>VZTG01001018.1:626498-736665 GCA_013397845.1 Melanocharis versteri | reverse complement strand
GGGCTGCAGGGGCACAGCTGCTTCACCAGGGTCTCTTCACCACGGGCTGCAGAGGAATCTCGGCTCCGGTGCCTGGAGAACCTCCTGCCCCTCCTTCTCCACTGACCTTGGTGTCTGCATAGTTGTTCCTCTCAAATCTACTCACTCTGCTCTTCTCTGTCGGTAATTTTAACTGCCCAACAACCTTTGTTTTGATTTCTTCTTAAATATGGTATCACAGAGGCATTACCATATCTCTAATGGGCCCAGCCTTGGCCAGCAGTATGTCCATCTTTGGAGCCATCAGGGATTGTCTCTGCCAGACATGGTGGAAGCTTCTGGCAGCTTCTCACAGAAGCCACCTCTGTGGCCCCCCTGCTACAAAAAAACTAGGCCATGCAAACCCAGTACGGAAATTTTGCTTTTCGTTTTTGAGTTCTTTTTAGAATCACCCATCAAAAAAATTTTAGTCCTAACCCAAGTCCTTTTGGGACTTTCTCAGTGGAAAATCCCACTACTTTAATAACTGTTGATGGAGTAAAAACTTCCAAGTATTTAATTATTCTTCCTTCATTCAGTCACATTACTTTTGGATTTTTTATTATTATGTTTTTTCTTTCTAGTTTCTGTCAATTATTCACTCATTCAGATACAAATAGAGAATTAAAAAATGAGATCATGAAATAATAACTCAGATCTCCATGTTAGCATCCAAATCTAGGCCCTGCTGTATGTTCGGGACACATTGAATTGTCTAATTTTGTATCTTTGAATGCCTCTTGCACAATCTGATGGAAACCCATGCATTAGAGTAAGAAAACTAATGTTGCTGTCTTTTGCTCTGAAGAAAGTATGATTTAGTTAAAAAAATTAAGAAACAATGAATAATGCATATATAGTTAGATAAAAAGTAAGCAACATATTTTAAATTTTGTGTGGCCTCAATTAAATAGAATATGATTATTCTGTTACTTAGACTCTATTTTTCCTCCCTTCGGTATTTATTTCATTCGCAGCAATGCTTAATTTTGACAGAACTTGATGCTGTAAGTAAAGGTATCTATTGCTGCTTGGAAGACTTAGGGAGACTTCAAATTTTTGGAAAGGAAATGAGCAGAAAACCAAAAAAAAAAATCATGTTCAGATTCTAAGATGAAACAAAGTATGTATGGCTTCGAAAATACAAGAAAGTTGAGTGTTGTTTGCAAAGAAATGAGATCACACAAAACATAATAGAACTTTGGAAAACCTAGAAAAGTCAAAAGTGAGTATTGAAAGAAATGAGAAAAAGAAGCTATAGTATATCAAGCAGAAGATAAAAGGGAGTGGTCAGGTTAGACTGAATCCAGTTAAATCAAGTGGTCTGATCTTGAATCTAAGGCTTTTTACTGAAAGAAGAATTGTCTGTAAATACTTTTTTTTGTCATATATCATAGTTTACCTCAGCGGGTGATAGACACACACAGCTTCTCACTCACTCCTCTGCTGCCAGTGGGATGGGGAAGAGAGATGGAAGAGTAGAAGTGAGAAAACTCATGGGTTAAGACAAAGATAGTCTAATGAACAGAAAAGGAAGAAAATAGTGACCATAATAATGATAATATCAGTCAAGACAATAATACTTTTCAAAATAATCAGGTTAGAATATACAAAACAAGTGATACACAATGCAATTGCTCACCACTCACCAACTGATGCCCAGACAGTTCCTGAGCATTGGCCCCTGGCCAACTTTGCCCTCAGTTAGCAAAAACTAACATAATTGCATTAACAACATTATTCTCATCCTAAATCAAACCCATGGCACTATACCAGCTACTAGGAAGAAAATAAACTCTATTCCAGCTGAAACCAGGACAATATAAAACTAAGGATTATGCCAAGATTAAAGGTTTGATTGGAAAAGAAGATAATAGTATGGCCAAATGTAACAGGGAATCAATGCAGATTCCCTGAGAAGGGCAGAAAGGAATGATAATGAACTCCTGCTTTTGCTGTGTTGCATTTAAGAAGCTTAAGAAGGTTGGGATTATCATCAAGACACTAGTGAAAGATGGACTAATTCACTTCCAGGAAAAGAAATGGAATGAAGGAATACATATAACAACTAGCCAGCTAGGTTTGAATGGTATAGGATTGTCAAGGACTAATCATATTGTAAAATTTATTTGAGATGAGGTGGGAGTAGAAAGAAATGCATACAGTTTCGCTTTCTTATGAGTGTTTCTACTTTGCCAAGTGAGGTTACTATGTTGTACTCACCATAGTATTTCAAGGAACTACTGGGCTTCCTGAATTCCTGATTTCCATGGAACTGTACTGTGATCCCCTATCATGTCTTTTTAACACCAATGAATAATGATTTTACATACCAATTTCTGTTACTCATATAAAATCATATTCATGATGAATTGATAAATTCTGGAAGTGCATGAAGTAAGGGGAAAGAAAAAAGTTCAGCTACTTAATATAGCTTTATTCCCTGCTCTCCTACTCAGACTCAGAGCCTACCTTTGATGGTCACCTGATTTTGTACTGCCAGAGGGTCAATACCTGCTTTCATTTATTTCTTCCTCTCTCCTGTGATTCCCATTCAGTCTTCTTGTTACTGGTATTCATACAGGAGAACTCAGCCATATCTAATGTACCAGGACATAATAATTTTATTCTACAATGACAGTATCAGATTTTTCATTCAGGGTTAAAATAAATATTTGTTCTTTTTTTTTAAATCAAAATGTTTTCTCGCCACTGTCATTTCAGTCAAGATATTTTAGGTTACATTAAAAAAAAAAATCCATACACTGATGAGTTTTCATAATTAAATAATTTCCTTCTTACTGACTGTGTGCTTCTTTAAGAATATTCAGCTGAACCTGAAGTATGTGTTAGGAATAAAGATGAAAATATAGCCATATGGTGTTACTATGCTTTTACAAGAACAAGGAATTACTCGACTCTGATATGATCTCAATAACTTTTTATTTTATTTTATTTTAATTAACTGACTGCAGGAAGCTTATTCATGAAGAACTTTGAAATCAAAGGCCATAAATTGAGTTGGTTGCAAGATATGAATTATGAATTATTGAAGTAAGTTTTTTTCTAGAGAAGTATGAGCAAAACATACTAAGAAACATTTTCATTTGTATTCAGTATATGTGAAGCATTTAACATTCAATATATTTTTCAATTAAAAATAAGATTCAAATTTTTTAAAAAAGAGTGATTAACAAAGTCCATTGGTAAAACATAATAACCGTGCTTTATTTTTATCCGCTTTCGCAGAATGACTGTTTCACCTGTTGTTTATTTGGTGACTTTTCCTCAAACAGATAGACCAAGAAGTGGTTTACTAAAGCAGTGTAACAAAATCTTGGAAATTCTTAGCAGACTTCTGGATCAAATGTGGATTAAATGGGAAATATTTGAAGTTCTGTGAAGGAAATATATGTCAGAGCAAGGAGATTGCCCAGTAAACTTGTGAAATTAGGCACAAAGAATTGTCCCTAACAAGCATTTTTGCTCTCTTCAGGCAAGGAAGAGTGTCTGTGCTAGGCTTCAGTGATCTAAAAGACTCAGCTCCAGAAGACCTGCTATTTTTCTCTTGTTTTTGTGCCAAATAAGGCAAGAAACAGCACAACTTCAATCTGGCAGCATCGTAGAGTCAGTCAATTAGAACTTCTAGTTCAGGTGACTCATGTCATTTGGAGTTTGGAGCTGAAGGCTCATTTTCTGCTATAATTCTGCCCAGGTAGGTGATTAAACCATGAGCTTCCAAAGGACATTTTGAAAGGATCTTCAAGATAGGTCCCCAAACTGACAGTTGTCCTCTAGCTCTGAAAAGTCTGATCTTGAGTGTGATGCACCAGATGTCATGATAAGGCCTTAGACATATGAACAAGCAACTAGTGGTGGTTTCTCTCTGCATGACCTGTTGGTGAGAATTGACAGTGGAGACCTACACAGTCTCCTGTGCTATTTGAAAAAAATTTGAAAATTTAGATGAAAAAGGTGAATAAAGTCATAGTATTATCTTGGAAAATATCTTTCAGTGATGGAGTGAGAGGTGAATTTATCTTAGAGAAACAGTAATAGCCTGTTTCTTTGATCTTTTGTAATTGGCAGAGCATTCCAAAGGGCTCCTCAATCCTAACGTAGAAATTTCAGAGTACAGAGAGCCATGGGGTATCCATTTAATCCAGGCAATTGAAGGAAATGACTCGCTTATGTAGCTCTGATAGTAGCTACAAAGTTATGGATTCCATCCCATGTTGTCTTAATTTCTTGTTTAGGTATTCTCATAGATATTATGATTTAGTCAAATACAAGTTGCCATCTCAAAGCAGAGAAAGAGTAGTAAAATATAATGGTTTCTAATACACAAACAGGATTCTCATGACTTTGTCATAGATAGAGAGGAAGCTTCAGACAAGCCCTGCCTTAGGCTCAGATTTTTGGCAGCAGCCTAAATTTAGGTGGCCTGCACCTAAACTGCTCTGGCTCACAAGTTCTAGGAATGGATGAGGTCTACTATAAAATGAGTTACAATAGACAGGAGATAACAGACAAAAGACCTTAAACAGAGTTACTTAGTACACAGTATAAAACAAAAAAAATACTAGTAGATTACATAAAACAGGGCATGACATTAAGGTACCTATATTAAAGCTAGCATATATTATAGATTGGGAGTCGATGTAACCAAAATAGCGGTAATGTACACAGAGCCCTTTCACTCAACCCTCAAAGAGTAACCACAAAGCAGGCTTTCCAAACTTTGGGGAGAGACCTCCCACCACATTTCCAGGGAATGTGCAGAAGATTACTGCTTTGTGAAAGTTGGGTGTAGCTTTTATTGTTTGTAAATTAAAGTGCCTGTCTGTCAGAAGTTCCATCTTATCTTTCTACATCTTGCTTCCACAGCAAGATATTTACTGTCAGCTGAAAGCATCAACCCCATGGCAACAAAATAACTCACTACAAGGCAAACTGTCCTGATTATTTCACCAAGGCTCATGTGAGAGCAAAATGCCCTGAGTTATTTCATCAGCTAAGAAGCAACAGATAAGCTTTTGTGGCAGGGGAGATGCCCTGCTACTGCCTTTAACATTCTTTGAAGTCTACTCTTTACTAATAAACAGGGAGGAAACTTACAGTTAGAGATGAGATGTTATCTTTAGAATCTGAGATTCATATCCCATGTGGACACACGAAATCCAGCTTTCTAATTCTTATTTCTGTTGTCTTTGTCATTTCATTTGTAGAAATAAGATTTTTCTAGGATTAGATTAATTCGTAACAATTTGGGCATTAAATCCTTCATATTCTAGTCTCCCAAATGTACATGTAGGGAATCAGGTGGGATATACAGTGGTTCCCAGAGAGTGATTTTCTCTCTTTTCCCTTTTCTGGAGCAATATGGCTGAGCTGATATAGGTATTTTACAATAGTATAGGGTGCCTTGATATCTTTTTGGCTGCATTGAGAGTGTACACTCTATAACGCATAATTTTTAGATATACATGGCTGCAAGAGTTGATTTCT
Source organism: Melanocharis versteri (assembly GCA_013397845.1). Lineage (NCBI taxonomy): Eukaryota > Metazoa > Chordata > Aves > Passeriformes > Melanocharitidae > Melanocharis > Melanocharis versteri. The sequence continues at coordinate 731,139 of VZTG01001018.1, read as the reverse complement.
CAATCACGTTTCTTTCAGCAGGAGGAAAGTAACAGGTCAGCACCAGTCAGCAGCAGCAGCAGTATTTATTCCATTGCAGGTCAACTAAATTGACCTAGCATTTTGGGAATGAGGGAGCTAAGGCTCTGCGTGTTACCCTCCCACTGGATGCAGAACAGAATAGAAGCAAGCCCAGTGCTTTCAGCAGTTTGTATGAGAAATAAAGTTATATTTAAACAATATGCAAGAGAGCTCTTCAAACAAAAATGCAATTCTCAAAGAAATAACATGCAATTTTGTTCTGCTCATAATCTTCTGTGAATATGTTTGATTTTATTTACAAAAAAATGTTTGAAGGAAAGCTTTTTCTTAATTTTGGTCATTCCTTTTCTACACTGTCCTAGGAAAACTATCAGCCTGTAGTACAGACATGCAGTACTGAATGAATACTGAGTTCTTCTCTTTGAAGACATAAGAGATACTTAGACATTACATAGCTAACTTTTTTCCACTGCCTTTCAGAAAAGACACTGATTTAGCTAAGAACTTAGGATGTTACAAAACTTCTGTAACAATTCTGAGGATATAGTTCATCTTAAAAGAAACAGAAGGCAAGGGCTGTAAGAAGCAGCAATTTACGTTTGTGATCTCCTGACCATTCAGTAAGCGATTTGTATAATCCTCTTTGTTTATGTATTTTTTGTGTAGAGGAATGAAATATTTAGCTTATTTAGAGTAAACTATCCATCTTATAATAAGGACCAAATTCTCTCAAAATTCAAGAGCATGGGAACCCAATTTGCAGATGGTCATTTTCTGTTATAGTGAAGCAAAATAGACACTAAAGTTAAGTGTGGCTGGATTTCTTTCAGTACTGCCAAACATCTAAGGGTTTCCTTATCCAATGCTAGAAAAGAAGAACAAGATGAAATTTTATCACTTTGGGTAAGGAACACCTAACACCTGCGAGGGATTGAAATGCTAATATATGTTTAATACACATAGCTTTCAAAAATCATGTATTCCAATTTTAACTTATAGGACATGTTATATTATACAATTATTTCTATTTTCTTGTAAGGAAAGCACAGCGAGAAGTGGGAAGTACTATACGTAGAAGATAGTAAGTTGAGAGCCAGTAAGGGGAAACTTCAAGGCTGATACATTTGTTTTGGAGCCAGCAGAAAGCAAATCTGAAAAGCTTTACAGTCTAAATATTTGCTGTCTTACAGAACTGAAAAAGATTTATTAAAGTCTCAATCTTGAAACATCATGTGTGAAAAATTCTCATTTATTAAAGTTATAAGCAGTTTATATACAAAGAAATTATCAGGTGAGGAAAAAAAGAAATTAAGGTGAATAATCAAGGTATATGTATTTATTCTCGACAGGAAAAATTAGGGCAAACATTTTTCAACGAGTCCCTAAGCCATCATAAAACTGTGTTGAGTCAGAGCTATTGTTAGAATGGTGAAGCCTCTGCACAGATGAAGTTCCCCCTCTTAAAAAAAATATTCCTAATAAGAGTGTTTCCCCTCTACCTATATTTTTGTGAATAAAAGGTGAAAATTTTTGCCCCTTCTAGGAGTCATATGGCTCTTCATAAACAACAAAGTTCAAAATTTCTTAAAAAATATGTACATTTCAGAATATGTTCTTTACTTTTTACTCAGAAGTGAGAGATTCTCATCTGGGAAGACACACACACACACACACTGCCTCTTTCAAAAACCTTTCTAGTCGTGTGTCTCAGCTCATTAAAATTTTCAACCAGCAAGTTAACTCCACAATTTAACAATAATGCATTTGCTCTCTCAGTTTGACTTTTTTGTTGGGGAGGAAAAAAAATCTGCTTCATTGCTAATAATTCCTTGTTATTTTTACAAACATTTTCTCCAGAGGGTTAATTAGTGTCTGCTGAAGTTCCTAATAGGAGAGGCAAAATGAGTGATTTATAGCACCATAGGGGAAAATGTTCACATTTTACATCAATACAGAAAAGCAGCCCCAAATAAACCTGACCCTGTGAATGGATAGGAGCAACCATATTAAGCTGTCTGAATACAGGAATTTTATCTTTGAAGAAAAAATTGTTTGATTTATGAACATTTTTCTTCCGTTCTATTGCCAGTGGACAAATGTCTACACTACTATGCTTTGATATTTTTCAAGTATTTGAAATCCTAGACATAGGGTCTGGGCACAGATCCATTGCTTTATATTTCTGGCAATTATATAATTTTTTTACTTCAACAGAGAACTCTCTAGGTGTACCAAATCTGAGACTGCGTGTATCGAGAAAGCCTCAAATATACACACTTAATAAAATATATTGTTAAATATGTTTCCAGAGTGGAAAGATTTGAATAAATACTGGCATCCCTCCTCAAACCCATCTCAAAGGACCCACCAGGCAATTAATCCTTTACCTTGATCTTACTTACCTGTGGAGTCCTGTGTATACTAAAATTGGGAAGATCATAAAATTAACATGGTCTCCAGTTTCAGCTCTACAAAGATAACAACCAGATTTATTTTTCACTATCTGCAGACAGCACCTTCATGCAGCTCAGTGGGCTCTTCAGCAGGTTTAATACCTACATGAAAAGGATCTGTCTGAAACCTAATCCAAGTAAGATGGGAGGAGTTCTGGTGTGCCCAGAAAATCTTTTTGAAGGCTACAACACACTGCTCATGAGGAAAAGACAAACTGAGTTTCACCAGAAAATTCAGGAAGAGTGTAATAGGGAAAAATTCTATGATGTAATAGCCTATAGCTAAATGACCAGACACTTGAGTGGGATACACCTTCACACTCCATTTGTGTTCAGCCTAAATTTAAACATTGACTCTGTGTGGGTCTCTCACAGTTCAGACAAGTTATGTAGCAACCAGATTTTCTGTCATTTAGAATAAGGAGTGTCCTAAGGCTTCCTTTCTTGCAATTAGCCGTCATCCAGGACCTGAGAAAACCCTTCTGGACCCTTCTGGTCTACCAGGACTAGTAATGTTTAAAGGAAGCTTTCTTTCTGTGTGCTGGTTGTGGGGGTGAGCATTTAAACTGTTTCTCCTGCCTGTGGTCTCCACTCCTGAGTTATGCACAAAAACTTGCTTAAAAGAAAGAGCTGTTCTCAGATAAGCCTGAGTTAAAAGCAAGAATCTGAACCCAGAAAGAGGTTTAAACAGTTAGTCATTTGTCTGTTTTCATGGCATACCATGAGATTTTCGATGAGTGTTGGCTTCTGTATTTCTCCTCTATCACACTAGTAAGGAAAGATACAAACACGTAGACTGATATAACTATGAACATAAAGATAAGAAAACATTTACAATATCAACCACAGAAGTAATCTTATAATTTGTAATTTCAGGAATACTTTATGTGTTTTTCAATTAATATTTAATGTCCTTAATGTGTGGTTATTTTGGTTTTGATATCTAGATCTGCTTTCTTCATCTCAAAGATGCCTAAAGATATGGGGTTGTGGCCAAATTTAATGCAAGGACTCTCATAAGAATAACTTCTGAATATATCAGATTTTAGCATTTTCAGGCAATTCATGTATCCAATTTGAGGCTTATTCTTTCATTTTGTTATGATTCAGAACTTCCATTGACATGAATATTAGCCCTAGAAGTTTTACAAGAAGTTAATATAAATGTTTTCATAGCTTAAAAAAGAAAGTGTAAACCACCGTAATTAGCGTTTACTTAATTCAGTTTTCTTCTAGAAATGTTTACATCAGACTTAGGCCAGAAGAACCCAAAACGTTACACGTCTTTGTGGTGATTGTGTCTACAAGCTGTGTACAAGGCACATAATTATGATAGAAAAAGATGCAGTCGAACACAAATTAGACTTGTTTTTGATTGTTCTAGTCTCATTTATTTCATGAGTACAGTAATCCTTAGCCTGAGTTCTTTTACATCTGTTTGCCCTAGAGATGTTTTCCTTACTTCATATCTAACTTTATCAGGGGTAGTAGAGCTGGGGTAAATGAGTCATCAAACTTAATATCAAAAAATTGGCCCTTTGTTCTTCTGATGAGGACTTACACCTATCCAGTTTATCTTTCCTTAACAGACTCTGACTCGCCCCTACAAAACAAATTATTAGATGAGGTTTGATTTGGCAGATGACCAAACATGGAGGAGAAGGATTGTCTGCACACAGACCTTTGCTCCAGTGTATCCTTTAAAAGGACTCTACAATCAAGTGTTTTCAAAGATGAATTTGCATGCATGTATATACATGAGGCTGACATATACTTTCCCACTGTTTACAAGATACTGAAGTAATTTTCCCAGTAGTTGCTGTAAGTTACTTTTCTAAAATTATTATTCTTTGCACGTCTAATTTTCATAGGTGATATCTGGCAAACATTCTGCACCCCAAATGTTTCAATGTAAAAAAATTCTCCTTCAAATGATTTCAGAAAGAGTAATTAAGAGTGACAGTTCTATAGTTATGTTTTTTTAGTAAATATTTTAGTGACCTATTATACCTCTATAACCATATATAAGTATTAAGGCTTGCTAATCCTTCTAAGATTGTATACAACTTGAAGGAAACAAAATCTCTAGGTTGGCTGGGTGTGTGTTTATAATAATGTTGCATTTCAGCTATTTCAGTTATTGTTTAGAATTCTGCATGCTTTATTATTGTGATACGGGACTATGTTTTCAAAGGACGTAAATAAAATATTTTGATTATACCAGCTTCTTAGGGGTCAAAGGCTTTCAAGATCTAGATCCTGAAAGGTATCTAAGTGCCCAGCTCTCATGGATTTATTCAGATATTAGGCATCTGCACACCATGAAAGCCATGGATTTCAGAGAGTAATTAGTGTCATTCAAAAATATGTGTCTGACATACTGAAGGTGATTCAGCATCTGGAGATATCTGATTCTCCATTGACTGTAAATAAAATGCAAACACCTAAATGTTTAATTATAGATTCCCAATATTAAGTAAGGTGCCTTCACTTCATATTTCACATAAAGAGTTACATGAAATGAGTTACTTGAAACTCTTTAGTTTGTCTCAAGTTTTTTGCCAAGAGTAGCAAAAAAATACCCAATCCTCCCAAAATTATAGAAGTTCTGACTGATTATAGTCCTGTGTACAGCTAGTTTCTAAATTCATAGAAATAATAGAAATGGCAGGTCTCAAAATCCATAGAAAAACTTGGGTTTTAATAATGTCTATATAAGAATAATTTTAAAAGAAAACAGTCAATGGTCAATATTAATATGAAATAATGGGGCAATCTAAGATTTTTAGCAGAAAGAAACCCATATAGGTCAGCTTCTTTGATATAAGAAGTATCTTTGATACAAGAGGGGTATAAGAACCTATCCTATCAGTATTGTCATTATCACTTGACATTTACATGTTGTTATTTCAGTGTTTAGTAGGTTGACCATGACTGTATGCCAGGCACCCACCAAAGCCTTTCTATCACTCCCCTCTGCAGCTGGACAGCAGAGAGAAAATATAACAAAGGTTCATGAGTGAAGACAAGGACAAGGAGAGATCACTCATCAGATACCATCACAAGAAAAACAGTCTCAAATTTAGGCTATTATTTGAATTTATTACTAGCAAAATCAGAACAGGATAATGAGAAGTAAAATAAGACCTTAAAAACACCTTCCCCCTACCCCTCCCATCCTTCCCAGCTCTACCTTCTACCCCAGTAGAAGACACAAGGAGCAGGGAATGGGGGTTATGGTCAGCTCATCACACATTGCTTCTCCTGCTGCTCAGGGAGAGGAGACTTTCCCCTGCTCCAATATGGGGTCCATCCCACGGGAGACAGTCTTCCATGAACTTCTCCAGCATGAGTCTGTCCCACAGCAACAGTTCTGCACAGACTGGTCCACAGTGGGTCACTCTTCCACAAGGTGCTTTCCTTCAGGCACAGCCTGCTCCAGCATGGGTCCCCCACGGGGTCACAAGTCGCACCAGGAGCCTGTTCCAGCATGGGATTCCCACAGGTTCACAGGATGCCTCCTCTCAGACATCCATCTGCTCTTTGCTTTTTCTCCATCTGAAATATGTTATGACAGAGGTGTTACCACCATTTCTGACGGGGCCAGCCTTGGTCAGTGGCACCTCTGTCTTGGAGCCACCTGACACTGGCTGTGCTGGACATGGAGGAAACTTCTGGCACCTTCTCATAGAAACCACCTGTGTAGACCCCTGCTATGAAAAGCTGTCCATACAGACCTGACACACAGTGATTAAGGTATATTCTTTAAAAAAGATCATCTTAAAGCCTGGATGATCTGAATTTCTTCACAATACTGTGTCCATAAGGAGTATTCACTCTTTTTTAGTGATATAGCCTGTTTGAAAAAAAAAAATATTAAGGCTTAAATCTTGTCTTCTTATTCTGGAGTGCATGCCCAGAATCCATAGGTCAGAATAATTAAAACAATAAAATTTTAAAAATAAATATATCTTATTTTTAGGTTTTGTGCATAAATAAGTTGTAAGTGGGAAAGGTCAGTGTCATTAATTATGAATGAAAATGACAGCTTCAGTATTTCTCATCAGTCACTTTACAGCAGTAATTAAATATAGGAATACAAATTCTGGGGTCCACAATCATTTGCAAATATGGAATTGGACACTGTTTCCCATATATCAACTGTTAGTCAGGGCAATGCTGAGTGCCTGGTCATCTATTAAACACCTCTATGTCTGAAGCGCTTGGCAATTTGTAAATCAGGTCAAAGATGTCATAGACTGTAAGGCAAAATTATGGCTACAGAAAAGTCATCAGGAAGCAAAGGTTCATGGAATACCTGCTTTGTTTTATCATCACTTCAACAGATTTTTCTATTCAAGCAATAAACCTAGAATTCAATTCCACACAGCTTATTAAATCTGATATTGTACAAACTTGGATTCATGAGTTGTGCCTACACAAATAATTTTATTCTCAACTGAAACTGTTCTACGGCCTTTCTGCTTCCTACAACTAAATTACAGCGATCTCATTAGATTGTGGAGATTAGTAACATGAAGGCAAAAATCGAAGCAGAAACAGGTAGTAATAGCCAAACCACTTCAGTAGATCTTCACATCTTCAATAGATTCTCTTTTTTATATGCCTTTGATGAGGAATGTTCAGAAACAACAGTTTCTCCAAGGGAAACATTGTAGATGCTGCTAAAGGTTTTGTTTGGACGTGTTGGCTCACTCAATTTTGCACACCTCACATACACTTTGGGGGACTAATTGCACCAATGGAAATTCAGGACAGAAGAAAGGGGTGCTGTGTTGGACTACAGTCAGGAAAACAAATCAATTTCTTATCTACTGAATGAAAAATTTAGGACTTTACATCTTCTCTGAGATAAAGAATGGTATGAAAATGATGTATGGGGAATTTACTGACTCTAGAGAAAGTGATAAATATTCATTGAAAATAATCTATGAGGATAAGGAAACGCCTTTTTGGCAAGCAAAATGCAATTTCAATATTTCATGGGGGATTATTTCAGTTACATGTTTTGAATTAATTGAAAAGAAGACCTTAGAAGTGATCAAAAACCAAACACTGTTGTGAATAGACATAGCAAGAAAACAAGATTTTAATTTTGTGGGAGTTTTTGATGTTTTGGAACTTATTTTTGTATGTATTGGAATGAAATATACTTAGAGCAATTAAGAAAATCATATACACTATTGGAAATACATGTTCAGGACCCTGTTAATGTTAGTTCAGAGATAACACCTGAACCTCTATGATTTTATCCTTTGTCTTTATATATTTTGATAATCAATTTTGTTCTGAAGAAATTTTCTCTGTGAATGGGCATGTCCACTTACAAAAGTAGTTCACTTAAAAAATTACCCAAAGCAGCATCATTTGTGAAATACAGATATCTCTCATTACATTTGTCTGTCTATTTCTAAGGTAAATTACTATTACTTTGGAAATTGGTGGGAGGGGAACCCATGGAACTTTAAATCCTTGTGTGTGTTCCAGTCAGCAATAATAGTCACATGCTTCCAGATGTTTGCAGAGACTGTCATGACAACTTTCTAGGAAAATTGAAGCTACTGTTAAAATGAGTCTGAAAGCTAACTTTTCTCTGCTAATGGCAGAGAAAGGAGGAATAACTGGTCTGTAGCCAGTGAAGCTTGTTTTGAAAACAGCCTGCTTAAGAGCTACAATGTCAAGTTTTCAAAACACACAAATCCAGAGTCTCGTTGCCTTTTCCCTATGGTGGCATCTTTGTTCTGCGTCCTCTCCAGTGTGACCATGCCTGCTGCCTTCACCCTCAAGGGGATTTCCAGCCCCGACTGGCTTTTCATCAGCCTCACTAGAATAACAGTAGTGACTCAGGGAAATGCCTTCAAACCCCAGGAACTGTTTTCTCTAGGAAGCAATGTCTCCTCTCCTCGTGCTTATCATCCTGCATGAGGCTGTGCCCTGCCAGAAATACTTAATTTTTCCAGTGACGGATTATGTTACTAATCACTGTAAGTGTAGAAAGCTGTCAATTTATTGCTAAACACTGGAAAGTGCTTGTGGCTGCCCAGCCTTCTCTCATCTCTCCCTCCTCAATACTTTAATTGAGTTGAAGAACTGATACAACACTGGGGACAGTGCTGCAGAACTGTGAGTTGTCCTCTCTCTGATTATAGCGATTTTTTGCATTATTTACTTTAAATAGTTGTCCCTGAATATCTCCCCCTTCTCAAAAAACAAAACAAGCCAACTAAACAAAAAAAGAAAAAAACAAACCAAACCAATCAAGAAACACATATATACATAATAAATAGTTAGTAGAGGTTTCTAAGCTCTTTTTCTCAACTAGCTTAATTTGGCAACTTATCCTAATGTTTTATGAAAATAATGTACATGTTTTCCTGGCAAACTGTTATAAATAGACTTGAAGTTACAAAGATGAGAGATTTGCTTCAACTGTCTTTGACTATAACCTAATGTAACTGCTAATGAGAGAGATTTACCATTCCTGTAACCCTAACGACAGCACTGCTGAGATTGCAAGAATAAGAAATTCTCATTTCAACAAAGTACCAATTTTATTCACTAAGTAAGAAGAAATGACTGCCAGATCTATGAGGAAGAGGTGGCAAGATTATCTCATCTGTAAAAAAAAAAAAAAAAAAAGCTCAAGTTAAAGTTAACAGGGTTGATTCTATCTTCTAGTAGATGCAAGACATATTGCTATACATCTCTTGAAAAATCAGGCTCCAAGCTTCCCTCTAGCAGAATTAAAAATAAAAACAAAAACATGCCCACTGTGCTTCTCTATTTACAAGTTGAAGGATTCTGTGACCTCAGTTTATATCTTCTTTTCCTGTTTTATTTATACTCCCTTTGAAAAGAAAAAAAAAAAAATTAAAAAAATATGAAATGTTTGTGTTGGCTGGTGATTACTGGAGACCCTTCTAGTTTCACTTTTCAGCCTTTTTCCTTTGTGAATATTCTTCAAGACGTTTTTATCAGCACAAAGTAAGCTAACCAGTTGGGGCCTATGCAACAGTAAATTTGTTGGTGCTCCAGCAGTTTGTAAAATGCTTACTTGTTCCGATGCTGGATGCATATACAATAAACTAGCACAGCTGGGATCTTTAGAAATGAGATGAGGAAAAGTCAAGTGAAGGACTGAATGAAAGATAATTGGATTTATGCATCAGTGCCTGGAGAGACAGAGAGAGACAGAGGGAGAGAGACTTTTGTTCATGGCCATGAGCCAGGATCTTTTTACTAACATACATGTATATTTTTACAGCTAAAAAAAAAGCATGGAGAAAATTCAAACCACCAAATAACTTTAAATTTATTACAAGTGAGAAGAAAGCTATGTGCTAGAAAGACCTGGGTCCTTCTCCTTGCAGGCCTAGAGACTGAATACAGATCCTTCTATGCACTGACGAGGATGATGCAATTGCTCAGCATAGAGGACTTCTTTTTTATATGGGTCAAAAGAAAAGGATCAGAGCAACTTAGGTGGAATGCATTGTTCATGGCTACAAGAATCGACTAGATGAAAAAGCTCAGCAGTGTCTGAGAGGGCATCTAGGGATGGCTCTTGAATAGAAATAGAGATTTTCCACTTACATTTTGGGCACTGAGCCTTATGCTCAAGTGTTGCCTCCTGTATTTAAAAAGAAATATATGACACTCCAGAAGACAAGTGGACCAAAGGAAAAGAGCAACAGTCCATTCTTTTATCCTGAAGGGAAGTATGAAATGCAACAGTTCCTTGATACACTGGAAAACGAACTTCCCCATCAGAAGAGGATGGCTGCTTCTTCGAATAGTCTTTGATTTGTGCAATCCTTGAAATGTTTCCTAATACTGTCTGTGGAGAAAAAAGAAAGACTGACATGGAGTTTGGTAGTCTGTTCACAATTAAACAGGATTAATAATCACTTTATAAAGCTCAAGCCCGTGCTCTAGCCTTTTACAGGTTACAACACAGATGTAACAGAAACAATTCCTGGGAACTGTTCAGCAACAGTTTATTTTATCTGGAAAGCAAGTTGGCACTACCCTGGCATACAGCAATATAAGACGACAGAGAAGTTAAATGCAGAGCGTGGTAGGCTATGAGAGATCTTAATTTTTTCATTACTAGCTATAAGTCAGTTTTCTCTCAGATGCTCTCTTTGATCTCAATGGACTGCACACATTCTAGAAGGATTTGTATTTAAAATCACTGCCAAGGATCATGCCATAAAAGACAAACGACTCACACCACTGTCAAATGGGTGTTCTGTGCAATACTGACAGCTATAAGTAACCCACCAGCCATAGCAGAAAGGCTACTAAAATGGCAGGGAAAGAAGTAACTATACAAGAGACACTTCGGACTCATAGGAGTACAAATACTGCACCCTGAGAAAACTGAGCAATGTTGGCTAATATACCTTGCTTTGTCGAAATGGGTGGGAGTGGGGCCCGAGGATAAGCAGATGCTCGCAAATTGTTCCTGATGTCATAAGGAAGGGAGAAAAGTCACACAACTGTGCCACAGCCTTGTCTTTAGCTTGGGATGGTGTGGTCCCATCACATTTGTTGTCTAAGGTGTCTAGCCAAAATCCACCTCTGTCCAATGTGACCAGATAAAGCAAGGGAGGCAGGCAACTGCAAGAGTAGGGGGAAACCTTCAGGCAATTTTTCATTGCTGTTATCTGGCAAAGACATCTATACTTAATGCTACATTAATACTGATGAGGTTTTTTGTGAAAATAACCCAGGAGGCATAAGGAGTTTTTGAAGGCATCCTTTTATGACTCAAATGTTCCCATCAAAACTGCTGTTACAATTGTCAACTGTGATGAAAGAGGTTATTGACTGGAGACATCTCTGTCCTAGTCAGATTAAAAGAAAACGGATGCTAGTAGCATAAAAAACTATGACATTAGCCTTCACAGATTTTTAGAAGCATTATATTTGTATATGTATACATATATATATATTCTGATATGTACACATATATACACATGCAGAGATGACTGTACATATATACAGCCCTCAAAAAAGTTTGGTTTGCTTCAAGTTTTAGATGAAAATTGGAGTTGTTTTTTATTTGTTAAGCTGATTCATCTTAATAGGTAGTACAGTGCTTTCTTTGCCTTTCTCTGCATAGTGGATGTAGTAAATGTCACATAGTTGTTACTTACTGTAACGTTGAGCTAGTCAAGGGGGAAGACAGCCATTTGAGAGAAAGACAGAGAGATCACAGAGCTCATTTTAGAAGTCTGGCTTCCTTTGCAATTCTCCTTTCATCTCACCTCTTCTGTGTTTTTCCTCCATCCTGCTTCTGCAATGTATGATGATGAAAGAATATTCCATGTAATCCTTGGCCATCATTTTTTTGTCCAGGTAACTTCATCATGTACCAAACAAAAGTCCAACAGTTTGGGTAGGTGGTAGGTCAGGTTTCCCAATTAAAAGTAAACATTTTGATATACACATAATTGCTCAAGAGAGGTGGAAATTTCATTATATGTATGCTATAAGTACCTGGCTCTCTTGGGTAATCATGTTTATAGAGGCTCTCAGATGCCTTTTATGTGTCTCAGAGGCTTTTTATAAGAAAGAAAATTAAGCTCTCATAAAAATTAATTTTTCCCAAATGTGTTGTTAGATGTGAAGGGGCCAGTTGGTAGAATTTGGATCCAAGAAAGTCTTATGAGTTTGAATGATGATTGTTTGGGGAACTGAAATCTACAGATACAGCAGTAACCTCCCAGTTTACTTCAATTTCTAATTGTTTGTTTGTATTTGATTTCTTTCAATAAATATGGTAATAAGATTTAAGGATTGAAGACCACATGCAATTGAAAAAGTCATAAAGGGAGTCTTTTAAAAGGCTACAATAAAGAAGTGACATTAAACATTCATTTAAAAAATACCGAAAACCCTCATGAAGTATAGACTTGAATCATAGTATAATGCTTCTGTGCTTTGGAATATGTGTTTTCTGAGAAATTGCACTGAACAGTCACAAACTATTGTACAATATTTTGCTGTCTGATATAAGGCATCAGATATTACTGATTGAAGACACCTGCTATCAGCTGATTCTATGAAAAGCTGAAGAATTCTGCAGATAATTTCACTGAGACAGTGAAGAGTGTATTGTGATTTTGTCAGTCATATTCTTTAAGGAATCATTAAAATAATCTCATCTAAATTCCTGCATGATACAAGCCATAGAATGTCCTAGAGCAGCAAGGAATCACTGCTCATCTTGGCTACAAAAGACTTATCAATCTATTAGTGCGTGGAACATTTGGGGCTTTACAATAACCTTGATATAGTGATTATACGATTGAATTAAGTTAAGATTACAGTGGACGTGACATTTTGATAATGAAAAACTTATTTTCGTAGCTTACAGTGGAAATTAATGTGTTCATCCTTCATCTCAGATTCACATTTCATGATTTTTCCTTAAAGTGAAAGTGAGATATCTATAATTTTTTGGTGGTTTTTTTTTGTGAAAACAATAAGGATAAAAGGTATTTAATATTATTTTTTTTTAGTTACAGTAACTGAAAAAGTTTATAAATTTTAATTCAGACGTGTTTTTTTCTATTTGAAAAAAATGTATATTCCTTTACCTTAACAAAAATAATATTAGAAAAAAGCCTTAAATATAGTTGATGCTGCTTAATGGTTAATGCCAGTTTATGCATTGTAGAGTACAGCTTCATGAATGGTTTAGATGCTGCAGTTTTCAAACTGTAACTGTACCTGGTAGTTAAACACTTACCTCAGCTCAGTGCTGGACACTGTAGGCCATGGCTGCAAAGAGACAGGTCAAGAGGAAGAATAAGAATTCTTCCAAAATGTCTCTAGAAAATAAGGTTCTGTTATTTGCTTCACAGTTAGATCGCAAGTGTATTGTGTCTAGTTCTGAGATTTGCTGAAGCTTTGCAAAGAGCTTAATTGTTACAAGAAGGCGAGACATGAAGAAAACCAGACATGTATAGTACATTTATACATGCATCACAATGTCTGCAATGTATTGCGCAAATGCATTCCTTTTTTTTAAGGTCACTAAAAATTTACCAAGATCCCGTGGAAATGTGCAAGTGTTACTGCTATATGACAGTGATTCAAAATCATCAGTGAAAGCTGAAATCAAGAGCACAGACTACAGCAAACAGTATTATTGTGAGCAAAGTAATTATTTGCCAGTTATTCAGGGTTTCTGCTTTATCATCGCACTATTTTCCTCATTGCTGTACTATGAGGACTTTCCTGCTGGTAAAACAATGTATTTGTATATTATCTGCGGTCTATTTTATTTCTTTTAAGCATTAATATGCTGGGAAAAATATCTACCCTGCAACATCAGTCTCACACAAAATAGAAATGAATAAATTCAAGACAGTGATCAGAAAAGCCTGGTACTCCCAGTCGTGGGACCATTTCTAATGCCTTACATGAATATTTCAATCATCTAAAATATCACACTGAAAACAGCATGCTAGATCAATGTCCTTTGGAAGGCTGCAGCAAGACCTTTGTGTAAAGTCATCATTTTGTACATGTATTCTAAGACACCTGTGCTATAGGAATTTGTCTTTTATGATAGTATTTACCAAGTTCCTATGAGTATAGATTTTATGTCAGTTGAGAGTAGCAGTAATACTGCAGGTATGTAATAAAACTATATCTTGGTGAAAGCACCTATAGAAAAGGAAAAAGAACCTCTATAGTGTGTGCCTGTTTCTCATATGATTCTAAGATTTATTTTAACACTCTTCTTCATATCACTTAGTTATGGCTCAAACGGCATATAGAAACAGTTATTTTCCCTGTTGCCCTGACTAAAGGAAGACAGGAGATGCTTGAAAATGGTCTTGTACCTAAAAGTAGAAGACCCGCAAAAAGAAAGCCATACGTTAAACTGTTAACAACAAGTAGATTGAAAGCAACAGATTTAAGGGAAAAAAGGTCATTATCAGTGTCACTGGGATGGAACATAACCTGTTACCCTTTTTCTGTATCTCTTTACAAATTCTACAAATCTATGCACTTCTCCTACTACATGCATTCCTAAATTATTTTCAAGAGAAAAAGAAAATATAAAGATGGATAATGTGGAGCAGTTAATTCACTGTTACTCAAGCCAACAAGAAAAAAATGCTAAATGTAAATGAGCAGTTCATGTTGTAAAATGACACTTATTTGCTTATGTATTACACCCTTAAGTTTCAGAACTTCCCTTCCAGATAAAGTTCTTGCGCTACTTTGATTGGAAACAATGCTATCATCCCTATAGAAAAGGCACTCACACTGTTGTCTCATTAAAGATTTCTCTTTGTATTTTTTTTTTTCTTTGTTGTGTCTCTTAATCTAAATTAATCCAGTGCTGTGTGCTTTACTTGATGGATCAGGGAATGAAACAATTTGTTTCAAAACTAAGATAATATTGAAGTGAATTTTAGCTTCAAATTCCCAGAGCAAAAACATAATAAACAGAAGACATCAAAACACCTTGATGTTCATTGGCAAGGGAGAGTAAAAAGCCAGTTCTTTTTTCTCATATATATAGAAGTTTTCTCCCTAAAACAGTAGATGCAGTATTTCCTGACACCCCATTTGAAGACTTTCTTTCCAAGTACAGAGCAAGACTAACGCTGTTTTTTCTGCCTTCAAGTTATAACAAACCTATTTAATTCTATATTCCTAGGAAGTATAGGTGAATATATCATAAAATCACTCAGAATACCCCGTTCCACCAATAGCATACTGTCCTGAGATACCCTGTAAGGAACCTTGCCACAGGTCTGTACTGTCAGTTGGGTTTGGATCTCTCACTGTATCTATGATCACACCCATTGCCTGAACTACAGTGCTGCATTTTATTGAGCTGGGCTACCTTCTCCAAGGCATGAGTCATAAAACTGATGGCTGCTGAGAGTCTGAATTCTGTCTTTCAACAAAGTCTGGTAAATAGTAGACTTGGAGTCTTCATATTTAACAAAAGTGCAAATTTAACTTGCAGTAGGTTTCACAGTTGTTGACATCAGCTCATTTGTAAGAGTAGCCAATAAATGAATAGTCTTCAATTAATGAATCTTAGTAAAGCTTGGGTTTTTTCTGCAATCCTAATTATTACATAAATCTTTGGCACATGACTTTAGTCTACAGGTTAATATAACATAAAGTCTCTCATCAGGCACAGTTATACCCTTGCTAAAATATAGTGACAGAACTATATACACCATTCTAAGTAATGTTCAATTTATAGCTTACATGGATACGGTATCAACTACTTTGATTTATACTCTGTGCCCTCTAGCAATACAATCCAATGTTCTTGCCTTTTTTTATTGCACCAACAGTACTCAGTGCATTAAGCTTGCTCAGATGTTCTTAAACCAAGTTCAAAACTTAAAGGTATTTTATGATGGCTACTCAGTCCTCTCCTGTCTACCCTTACATTAAAATTCTTCAAAGTCATTCCTGGAAAAGCAGTAATCTATGACCCATTTTTCCTTAGGCTAGATTGGGTTTTCTCAAGTAAGCCAATATATTTAATGCTTTGGAATGGGATCTATGGCAAATCGGTGTCTGGAAATTGTAAAAGTACAATCACAGCATTAAAGTGTGTGTATTTTTATTCTGCTTTTGCTTCTCCACATGGTACCTGCACTTTTCTCCGGACTACATTCAGAACTTCACACACAATTTCTTTTCTGATGTTTCCAGAGTACAAAGTCTTATAGCACTGTTTTTTCTCCTTAGTAACTGAATTATACACTTCGTAACCCAGCTGCAAGTTTTATCCGATTTCATGCAAAGAAGGTCAAATTACACTGTTTTTTCATTAGTCTGCTGGTCTATCTGCTCTCTTGCCTTTAATCCATTGGACAACAATCCGATAAACAAAAGATGCAAAAAAACCCAGATTATCTTGCTACAAATTTTATGAAAATATGAGAGTACATACAGGGGAGACATATGCTTTCAGAAAGATGGAATATATTGAAGTTGAGAAAGGATTTTAGGGAAGTTTGACAGGCTTATGGTGGGGCACACAAAATCATGACATATCCAAAGCTGGCTAACATGTTCTGATTTTCAGAACTCTGTGTGCCTTATTCTCATTAATGTCAAGGATATAAGTAAATGTAATCTTATAGTTTCTATTGAAGTTATCGATTGTTTCCCCTAGAATTTTTTTAAAATATTCTCGGAAAGTGTAACTAGGGGAATATTATAACTAGGAGGTGAGTATTCAGCAAACTTGCTTTTCAAAAAATCTGTCATCACATTCTGTAATACTCTACCCTGCCCAGCAGGGATAGCTTGAACAGAGATTACTCTAGACTTTAGACCAATCTAGGACAATTTAAGCATCCAGTCTATTCCATTATTTCAAGTGAGATACTCAATAACATATGGAGGGGTTTTATATCCTTTTTGACTGAGAATCTATCCCGTTCTGAGAAAGATGAAAAACACCCCTCTTCAAAAAGCAGAATGTTTACATATATTCTACCAAGGAATTCTATTATCATTATTCTCTTTTTATTTTAACCTGACACATTTTGTTAACAAAAGAAAGAAGACAAAATTAAAATTCACAACTGACTTTTCTTCCTTACTAAAATCTGATGTAATGCAATCACTCATGCAGTTTGTGTTGAAAGTAGATTTTACACTTGTGCCAAAATAAATGGTTCTATCCATTGAAAACATAGATTATAGAATGAGGGGTAGAACAGATTATTTGGTTAATTTAAAGGCAAAATCGAATTTCTACAGATATGTAGTGCATGCCAACACAGTTTAAACAAGCCCAGCTGTATACACAAAGCAATTAAATGCAGCTATGGGGACAATGTCTTATTGGCAGCTAAAAACTGACCATAGAAAGAACAGATGTACCCTAGATAGATCAATATTGAAACAAATAGTAAAATGTCATAATTTCCTTTATTGCTACCTAGAACCTGTGCAACAATATCTTGAAAGAGAATAGCCAGCCGCAATTTCTTTCCTTTTTATTTTTTCAGTATTGATTTCAGTCAAGAAGAAGGCAGAGGAAGAACAATAATGTATGTTTCTATAAGATGTCAAAAGCTGCCTGTAAGTAAATATTGACTTATGGCAGATGTGTCAGTTTCTTGTGAAACACTTCTCCTTTTTAATCACTATAATTCTATAAATCTTCATCTGACACATTGGTGTGTGCTTTTTAGACCAGATGTTTTTCTTTTCGGTGAAAGAAAACAATGCAAAACAGAAGCAACCTCAAATCTCATGACGACTGTTGTAGAAATCCCACTATTTTTAAAATGAAATATCACCATCTTATGCTGTGTAACTTTAAAGGTGACAATTATCATTACCCTTGAGCTGTAGTAACACACAGACCCTCCTTTCCACCTTGATCACTGTTGTCATTTAATTGAATCTGAATATTTTATGAGCAAGAGATAGTAGGAGCATAGCTTTTTGGCCTTAATATGATGCCAGCAGGTGCATAATTTAAAACTAAAGGATCATTCTATAGCTCTTAGGAAAACAGCGTTTACTAAAAAACCCCAAATGCACGTTGTAAGAGCATGACATAACACAGTAGAATTGAGCAAGACATCTCCCAAATGAGATTTAAAATGTCACTCCAGCAGATGCAGAACCTGTCAGTCCCAGCACAATTTGTAGGTAAGAAACTACCTAAAATTGTGAAAAAGCAATCACATATTAAATGAATCACAAACTTTCTAACCTGCACAGCAGCTTCTTTCTTCTAGTCCTCTACAGTTCAGACTGGATTTAAGTACACAAGCATAAAAATTAAAAAAAAAACCAACAATAAGAAGCCATGCCACTCAGTGTCCACACTCTCCTGTTGCATCAGACTTAAAATATCCCCGTCAAGATAGCAACCTTTAGTGGATATGCTTAAGTGGCATATGCTCCAATTATTTCAACCGGGACAAACTATTTCTTTCATAGAGTTTGTGTTGCATTTCTAGAGATTAGTAACTTCAGAAAATAAAGTCTATATTTTTGTGCACATAAACTTGACATTTTATCCCAAATCTAGATATTCCTGAACAGCAAGGGCATATCACCCGTTAAATGTAACTTTATAACCTGTTTGATATTTTTGAGAAGAAAGTTACATATCAGGCTATGGACTGGGCGGAGCAAAGTCACGTGGAGGCAAATTAATAGTCCCTAGAAGAGAGACATGAATTAGTGTTCAGTGAGGCAACATTCAGAAGGATTAAAAGATGAATAATACTGGAGATAATATTTTGCCATTCAGTTGATTCTTAGTTTACAAGTAGGAGGAAGGTAGTTGCTAGATGATAAACAGGTCAGTATCTGTTCTCTGGGGTGTCTGAAGGGTATTCTAATTAATGGCTGTGTAACATCACCTCTAAATTGACTCCTTAACAGAAACATCGGTCTCTTCAACTAGAGGTGAACAGTTTCAGGATTTCAGAGAGCTCATCTCGCTGCCAGCTCCTGCAGATCTCCAGTGGCACAGCAACCTATGGGAGGTGACAGCTAGCTGAGCAGGTACAGTGCCAAAGACACCTCACAACCACAAGTCATGTTTGTTTCTCTTAATCTTTATGTGCGGTTATGAGGCATTAACAATGGAACCTGAAGTGCACAAAACTGCGTGGATGTAGCTCCGTATTTGTGATAATATTTATTTTTCCTATCTAGACTCCAAAAGATAATTTTATTTTAATCAAGTAGCAGAAATCTGAACTTACTATTAAGCATAAGCTGTGTTCCAAATAAATAATTGTTCCTGAGACTAGTTGAACCTACTGGGATTAAAACTTACTTATTCTGGTTTTACATTGTTGGATCAAATATCTTGCTATATCAGTGCAATCCAGAGATGAAATGAAATATGTGATAGAACCAGAGTGTCACTAGCAAATTTTAAAATAATTGCTTAGAATTTCCATTTACTTTTCTGCCTTCAGGAAAGGGCCTGACTTGTTGTAATGGATGCAATATATTTATACATTGCATATGAAAGGAACTGAGAAATTCTGCCTTTATTCCACCATGCACAGAAAGCTTGGTTTCTATTCTGTGTTGTGACTTAATGTACACTCACATTGATGAGATCAGAGGCAGTCACAACTCTCAGAATATTTTCTAATTGCATTCAAAATACGTATTGACATTCAGTGTTTGTTGACCTTCTTGCTGTCTTCTTCCAAATAATGTTTTAAATAATCTGTAGGAAGTTCTGCTTCCTTGCTGCTCCATTTTAAATCACAATATATTTCATAAGAAAAATAAAAATGAAGAAAAAAGAGAAAAAAGAAAACCTTCAATTTCTCAGGATCAATAAGATAAGATTCCTTTTGTGGTAAAAAAATCATGCTCCTTGTTTTGGGTTGTTGTCTCTGATCAGTTTTCTCAGAAATTATCTGCTAATAGAATTAAAAGCAAAGATTGTAAAGGCTTATGCAAACATCTTCTTGATCCATGATTATTGCCAAAGTATTTAAATGTCTTGGGCCATACAGATTTTACATATTGCCAGCACCAGAACAGAAAGAGGACTACAACAGAATATTTTTCATCAGATAATTTAGATTTGTCAGAAGTTGCACTTTTCCCATACATTCACACTTCAGGGCAGAATTTCTGGTCCAAACCAGCATGGGGTGCCTGCTTCAGAACAGATTACCCATTACCATGGTTATGCTTTGTTATTCATGATTATGCTGGCGCCGGGGCAGCTTTTTCTGTTGTAATTGTCTTGCGCTTTATGAGTAATAGCACGTTGTTTTAGTGAAAGGATAGGCCAACTCCACTGACTTGATAGGATAGTTGTGGGTCTTCTCCAAACCTGCCAAGCTCAATAAGAGAGCAAGAAGCCACTGATCTGTTTACATCGAGAGAATACGTTTGCATAGGCTACATGCATGGCTATTGAGCTAATGAGTTCATTTTTTGCTCCTCCCATAACCATTTAAAAACTACTTTTTACTTATTTAAAAATGACCCGACAACATCATTTTCTGCCGGAGAGAAGTGTATTTGTCCTTACTGACATCAGTGAAGTCAATGGAAGTGAGTGTCTCTTTATACCTTATTAGCTACTGGGCCATGTCTGAACATTTAATATACATCTTCACCCAAAAAACCTGTCCTGACAAAGAAAAAATATCTCATTAATTCTGTGGAACCTGGTGTTAACTTATCAAACTCAATGTAAAAATGCCATGTCTGCTAATATGTTTACAAGTGAGCCACACTTATTGTCAGAGATGCCTGTGTTTTCCCACTGGAAACTAAACTTGAAGAACAGAATCTTTTGCTTTTCAAAACTTGTTATTTTTCGTAGATAGAATACTGAATTAAGTTCATTTGTATGCCTGTCAAGGAAAGAAGAAATAGCACATTATCTAGAAAAAGCAAGAGTAACATAGCTGCTTTTGCAAAACTGGCATGGGGTAGGAAGTATTGAAGGTTTTTCTAAAAGCTGAATTTAACAAGAATGTTTTAAGTAGATTGGTACATGGATTTCCAGAGTCCCACGGTACATAATAATGATGTTTTCTGTAGTAGGATTTTTACCCAAATCTTTATAAGCTCTGAATATTTGAATGAAGCACAGCATCAGTTGGAAAACACCACAGGAGGCATATGAAGTCTTACAAATAGACCTTGCCTTTGCAGATATGAATTTGAACTACACCTTTTTTCCTCAGCCTGGTGCTGAAGGTAGGCAGCTTTGTGTTCTTCCTGGTCTGCTAAGTCAGCTCCTCTCTGCTCATAGCTCCTCCTGTAAACAGAAGAGTCACTCTGTTTGCCACTACTTTCAGAATTATCAGGATCATTTAAGATACTCTTGTGTGCTTGGTATTCTTCCTAGTTTTGTCTTTGTTTTTATCCAGAGCTGCCTCATTATTCAACTATTCTGCATCACTCTTGTCGTAATCTCTGCATATCTCTACTGTTGCTATACTTGTCCTTTTAACATAGCAGACTTCCTCCCCAAAACACATAAGCAAATAGACTGTCGCCCCCACCTTTTCAAACACTCATGCAACTGAAGCACTGAGCAAACTTGCATGTAAAATGTAGCTAAAGATACACCAAGGTGACTCTTGCACAGGTTTCTCCTTCTGTTTTGCCAAAAAAACATCTGGCCTGAAATTTCTGTGTCAAGTGTCTAACTCAGATGAATTTATGTGATAAGTTTTGCTTTCTCTGAGCCTTGCTTATACGTAAAAAACAGTAATAAACTAACATGACAACAACACTTTAAAGTCAAGTGCATGAGAAGTTCGAGTCCTGGGAAGGCACTTGGGCAAGAAGCTGACTGTCTGGAGTTGTCCCTCAGAAGCTTTCCTCATTTCTTACAGTGTCTATATGGAGAAATGCCTCTGGGTCCCTGTTTTGCAGGGGCTGTTTGGATTGGTTCGTGTAATGGTTGGGCAGTAGAAGTTGTTAGTACTAGGAAAGAACCATCCGGATTCTGGATAAGCGTAAATGACTCTGGATAATTTATTCCATTCTCACCATGTTTCTTCCATCTTATCCAGCTTTGCTTTTGAAGGCCACACTTCCTCTGTGACCCTCAAACTGAAAGACTGAAGAGGTACAAACTGATTTGCTCAGAAGTAATATTTGATTGCTTCTGATATGCCTGCCCTGGCACAAACCGTGTTTCCAGTTAGGGACCTTGAGTTCTGAGAACTATCTGTCAGAGAACGGGGCTTGGTGAACACTGCTGAACCCACTCTTACTGAGCTGGGTTGGGATCTAGAAATAACTCAGCTTGGTGTAGAGCTACATTATCCTTCTCAGCTACCGCAGCCATATTGCCACTGGAACTGGAATTGCAGCTTCAGAGTGCCACGTAGCCACACCAGCTTACCGAGGTTTTCTACCAGCTCTGTAAAACTAGGGTTTAGTTCATAACCACAAGAAGAAAATCCAGCTCTATCTTCCCTGTTTTTTTGCTTTTTTTTTTCTTTTCATATTTTTTATAAAAAGCTGTTTAGTGATGTGAGCAGATGCACAGTTTAAAGGCAAAAGTAACACTCATTCACTTTTTTAACACTCGTTTTACCAGGGTTCATTTATCTGCATTTAAAATCCAACCCATAAAATTATTATCATAAAGGCTACCCATAAAATATTTACAAGACACTTATTGAAGAATCTTTTATCGACTTAGGATTCCATTCTCCTTGCCTTTCTGATTTCCAAGTAAAATTGTAGTTTTGAATTCAGACAAGGTATTAACACAAAGAGTTATAATATTGGACACTTGAACCTTTTTCATGCCTCAGAGCATGATTACTTGCTTCCATTTGCCAAATAGTCATCTTTTTTCTTTGATAAATTATTAGAGAAATAATATAAGTAAAGTTTTACTTCTAGCAAGTAAGCATAAAAAATTAATGTCAGAATATAATTACATATCTGTGAATAGAGCACTTGATTAGTTGACTTTTTTCCTTGTCTCTCCCATGGTTTTAAACTGAAAGATAGTAGGGTTAGATTAGGCATTAGGATGAAGTTCTTTACTGTGAGGGTGGTGAGGCGCTGGAACAGGTTGCCCAGAGGAGTTATGCGTGCCCCATCCTTAGAAGTGTTCAAGGCCAGGCTGGATGAGGCTGGAACAGGAACAACCTGTTTTAGTGGAAGGTGCGCCTGGTCATGGCAGGGAGGCTGGAACTAGATGACCTTTAAGGTTCTCTCCAACCTAAAGCATTCTATGGTTCTATGATTCTGTGATTCTTCTATGTATTCCCCATGTTTGCCACTGTTTTCTTTGCTATGGCCTTCCAGAAAAGAGATGAAATATGGGTAGCCTCTGATGTTCATTGAGAGTTTTACTGCTGACAAAGTCCATTCTGTGTTAGAAAGCTTCTAATTCGTAAGAAAATATAAAATGTCAAAGGCAAAAAGACAATTTGAACAAATTTGGTTTTATGGCTTTCACATTTAGCCATTTTATGGCTTCAAATTAGCAAAATAAATTCTTCTAGACTTTGAAATTATATAAAACTGATTTAGCATTTTCTCTTACATTTGAAAGACCAAACATTAACAGAGTAATTGGATTAGCTACCAGAAATGAGCAGTAATGTAACTAAAAGTTTTTCAGATTGCTATATTTGGTTTTATCATGCTTTGTAGCTTGTTAGTTTTAAAACTGCCTATGAACTAGAAATATTTATTAAAATAAATGATTGCATTCTATTTATGATAAGTGAGATGTCATTAAAATTGCATGAAAACACATTTTCCATACTTGGTAGTTATTCCTTACTTTTGAAGATGACATTGTGCATTAAAAAAAAAAAAAAAAAAAGAAAGGGCTGCTGTGCCTCAATTATAGGGTTTTTTTAAGAGGAAGAGTGGTCATGGATGATCCTGCACGGGTTTGATCATTAGATTACTGAGATTTCAGCAGTTGGAGGATTTTTTCAAGCAAAGAAAAAGAACAGTGCTGGAGTATGAAACATTTTTCAGGCATGGAGACAATTTTTAGTGACCAATTATAGCTAGAGCTAGGTAGGAAAAAAGAGCAGTGAAAAAAAATCCATGTGTGAAGTTAATTTGGAACTGAAGTTCAATTTGAAAGTGTCTGGTGAATGATCATAAACTTATTAATTCCTCAAAACAATCTAGACAATGGCTTGATATAGATAAGATAAAAGCTGCATTTTGTAAGGATACTTTGTGTCTGGGTGTCTTATCAAGGATGAGAACCAAAGTTGATCTGGGATGTTGTAGGGAGCCATTAACAACCAGAATTGAAAGGCTTGACTTTAAAAATGTAATGTTATAAGCGTATCCCTCCCAAGATAGAAAAGAAGAGATTTATTTTCTTTCTCTTCAGGTTTTTAAAATTAGTTTTGATAAGGCAGGAGAACAAAATAAATTCTGTGGTGTGCTGGTTTTGGCTGGGGTAAAGTTACTTCTCTTCAGAGCAACTCATATAGGGCTGAGTTTTGGATTTGTGCTGAACACAGGCTTGATAATATAGAGATGTTTTTGTTATTGCTGAGCAGGGCTTACACAGAGCCAAAGCCTTTTCTGAATTAAACTGACCAAAAGGATATTCCATACCCTAAGGCATCATGCTCAATATATAAATTTGGGGGGAGCAGGGTGTGTTTGGAGTGATGGTGTTTGTCTTCCCAAGTAATCATTACACGTGATGGAGTCCTGCTTTCTTGGGAATGTCTGAACACCTGCCTGCTCATGGAAAGTGGTGAATTAATTAATTGTTTTTCTTTGTTTGCATGCATAGCTTTAGTTTTGCTATTAAACTGTCTTTATCTCAACTCGCGAGTTTTCCGACTTTTACACTTCTGGTTCTCTCCCCAGTCTTGCTGGTAGTGGAGTGAGGAGTGGCTGTGCAGGGCTTGGTGGCTGGCTGGGGTTAAACCACTACATGTGGAAAAAATATTTTGGCTGGATCAATAATTTTGGATAACGGTAACCTCAATCCAGTTTCTTATTCCAAAGTAAGTGTAGGCATATCAATCTCTTAGATTCTCAATGGAACACAAGCTGCCTGACAAGAATATTTTTTTGCTTTCTGAGTTTACATTATTGAAAGGCATTAGTAGTTGCAGTGTGTTTTCCAACATTTATCTTTGGGGTCTGTAGCTCAGAGAGTAGAGTGAACACCCTGTACCCACTGTAACACTAATGGCAAATTAGTTACTCCAAAATGAGAGTTGTGTCTGCCGAAGGGTTCAGCAGATCAGCTGAAAGACACAACAGGGGGGAAATAGACTGATTTCAAATGCCATGCATTCCAGGCAAAAAAATTCCCAGTTTACCTGGAAAGTGGCCTTGATCTATGCTTGGGATGTGCTCTCTTCACCTTTGTCTTGAATTTCTATCAAATGATGAAAAGGTTTTTATTTCTATTAAAAGATCGCTTACTCACCCTTTCCACTTGGCACTTTGTCCAAAGAGGTGGAGATTTTAGCTCAATGTCATAATCTGCTTAAGGCACTCCTATCCACATAGACCATTCTTGTGAAAGAATTCTCATTTTTATAAAGACTGGGTCAGAAAGGAAACAAAACTTTTAACTTTTCTTGATACATTTGTATAAAAAAAAAACAAAAAAACAAAACAAAACAAACAAACAAAAAACCCCAGAAAAAACTAAAACCAACCAAACAAAAAAGACCGCAAAACAAACAACAACAAAAAACCCACCAGGAATAAGAACAATATTCCTTGGCCCTCTGCTAAGAATGTGGTCTATCAGCTGTTTTCCATCTCTGCCTTTCAAATGGGAGACCTAACTAATTGTCTAGAGAGTTAATATTTAATTCTTTGTGAAAATCAGTTATTTGAACTGATAGAGATGGGAATATCAGGTTGCACCCAGAATAATGTGCCCAGTTCTAGCCCTCACATTTCAAAAAATACACAGGCAGACTGGAAAGGGTTCAAAAAAGGTTCAGAAAGATAATCAAAGAGCATAGAACCTGTTCTACGAGAAAAAATTGATGGAATTATGTCATTTCACCCTGGAGAAGAGAGAGTTCGGGGAGGACCTCAACACAGTTTTACAGTACTTCCAGTCCACCCGCAAAGAGGACAGACTCCTTCAAAAGGAGTCACACAGAGAGGACAAAGGGCAACAGGTACAAGTTGCACCAGGAGAGGTTTCATCTTGACATAAGAAAGAATTTTTTTACTGTGAAAACAATCAATCACTGGAATGACTCTCCACAAGACCATGCGGAGTCCCCATCACTGGAGGACAGGGTGGTAGATAATGTCATCTAGGCTCCCTTTCCCACAAAGGGTTGGACCAAATCATCTTTGGAGATCACTTCCAACCTGGGCTGTTCTATGTTATGTCATGTCTTTTAACTACAAAATAAATTTTATCGATGCTTGATTAGGACTGACTTCTGGTATGAAGAGAAGTATGTTTCCCAAAGAAAAGGAAGTTAGCTGAGGACTCTCCTATCTTGAGTGAATGCCTGAACCGTGAGACTGTTGTGCAAAACATGCTCTGCTTCCTTCCCCTCTCTTCAGTGCTGCCTTTGACAACAGAAGTGCTACTCAGCAAGTGGCTGAAACTTCATGTCAGATCCTCCTCAAACACATTACTCAGTAGCATACATAAGAAAGAGAGCAAGTCATTTCTAGAGGACAGATAAGACACAGAAATGCTAATTTTTCTCTGTTGTCTGTAAGAAAACTAGGTTTCACTTACAATCTGTAAATGTAGACTCAGCATTTTCAGGTCTTACAATGCCTAGCACTTCTGAATATAACTCAATCCTTTTTCTGGGTCAGGACCTTCATTTCTCTGCAGCCGAATATCCCTGACAATGTGGGATGATGTCACCTTGTTATCCCATGAATTCTTCTTTTAAAGACAAATACTAAAAATGATAAGCTTTTGAAAAGGGTTATTTATAATGGTCCAAACAAGAACCATCAACAGACGTATGAGTTATGCATGGATACACTACACAGGGAGACCTCCAAAGTGTTCACAACCCTACAGGAGGAATACAGTTGTGGAAGAAGTTTTCATAGGAAAAAGCAATTTTCCTTCAATAATATTACTTCTAGAGTAGCATGAAGATTATTAAATTTCTCATCCACAAACTTTGTTAAAGAAAAGAGTAATAACTGGGATAAAATCTCCATTTTTATTCTCATTCCCAATTAAGTACGGCAGGTTTTAATAACTAGATATTTGAGAAGCACTCCAAAGCTAGGTGCAAAATTTTAAATTACATTTGTATGTAAAATACATTTTAGAAAGAAAAAGGCTTATGTATTTTACACTCTGTTCTGTAATTCTTATTAATCATAGGAGAAGTTACGAACAAAGTATGCATTAGAAAGATCATATACTCCAGAATTATGACTTTAAAATCTGTGCTCTTTTAAATTTTAAAATAAAATTCATAAATTATCATGCTGGAAAAGAAATGAAGCAGTAAAAACATGGGGAACAGACTAAGAAGGTAAATAAGGGTGCTACAGAAATATTAGTCTGTTTTCATTCTCATACTGTGAGTGTAATGTACTGGAATTATAACTGCATGACTATCTTCTCTACTTGCTTTTCTCATTTTCTATGGTCAACATTATATTGAAATTATTGTAAGGGCAAACACCATTGTACAGTTACAAGTACTTTCAATAGGCAAAGTATACAGTATAAAGTCTCTACCGTTGCTAAGTAAATGTCATCTTTTCCAAAACCCACCTGCAAATATTGATCAAGAATCTCAAGCTTTTCAACGGGCTCCTAAGTCAGAGCAAATTAGTTTATGCAGTTTCAGAACATTTATACCTCCACTTATAACATCACTATGTGTTTTTAGGCTAACCAAGGATGTTGAGTGATTTTTTATAATTTTCAGAATTGTAGAAGATGGCTAACTGACAGGCTGCAAGATCACATTACTGGGACATGAGGTAGCTTGCATTTCCTTCATGGAAAAGTTTTAACAAAGGTAATCCATAAGTACTGAGGGAGCTGGCTGAGGTCATTCTATGGCCACTCAATAATCTTCAGTGACTAGGATAGGTGCCTCAGGACTGGAAGAAGGCAAATCTTGCTCTTCTCTTTAAAAAGACCAAGAAGGAAGATCCAGACAACTAGGAGTTTGTCAGTCTCACATCAGTCCCTGGGAAGATGATGGAACAACTAATCCTGGAAACAATTTCCAGGCACATGAAAGACAAGAAAGTGAATGTGAGTGGTCAGCATGAATTCACCATGATGAAGTAATGCTTGACCAACCTGAGAACCTTCTATGATTATATCATTCTCTGAATATCGTGGGTTCAGATATTAGGAGGCATTGGTAATAATTTTGAAACTTGATTCTGAAGGTAAACACAGTTCACATTTCTTTCGTTATTATTTCTCCATCTTTCCATTCTCCCTTTACTTTCTAGCTCTTTTTAGTCCCAAGGAACAGATATGGCCAAGGATATCTCAGCTTCCATTGTTTGCAATCACCATTTTTCAGTGTTTCATTTGTGGGTCAATAGATGATT
Source organism: Melanocharis versteri (assembly GCA_013397845.1). Classification (NCBI taxonomy): domain Eukaryota; kingdom Metazoa; phylum Chordata; class Aves; order Passeriformes; family Melanocharitidae; genus Melanocharis; species Melanocharis versteri. The sequence continues at coordinate 702,622 of VZTG01001018.1, read as the reverse complement.
GGCGTACGTATAATTTTGTGCAGTGAGCCAAACTGTTGGAGATTGGCCCACCAATTTTCTGTAATCAAAATCACACCAAAACAAAAAAACCAACAACACGGAGGAAATCATCTAGTATTCCTCTCTTCACTTTACTGATCTATCTGACAATCTGTGATAACAGAGGGCAAGTATCAGAAGCAGAGTCGAGGTGTTATAGGATGTGTATATTTCCAGTCCTATATCATTACCTTTCCACCTGATCTGTCACAAACCATAATGTACTTTGTACTAACAGCAAAAATGGAATTTTTCTCCGCAGGTGTTGAGTGATGGAAGGCCAGTTTTCTGAGGTTCCCAAAAGCTATCATTCTCTACCTAAAAGAGGATACACTCGTGTGAATCAAAGCTCTATATAGTCAAGAATTAAGTTACCAAGAGGGACCCAGAAGGCACATTTTAGAAGTACAGTGTAAGCATTCTTTACCATGAAATTCTCCTAGCCGTCACAACTTTGTTGAAATCTTGGTTTGTTTGGGGTTTTTTTCATAATTTTTAGTGACCTTTTGTAGATTTTTATTGCATGAATTCGCTTGCTTTCTTAACGCTTTTTACACTTTAATGTTTATCTTGTTCTGTAGTAGGAGATTTCAAAGCCTAACTATGAAGATGTAAAAAACTTTTCTCCTATGAAAAGCTTCGTTCTTTTTGTTTTAAACTTGCCACTTGACATTTTATGCTGTGTAGTTCTTGTAACATTTAACAATCATTCCCTATTTCCCCTTTCTATAACTACTGTGATTTTATAGACTTGTGTTATAACAGTCTCCATTTGTTTTTCTTTTTCCTTTCAGGAACATGCTAGTTTGCTTTACCCTTCTGCATCCCTTTGTCCCAGCCCAGGGACAGAGTCAAAGCCAGACTGTCTCAGTTCAACAAGGCATCTGCTGGTCTAATGTTTTTTTTCTTAGGTACCATTAAGCTTTGGACTTAAAGACAACTAGAATATGCCCTGATACACCATGCATAGGTGCCTCATTATAACTGGGAGATTATGGTCTGTAAAGAAGTTGTAAAATGTAGTTTGAATGTATCCCTTCCTCTTTATAAAAGTAGCTAATGGTATCTCAAAGATTAGGCCTCTGTGGAAATTATAGTGCACAGGCTTTTCCCTAAGACACTGAAACCATCACAGTCCACTGGGGGTGGGTGGGAGGTGTTTCAACAGCTTTAACTAATGGTTGCAGTGGTCATCATAAAATAGTTGAAACAAGTGTGAGAGCAAAGCTCAGACTGATAGAGAAGGTATTCTCAGCAATGGCATCAAGCTCTGCTCCTGGGATAACAGCCAGGATGGAGGTAATAATTCCTGACAGAAAACAGGGGATGAATTCAGTCCGAAGGGCATTCATTCATAATGCAAAAGACTTTAGAGCAAGCAAAAGAAAAGTTTCAGATGTAATGAGCAAGGTGATACCTTCTGAATGCTCATATCATGTGCAATTTTGGAATGTGGACAGAGCCAGCCAATAAAAAATCCATATTTTCTGTAATGAAGAAAAGGTATGCATGGAACTGTGCCTATATTTAAGCCTTCAGAGGTGTTAAGGTATTTGCTTGTGAGCTATTGTGAGCTTCAGAAGTTTTGAAACAAATTGGTTTGGTTTGGTTAAATACAGATTTTTGGATTTTAGAGATACATTTATCTGACAAAAACTGTTAGGCTTCTCTTAGTCTTCTTAGATATGTTGGACTATCTGATAAAGTGCCTGGAGAGATGGAAGCCTTGTTGTGCAAGCAAATGTGCAAAATGTATTGTAGAAAAAAGTATCAGCTATGAATTTCTTACAATTTAAGTAGAAATGATGGACAGAGAGTAGAGTAAAAAAGGGAAAAAGCAAACAATAAGACAAGTTTCACACAGCTGTCAGGTTCAATAGTCAGTGTACTTAGTGCCAGAATACACACTGCCTATTCTAAGGTTAGTAACTTGTCCCATGGATCTTTTTGCATAGCACATGACTTTGGCTTTCTAAACAATCTGGATACTGCCTTATCATTAATCTTTTTGTCTAATTTTACATTAATTTTCATAGATATACTTCCGGTATTAGAATTCCATTGTGTGAAAATATTTCTGGAAAGTTAATTATAAGTTGCTGTGAATGTGCATTGAAGGCTTTTCCATTTTCTGAATCTCTGGAAAACTCAGCCATATAACATTCATCTTCTACAATAATTGCAAGTAGCATGGAAGTACCTAGGTCAAGCTACTGAACTAAAATATTTATTTGTTATAAAACATGCTAGATAACAAAAAACTCCTTTACAATAATTTGGATAATATAGCAGATTACATGTATTTCATAGTTAGTGAAAAAAAATCTAAATTCACTGAATAAAAGTTATATTTTGGTCAATGTTGAGCTGTACTAAATTGGTTGTTCCGGTCATATTTCAAGAAGAACCTGAAAGGTCCAAAAAGTCGATGCCTAAAAATATTTTTTCAGTGTGATGTAACTCTTGGCAAAAAAAATTTAAACCACTGATTTCATACCTGCCTGGAAGATAATATTCTTCCCAAGCTCAAACTGAAGATTTGCCTCTGCACTTGTAACATGATTGTTTTTGAGAACATATGTCTGCATGCATCTGGGATGCTCTTAATCTTCTAGCACTAAAATTAATCAAAAGTAGGAATGACTATTGTATGTATGCCATATCAGCCTTTGGCTCATTCTCTGGCAACAGTGAAGAAACTAGTGATTGACATCTTGTCAAAATTGTGACTCTACTAGGATAGTTTGGGTGAATGAGGAATGTTAACTTTTTACTGAGACAGGTGTGGTCAATATAGGTTGTATTTTGCTTGAAAATAAGGTTCTATGATTATGAAACTGAATGTGAAGTTCTGGTGAAGTTCTGGAATACAGGTCTTATGCAAAGCAGTTGAGGGAACTGGAGTTCTGTAGCCTGGAGAAAAGGAGGCTCACAGGAAAACTTACTGTTCTCTACAACTCTCTGAAAGGAGGCTGCATAGAGATGGAGGTCTGTCTATTCTCCCTGGTAACAAGGGACAGGATGAAATGAAATGAAATGGCCTCCAGTTAAGCCAGGGGAGATTTCAGTCGGATATTTGGAAAAATTTTCTTCACTGAAAAGGTGGTCAGGCATTGGAATAGGCCCTGAAACACAGGGAAGTGGTGGAGTTATCATCCCTGGAGGTATTTCAAAGACATGTAGATGTGACACTTAGGGACATGGTTTAGTGGTCGACTTGGCAGTGGTGGGTTTACAGTTGGATTCAATGATTTTTAAAGATCTTTTCCAACCTACATGATTCTATGACTCTTTGATTATTTTTAATGCTGACCCTGTGGGCTACAAAGTAGCTAATCTAGAACACGTATGAGCATGCAACATCAATTCTGTTGAATTAGCCAAAATATACAAAACAATATTGATGCAAGCTTTGTCTTTATGAGAAGATATATTTATAATTCTTATATTTTAAATTTTCTTCTGTTACAGTATAAGCAAAGTAATGAATTGTCAGAAGCTAGAATAAACGAGATAAGGAGTTTTTTTGTGTGTGTATTTTTTTAGATTTTGGTATAGTTGTGGACAGGATGAAGGATTAACCTTGGCACTGATCTTCCTGTTATTCTTAGGATACTGGGAACAGGTAAAGCAATTCTCCTTTTCTTTGTATGAACTTACCAGGATGGATGATGTATGGTGAATGCACACAACCGTGGCAATTGCTGCAAAAACCATTTCCACAGATAAAGTAATTTTACCTTATCTGCCACTGTTTTAGTGCCAGATGCATAAAAATTATAATTATCATCATAATAAGCCTTCTGCTGTAGAAATGACAATCATGGAAGTCCTCAGAATGCTGCAGGTAGAGAAAGGTAGGAGGTGAGGAGGTCAAAAAGCATAAAATTGGAACCTGAGTACCTATAATAGTGCTTTAGCCATAGCTGGAGCATCTCTGCAAATTACCACCATGTAATATCTTTGGTCCAAAGACTATCTGTAGTGAAATAGAAAAAACTGTCTGGAAATACATTTTTACTGCATCACACCTGCAGAATATTTCTATTTTCTGTTATATAGGTCAAGCAAATATCATATAAGCATTTTTTAATCTGAAGGAAAACACATGGTGGATTAACTTTGAAAACTGGCTCTTCTACTATCAGTGCAGAACTATGCTGAAATTAAGGTGTGCTCAGAACAGCAGTTCTGGAAATACCCTAGAGAAAAAATAGATTTTTATCACTACATATCCCTTTAAAAAAACAAACAAACAAACAAACAAAACCAAAAAACCTGACAGAACACGTTTCATCAAAGCTCTTTCTCCCAGAACCTCATCTCTAGTGACGGCCAATAGGGGGTACTAAAGAAGCAGAATAGGGATAAAGTAGGATAATTTTCACAGAATATTATTCAATCTGTATGTAGTTTAAGGACCTCCTGGGCCTTCAGTTGCATCCGGGTCATTGTGTTTAATAGCTATTGATACCACCTATCCTGCATGAATTTGTCTAATTCAGCTAAATTTTCCTAATTCATCTTTAAAACAGCCTGTAACAAGAAGTTACACAATTTCATTGTGTCATGTGAAAATGGTGTTTACTATCAAATATTGCTAATTCCACTGTGTGCTCCTTATTGCTTTATTGCAAAACTGAATGAATATTGTTTATTCACTTCAGTTATGCTATTTATTTGCTCATAGATGTCTGTGTGGTTGCCTACTTCATTTTCTCCTAAATCATTTACACCTAGATCTCTTTGCTAAGTTTTTACTTCTGGTAAAGGAGGTAAACAGATTTTCCTTCACTTTGTATGTTGGTACAGATTTTTTGCCAGGAAAAGCCATTTTCTGTGGAACCCTGAGCTTCATATTCTCTCTAAAATGGAAGAAACCACAATGTTCAGGACTTTTGCTATGGTTTCCTTCTATAGCACACAGTCCAGAAGCAGCTGGTTTTGCAGATTACACACAAATCGTCAGCCAAGTGGACCCTGGTAACGAGAGAGTCATCTCAATTTGCGATGTGTGGTCTGTCTGTAGAACTACCCCTTTCATGAGATAGTTTAGCTGCTAGTCTAGACTGATGCTAGTCTGAAAAATTAGCATAAAGTAGCAGTATAATATTAGTGGCACAATAACAACATAGTCGGGTTCTTTGGTGTGCTATACCTTTAAATGAAGCTTTTTCCAAGAACTAAAAATGGCTTCAGATCTTTATTGTACTGAGTCATTAAAATAAATACAGCAAAATATTCTTTAAACCTATGTAAAGGTTGTAACTTTCAGTCCCCATCCAATCCTGAAATATGCTGGGGTTTTTTGTTTGTTTGTTTGTTTTGGGGTTTTTTTTGTTTGTTTTGGTTTTTTGGTGAAATTTATTTTATTGTCCTACTCCACTGACTTCCTCTGTGATGTTGAGTATCCCACATGAAAGTATGTCCTTTCATCTTGTTTGTTTCCCAGATGGCTAACACTTCAAAGGAATCCAATTTGGAAACACTTTACTATCTACATAAGAAGTACAATTTACATCTAAAAATATAAAATGTGTTTCTTTCTGGAATGTAGAAGATATGGGTTTTTTCTTGTATTGGCCCAATGGGACAGTGTTAACTCCCAACAGGATGGTGTTAACTAGCTCTTGGCTGATATGGTAGCTTTTTAATGCACTATGGTTAGACTCATAGAAGATGAAACTCGGGACTCTACCTTCCCAATTTAGAAGTCTACTTTGCCTGGAATTGGTCCTCAGGGCAGGCCTGGCCTTGTGCTACATGCTGGACTTTCTGTGCATTTCACATCAAAATCTCAGGGCAGAAAAAGTGAAAGAAGGCCTGGTGAGAAGAACCATGAATTGAGGTGTCCTGCTGTCAACGTGCCAGTGGTCTCTCCCAACAGCAGAATGGATCCATCGTCCTTCCTTCCCATGACCCTCCTGTCCTGGCCAGCTGAGCTCCTGGTTTCTTCATGGCTTATCTGGAGGAGGAGAGTGGGGCACTCACTGTTATTTGGGACTATGCCTCTTGTGGGTGCTGCACAACACGAACCTGGAGTGCTCTATGGACATTACAGAAAACTTGTCTGCCATGTCAGATGAGGGCTGTTTTCCAGTTACCTAGTTCATGGAGTGAGTCCCAGAGGAGTGCCATCAAAACGATTAGAGTGATGGAGCACCTCTCCTACAAGGAAAGGCTGAGACAATTGTGTTTGTTCAGCCTAAAAATTGGGGTGACCTAGTTAAGGCATTCCAGTACCTGGAGGGAGCCTGAAGGAAAGATTGAGATGCTGTTCAAGAACATGTGGTGACAGGACAAGGGGGAATGGATTCCAACTAAAAGAAAGATTTGGATTCGCTATTAAGAGGAAATTTGTTACTGTGAGGATGGTGAGGCACTGGAACAAGTTACCCAGAGAAGCTGTGCATGCCCTGTCCCTGGAAGTGTTTAAGGCCAGACTGGATGAAACTCTGAGCAGCCTGGTCTAGTGGTAGGAGTCCCTGCTTATGGCAGAGGGCTTGGAAGGTGATCTTTAAGGTTCCTTCTAATTCAGGCCATTCTAAGTTTCTATGATTCTCTTTCAAAAGCTTTAGGCAGATTTTTCCTTAAGTGTGTGGAGCTTGGGCAGGAGACATAAGCATAGCTGCCAAAACTCACCATTTTCAGAGCATACACAAGAAAACATATTTAAAGAGGTAAGAAAATTTTTGAGATACGACTGAAGCCAAATAAATTTACAAAATTCAGTGCTGAAAAGGTCTGTAAAGCAGGCAGATTGGAAAAGCCATCTGTGACACCACTAAGTTTTGGTGCCCACCTTGCAGATAAAGGAGGACTTTGGCAGACTAAATCTCATAGGGAAGGTTGTTTATACAATGCCACACTTTTCCAATAAAGCCAACCTCAAAACAGAGCGGTAGAATAAGAATAAATCAGGTAACACTATACATTTAACTAGGCAACTGCATTCCTACTGACACTTGCAAGCCTCTATCAGGATAATTAATGGTTGTACAATCAATGCAATTAAAGATAAAAAATTTTCACTAAAATTTTCAAAACATGTTTTAAACCAGTTTTCAAATAGCTGCTGCTCTTGGATTGTTATTGGTATTAGATAGCCTAAAACATGTAATGAAAATAAAATGAAAAAAAAAAGAAAGTAAAAACTGAGAGGTCAGTTGCTCTACAAGAAAACATAGGCAGTACATGGAGAATGTCCTGTCCTGTCTCAGTTGCTTTGCTTCAGAAATAATGTGCCTTTGAAAGAAGTTTAAAACTTTGGTGGTGGATTATCCTGTGAGTTTGGGCCAACACAGTAACAGTCATTTATGAAGGCTTCAGAGACTTGGTAAAATTAATACAAGATATTTTAATAAGGTACAAATAATAGAAGTAGAAGATGATTGTTTTCTTCCCTTTGGATAAAATCTCTGCCACTGTAGTGATGTAAGTAAAGTTTTGAGAGTAAAAATAGTGAAAGACAATTTTAATAAATGCACTTCTTCGCACATTAAATTCTTTAATGTGTATAAAAATTGATTATTTTTTCTGTATTTTGAATACTTCCAGTTCAAAGGCTAGTTAAAAAGGAACTTATTATAGAAAAATCTTCATTCTTCAGTCTGTTTTTCTATATTTAATAAACACTGATAAAGGCTCAATAAAAAAGGGCTTAATCAGAAGCTTGCAACAGGGAAGACACATTGTCCTAGAACACAAAAGCACAGTATAACCTAAAAGAAGCTGCAGTTAATCAAGCGTATAATATAAGGCAAATAATCTGTACTCAGGCAGCACCATATATTTACAGTGTTTACTTCTTAATGATGTTGTGGAATAAGTAAAAAAAGGCCAGACATACAATGCTATATCTGAATTTTAGCTGATCCCAGATTTATTTTTCCTTTAGATTTGAAGGCCTGAAAGTCATTTTAGTCTAAGTGATATTTGTTGCTATAACTAAACAAATCAGATTTGATTTTCTTGTTACAAATACAAACCTATCTCTCTCACAGGGTTGTCTGTAAATTAAGGAATGAAGATATGTTTTAAGCTCTTGGGCCAAACTGCAGGAATTTTAAACAGCCAAACACAAACTACCTTGTGAATCTTCCAGGTTGCTTCTTTATGCTTTCACAATTTTTAAATAAGGATTTGAACTTGTCACTGTTCATTCTGTAAATAACAGACTAATATTCCTTACAGGTTTTTAGAGAGAAAATATAATTCATATGCAATCAGATAAGAGAGTTTTCACTAACTTATTCAAGATGTCATGTGTAATGTTCTTGAAATGAATTGCCAACACAAAGTTTTTCTATTGAAATAAACCTCTGGGAACTTAGGTTGTTGAAACTTTGTGTATTATGATCAGTAATACCTTGCCTAAAAAGTGTACACAATTTAACTTTGAGTTAGTTAATTTAATTTCTAAAGTGTCTCTAGGAGAGAGTTTCTTCCAATTATCTAAAAGACAAAAATGGTAAATAAAATACTGAGGGAGATGCTTCACTGAGAAGAGGTTGGCTCTGAATCATCTCTGCACTTCATTATCCTCCAATCAAGCAATCAAATTTCTTCACCTCTGGAATTCACATTCTGCTGATTATCATTTATGTACTTTAATTGGTTACACTGTAATTTCTGGCTAGACCCTTATGAACAAAAGGATTGTTACTGATGGCTCATTCACAGTTTTAGTCCCCTTTTTGTAGTTGGCTAACAGATTCCCTCCAGATTTCTCTATCATCACCTACACAGCTCTCCCACTGGCTATAAAATACTGCAGCAGCTTGTAGGTAATTGATCAGACAAGTGAACTGTAAAATATTCATTTTCTACTTCAACAGCTAGATAAATCTCTTGGGAAGTGGATGAAAATATTGCTTATGCACATGAGCGTTGGTATAGTAATAGCAAGGTTGCTGATAAGCAGGGGTCTGCTACAGAGTTAATGCTTAATTCTGTTCCATGCCAGAGGTGGGGAAGTGTGCGGTCTCCCTTTGCCTGCAGCTAGGAGTCTCATTACGCACAAAACCCCAGGCATCAACACCAAGGCACCAGCCATGGTGCTTCAGGGATGGTGCTTCCTGTTTTAATTAATCAGGTTCATCTCAGTGTAATATGCCAAGGAACAAATTAACACTTAGTTACTGTAACCAACATACTAAAAACCAAAATATTAATGAACTGGAGAGCAGGAGTGAAAAGGGACTGACAGAAAAGGGAGAGGGGAGGTAAAACCTGCTTTTAACCTTTTTCATCAACAGTAATTTTTACAATCTCACTCTATGAGGGTTTTTTTGCACCAAGTTTTCAAAAATCTGTCAAAGCGCTTTAATTAAAAGCATTCTAAAGCGACTGCATACAGAATTGAGAGGAACAGCAGAAGATAGTGAATTATTTTCATCTTTATCTTGCTGGGTTGCCATAGTAAGAGAATCTGAAGGGAATTAGCCATAGCTTTGTTTCTGACTTGTACTAAATGTGTATTAGACAACCTTCCTCAAGCCCAGACTGTACTAATCAGAAAATGCATGCAGACCCTCCACCTGCTTTCTTCTCACACAAGAAGGAGAAATTTAAGATTTAAATGTTGGAATATTAACTGCAGTTTTAATCCCAGTGGTTTGTTTTTGAAGCAACAGAAAACATATGTTAGTTTTCCATATCCTTGGAGTGTGGTGTCAGTCAGCTTAAGGTGAGACATTTGAAATAAAAAATAATCAATGCTCTGTATGCCACAGCAGTTCTGACCACCTGGGGAAGACAAATGGAACACTACAATTTTGCAGTAGAAAAGCAAGTGTATTATAGGTGCTGCAGTATCTAATCTAGAGATGCTGACAAGTAAATCAACCTTTCTTGGATCAGAATAGTCATTTGCTTTAAGAGCAGAAGGTAGGTCTGTGTTGCTTTCCATATCAGCTAACCTCTGATGATTTAAATGCATTGCCAGAGAAAATGATGGTAATAAAACAGTCAATCAGAAAATTTAGAGAGCCCCCTAACACTGGACAGCCTTATCCAAACATACTTTTTCCCCCCATTATACTAGTAAACAGATTTGTTCACACATAATCATGGTTTTGAGGTGAATCGCCCCCAGGCTGGAATCAGCTCCATTAAAAATGCATGCCATGGCATTCAGGGACTCTCTCAGGTACTGTCTAGTTCCTTGACAACCCAAATATTCTGAAATGTATTCCATCACACCTACAAACAAGGCAGGCTGTGCATCTTCTGCATACAGCATGACACAGATTTTTTTGTATGCTTTCTATATTTTTTGACACAACTAAAGCAAATATCTTCCTTAATAAACATTCTGAAAACCATATTCTGGGTTTGTAGTATCCCAGGTGCAGAGTGTTGTATCTCATGTTTATTTCTGAAAAAGACTGGTAAAGATGAAAGAATGTATTTATAATGAGAAAACTATTCAAAACAAAGAAACATTAGAAAGCACTACAAAGGAAAGAAACACAAATGAAAACAAATACTGGAAGTAGTACACAGTTCCCCTTTGTGGTCCTTGATACAATAAATCCTGCTATTTAACACTTCCTAAATTCTTATTCAGTTAAAAAGATACTTAAAAACAAAAGTAAAGTTCTTGCAATGATGAAGTGATAATGAAGTGCCTAATAATTTTGTGCAACCTTTGCTCTTTGAATGCCATTTGTGATGATGACAATGTGTTTAAAGTAAAACAGATGGATCAGAAAGTCTTTTCTATCTAGGATTAAAATTATATTATTTCCTCTAATTCCTCTAATATATATTTAAAGTAAAACACCTTCCCTTCCCTTCCCTTCCCTCAAAAATAGCTTTTGACATTATTTTGATGAGTCGATAGGAAAAACCTTCACCCACTTTTTTTTAATTTCCTCTGAAAATATTGTGTTATCCATTTCTGTCCTTGCTTTCCCCTCCAAGTTTCTATCCATACTTCACTAAGCTCTACACATTTTGTTTTGGTAGGTTCCTATATAACTCTTTATTATGAGCCACTCATCCCTGAAAATAGGAATGTCTTTGTTTTCAGAGTCTATCTTTACATGATTTTATCTTTTCCCTTTTAAATCCAGATAGCTATTGAAATCAGTAGCAGCCTAGACAAGTATATCCTGTATTTTACAGATTTCACCCACTAATAAAGTCTTATGCCTTCCATGAAGTTTAGTGAAGGACTAGCTCTCCTTTATGGGTCAGAGCTGCTTGGAAACATTCAAGCACTACTGAGCCTTAATCACCCTGGGTACTTTTCAATCAACTTTATGTCGAGATCATCTCTCTTTTTCTATCTATATGACACAGAAAATGTATTTAATAAATACTGTGTTGCTGAGAAGCACAAAGAGGACACCGATCTATGTGCCCGTGGAGAAGTTACTTGAGGGGAGAGGTCCGAATGATTGTTACTGTCCCTCAAGCTCGAAGCATTTTGCAGAGCACTGATGGTGGGTTGAAAAAGACTTGAATGTGAAGAAAAAGACAAAAAGAGGCTCTAATACAAATATAAATATCTGCAGAATAAAACAGGAGGGACATCAGGGACAGAGTTAAGGAAGAGAAGAGAAGGGGAAAGAAGAAGGGGAAACAAACACAAGGAAAAGCATCGGTAAGGGAATGCCATTTTCCTTCCTCTTTCTTTGCCGTGGAATTGCAGATTCCATTGATGCTTTGATGGGTTCCTTTACCATAAGGGTTACATTAAAATAAAATATTTTTTAAGAGAAATTCACCTGATTATAATCACACTGTGATTTCTTGCTTTAAAGTCACCGTACTCTCCTAGGTGTTTCTGCCTCTTTTTATCAAAGAAATTCTTCATGCATCTGTGAATCTGCTCCGAAAGAGTATTGCCCCAGTCCGAGCACCTTGGTACTTAGAGCACCCCAAGTTCAAGAAAGTTCTAGAATTTAAGCACAGTCCTTAAAGCAGTTATTTTAACAATGTATTGGGTTTGCATGGCAAGGTGTCGATAGCGGAGGAGGTGCAGGAGTGGCTTCTGTGACGCCAGCAGCTGCCACCATGCAGAGAGAAACAGTTTCAGCTGCCTCCGAGACAGACCCGCCGCTGGCCAAAGCAGAGCCAAGAACTAATGTTGGTAGTACCTCTGTGATAACATATTTAAGAAAGAGTAAAAATCCCTGTGCAGCACCTGCGAGAGAAGAGTGAGAATATGTGAAACAGCCCCGCAGACACCGAGGTCAGTGGAGAAGGAGGGGAAGGAAATGCTCCAGGGTGCTGGAGCTGGGATTCTTGTGCAGCCCGTGGTGCAGACCATGATGCAGCAGGATGTCCACCTGCAGCCCATGAAGGTTCACAGTAGAGCAGAGATCCACCTGCTGTGGAGGACCCCGCGCTGGAACAGGTGGATGCCTGAAGAAGGCTGTGATCCTTTGGGAAGCCCACACAGCAGCAGGCTCCTGGCAGAACCTGTGGACTGCTGGAGAGAAGAGCTCACGCTGGTACAAGTTTGCTGGCAGGATTTGTGACCCTGCGGGGAACTGCAACAACCTGTTCCTGAGAGACTGTACCCTGTGGAAGGGACAGTTTGTGTAAAACTGCAGCCCATGGGAAGGGCACTGCTGGAGAATTTCATGAAAGAGTGTCTCCCATGGGTGGGATCCCATGTTGGAGCAGGAGAAGAGCATGAGGAGGAAGGAGCAGCACAGAGAAAGCATTATCGTCACAATCCTCATTTCCCATCTTCATGAGCCCTACAGTGGGAGGAAGCAGAGAAATTCAAAGTGAAATTGGATCTGAAGGCAAGAAGGGAGGGGTAAGGAGAAGGTGATTTTATATCTCACTATTCTAGTCTATTATGATTAATTGTCCATAAATTAAACTATTTTTCCCCAAGTAAAGCCTATTTTGCCCAAGATGGTAATTGGTGATTTATCTGTCCTTATCTCGATCCATGAGCTTTTCATTATATTTTCTTCGCCTGTTCTGCTAAGAAGACAGAAAGATAAGAGGGGTTTCTTGGGAACCTTGTGCCAGTCAAGGTCAATTCACCACAAACAGGCAGCCAGGGACAAGGCTTGTTCTGTAGTTTGAGGTATAAGAAATTACAGATGGATTTATGTTTTTTTAAAGGAAGGAAGATAAAATAATGCTAATTCTACTTGAAAGAAACCATCAGAAAAAAATAGACTTGTTTGCCTATAACCCTTCTATTCTGGGTATTCCAGATGCAGACCTGTCACTTCCCAGGAAATGCCCTAGTTCACAAGCCATATTCTGTACTGGCTGGAATAGGAGGGACACCCTTCGTAGAAGGAGGAATTGCAGTGCTTAGGGCTTGAAAATGTGAGGGATAGGTATTCTGATCCTTGTCTTAAACACAGTGTTCTGTACCTTAAATTTTATAGTAGCTGAAGAGAATAATGTAATTTCAGGAACAGACAACTTTGTGTGCAATAAAGATATTGTCCCAGTGGAAGAAAAGCTGTGTCTCCTGCTTAACAAGTGAGTGCTCTAGCTTTAGGCCATTGTAGAAGATGACCTTCATGTCCTAGGTCCCATGCGTTGAAGAAAACACAGAAATAGAAGTTACATTCCCTTTCTCCAATTAAGTGTTATGCTTTTCTGTGTGCAACTAATGGTGAGGCTAAGACCATTTTCTGTAGGGTATTATATACAGCAATAGTAGAAATTTTTACAGAAATGTTTCAATTGAAAATAATACTAAAAATTCACAAGTAACTTATGCAAATTTAGTATACCTTGTGTACATGTACAAGCAGAAGAAAGCTCTCAATGTTTGAACAGACTTCTAATGCTTTTCATTTTCTCTGAATGATTTGTCTGGCTGAACTTGGCCATTTTTAGGCTTTTTATGCTATGACTATTTTTCCTTTAACCGCTGTAGTTTTTTCCAAGCATTAACAATCATCTTTATATAATTCATTCAGAAGCTGATAAACCCTTTCCTTTTGTTGTACAAATTTGATGCGTCAGTTTTCCCTTCAGTGCTGAAATGCAGGGCTCTATGCAAGATAGTTCTTTTGTTCATTTAATAATCTACCTGCATTTCCATAAAGAACTCTATCCCACTTTCAACATCAATATTTCAAAATTTCTTTTCACTTTTTACTTTCCTTTTTCCAGTTCTGTTGGTTATCAGAGGTTTAACTGAATAGCTATAGTCAATGCCTTTGCAGTCAAAAAGTTCAATTAATCTAGTTGCTGTCATGAATCTAGATAATTTACAAAGATTCCTCTTCCCAGTTCATTCACTTCCTTTTCAGCAGAACTCTCCCTGATACTGTGTACATATACCAGCTATGATTTGCTGGAATACCACATTTCCAGAAGGTTTTGGAACAAAGAAGCAAATACAAAGGACACTGTACATGGAGCAGATTAAAATACTTACAGTATTTTATATTGCATACATTTCCATATTTGGGTCGGTCTTATTATATCATCTTATTACAACAAGTCAAAGTTGAAATAATATATTTTATTTGTTTTCACAATATTGTTTTTCTTACTCCAGCCTTTGTAATAGAAAACAAGAACTGGTCTGCCGTCTCCTATTTAAGGGTCCTTTTTCAAGCAGTTGAGACAACTTCATAAACTTCTGTGCAAACAGCATAGTTGGAAACCACAAGGAGATGGCTTGACAAGAAACCATCTGGAGTACAATGGAGAAAAAAGGAAAGCATTCCACAGGAAATGGAAAATAAGTTACTCCTTCCCATGGACAAGAAAAGACAAATGAAAAAAACATGCTCACCCAGACAACTGCGGCTCATAAGGACATTGGAATCATACTTTCTCCTGGGACCATTCCTCAGTGGTACAGATAACTTTAAGGCTATACCTAACTTAGCGAATTTGCCAGAGGGAACTGCTGGAAAGGAGATTGCTTCCTGCACTAACCGTTGTAATTTGATTCACTTAAGTATTTCAGTACAATGCTTATTTATTCCACTCTCACTTCAAGATGTTCCTCCCCATCTCCTAATTCTTTCTTCCCTTTTGAAAACATTTATGGACTTTGCTCTGGTGGTTGCCAAGAACATCTACCAATAAACCAGGATTAATTTACTGGTTTGCATGTAGATACTTCGGAATTTTATGGCCAACTGTTCATGTCTGGAATGCATCACACACAATCCACTGTCTGACCATCTAACGGAATATATTGAATCCATGCCCAAAGCTGTGTTTTCACATTAATAAAACAACAACTATGATAGCGCCGTTTTGGAAAAGTATATCTACACCAACAACTATCAGAAATACAGATTCAATACAAGGTTGTTAAACAGTAATTCAAAAGTTATTTAGAAGAAGCTTGAAGGCCATCTGAAATCCAGTGTATATCTGAGATTGAAACATAATCCACAGAAACATATATAAAACACTGCAAACATTTTACATGTGAACATAAATTAACACCTTCATTTTGGTTCTACAGCATTTTTATGTATTTTGAAACAGAAATCCCCCATTTGAAAACCTGGAATAATGAAACTAGAATATGAAATAAATGCTTTTATTACTGATAAAAATGAAAACACCAAGAATGGCAAATCACATTAAGATAAAATACATAAATCTTTAGCCTATAATTCAGCCTAAAGAAGCAACAATCTAATTTTCAGTGGCCATTTCATATAAGCCCAAAGGATAAAGACATAATTCAAATGGATGTATCATATGTTTCTCCTCTTAGAATTATTACTGTTATTATATTAATATTTAAATACTTTTATCTGTTCCTGATTGCTTACAGTAATAACTAACGGTCTTTGTGTAAAAAGGACACAGAATGCTTAGATATATACTTACACAGTAAACATCTCACAAAGCCATCTATTTAAAGTGCAGGACTTCCGAGATCTTTTGCTATTCAGTCAGAATTAATTGATCTGTTCAGAGCACAATTAACTGTCTTTTCAGATCTGTTGTTCCCTTTTGTACCAGCTGTTCTGCAGAAGACAGCTTATGCACAATACAAGAAGAAGAGCGTTTGAAAAGAGCTAACAGAAACTTGTAATACAATAAAGCATTGAGAAAAGGCTTGTTGTTGCTCATTGAAGAATAGAGTCGTGTGAAGTAAAAGATTTCAGAGAGCCTAGAGAAAATGAAAAGAATTATCTTCTATGTATTTTAAAGGGTTCTTCTTAAAAGGACACCAATATAAATGATTGCCCTTCTTTCCACTGTTAGAAGAGGGTGGAAAGTTTTAACTTAAATTTTAGCTATGTAAATCTCAAAAAATGTTCATAATCTTGGGCTTGATAAATATAGAAAAATTCTGAGAATGAGCATATGCCTTCTTTCCATATGAGATTAACAATTTTCTTTGGATTTTTTTTTTATGGTACCTGTGTTGAAAAAACTTTGTAGCAGTCACGGTATATTCTGAGGTGCAATGGATTTATACCATTAGAAGCAGAGAATTTTATGTCTTGTTGCCCTGAGATGGGACAAGTGTAAATGTAAGAACAGGTCTTCTACCAGTTAAAAAAATCCATCAAACCAGCCATTTCATGAATTCATTGCATAAAAATGCCTGGAATGTCTGTTCCAATAATAATTCAGTTTACTCAGCCCTGCAAATAAATGTAATGATGAATGTTTCTTAATTTAACCAGTCCATCTCTCTAGTTAAATTTCTGTTTTCCTTCATAGTAAGAATGCAGTATGACAAAATATCCACAGTAGTTAAATTGGAAATGGTGCCTGATAGGAGCTAAAAGGCCCCAAAAACTCTGGTGGAAAAAAACCTTCATGTCCATAGAGAAAAGGGAACAAACCATGTTTGTAGAGCAATTGACAGACTATCCAGAAGAAAATATTATTTATTATAATTAACAGTCTCACCTAGGTTTTATTTTTATTACTGAAGTACTTTTCCTAGCATGTGTTACTGGCAGCACAAAGATCCATTTGATCTGCCATTACCATGAAGAAAATGTGTTTGCCAGCATTCCTTATCCTGGTCTTCTGCAGCCTTGCACATACAAAAATTACAGTGTTAGGTGGAGTAGGGTGATCCAAACTCTGCCAAAATTCCACTTATGGGATCATGCAGAGAAAGGGAAGGTTTTCTTTGGAAAATCCGCAACGACAATATCTTGAATGACTTACTGACCTCACCTTGGTGGTTGTAAATTCTTGCCTTGTAAACTCTGAATAATGCATTTTGTGAAGGATACTTTTGCTGTTGTTTTGACTTTTGGGGGCTGTCAGGGCAGTGGCATGGTTGTTTTTTTGGGTGGAATGACTTTTTTGGTTGGTTTTGTTGCTTTCCTTTGATAGGTATTGACACTGTACTATTAACTAATTCATTCAGAAAGTAGACAGACCGTAGAAAAGACATTATGCAAATACAGGTAGGCAACATAATAATTCACTGAGATTGCAGTTGATACATGCCTGTACATACCTTATGGAAGGAACAGAGTTCTCTGATGCTGAGCCTTTTAATGCCAGACATTAATTGCAGCCTTTTAATCTTTTCAGTTTTTTCTGCTTCTAATTTTCCGGTGCTGAGTTCCTCCTGTTTCTGTCCTTGTTTTCCTTAGTTTCTGACATAACTCTGGATGCTCCAGACCTCACCCTGGTTAAAATGTTTTTCCTTTCTGTACCTGCCACAGCTCTTCATTCCAGCACCTTGTATTGGTCTTGTACGGCCAGGTTTTTGGTAGCAGGGGGGCCACAAAGATGGCTCTTGTGAGAAGCTGCTGGAAGTTTCCACCGTGTCCAGCAGAGCCAATCCCTGATGGCCCTGAAGATGGACATGCTGCTGGCCAAAACTGGGCCAATGAGAGAGGTTGGTAACGCCTCTGTGATGACATATTTAAGAAGAAAATCAAAACAAAATCACACAGTTTTTCTTCTAGTCAGAGAAAAGGAGGAGGTGAGAACATGTGAGGGGAACAACATGGAGNAGCAGCCTGTCCTTGGAGGCCTGCTCCCCGTGGAACAGTGACCGATGTCACAGCAGTTTTGGGAGGACTGTCTGCCTGTGAGAGGGACTCATATTTGCAGCAGGTGCAGCATGGCTGCTGCTCATGAGAGTGGACCCATGCCGGGGAAGTTCACAGAGAACTGTCTCCCTTGGAAGGGACCCCACGGCCTCACAGGGGAAGGACTCCTCTCCTGGAGCAACAGAAGAAAATCTTGGGTGACGAACTGACCGAACCCCCATTTCTTATCTCCCTGCGCTGTCTGTGGGAAGGAGGGAGGGGCTGGGGTGGAAAAAGCGTTTTAAGGGCTTATTTTACTTCTGATTATCCTCTGATTCTGTTAGTAATGCATTCACTTTGCAACCTTAAGTTGAGTCTGTTTTGCCTTCGAAGTGTTTCTCCAGGTCCTTATCTCAACTCATGAAGCCTTCGTTTACTGTTTTTTCTCTCCTCTATCCAGCTGTGGCAGGGGATGGTGAGTGGGCGACTCTTGTGGGTGCCTAGCGTTGGGCCTGTGTCAAACCATGACACACCTTCATGCAGGTACTGTGAAATTGCAGCCCTGTCAGCATATGGTGTTTATTTATGGAAGTGCGAAGAAGTCTCAAATAAAGGAGGACCCCAGTGTGCTGGACAGTGCCCATAGTGAATGACAGCCCTGGTCTCAAAGATGTGCTGTTACTCTGCTGTAGGAGAAAAAGTAAGTGATAAACCAAATAAGCTAAAACAAAAGTGAAGGCCAGATAAAAAACAGGTAATAAAGACTCACATTCCTTCTGTCCTGGAGCAGTAACTGTTCTTGGTTACAGGAATTGTATTTTATTCTTCGCAACCAAACTGAGTCTTTGGTATAAAGAAGGGAAATGAAGACTCCTGAATAAGATGATCTAATTAAAAACATCATGTGGGAGATATTAAAGTATTTCTGGAAGACCTGTGGCTTCTAGGATGGACAAGATAGCATCACTAGTCCAGTACATCCTAGAATGTTAATATTGTCTAGCGAGCACCAAAAATAAGGCTTGGAAAAAATTAACATGCCTCTTCTCTTTAGATATATGTTCTGATGATATTATATTACTCTGAAATAAATACAGCAGGAGTTTCTGGTTTTATAATGGATAGACCGCACAACAAGTTATGTTTAAATTAGAAAAAAATAATTGAAATCAGATTCAGGCTTCAGGTATCTAAGCAGAAATCTCAGGCATCCAAATAGAAATCTAAGGCTGACAATTGTGGAAAACACTCTATTGTTTCTTAAGCTTATATAATACCACTAGTGGCAGGGAAGACTTACAAGTGGTCTTATTGGATGTTTATGAAGTTACACACAAGTATAACAATGCATAAAATTAAATATAAGGAAACTAATAATTTAACCTTTTTGAATTATAACAATGTTATCTACAGTCTGAAAAGTTCTTAGTTTAGTAAAATTCTGGAAAATAAATATGTTTTGTTTATGTTCCCACTACCTCTTTAAAGGAAAGTTTCTATTAGCTGTTAATAAAAAATTATGAGTTTTTTCCCTGACAACATTCATTTTTTTTTCAGGGAAAATACATACCCTTTGGGATTCAGACATTTTTTCTGGTAATGAGCCACTTTCTCCCTGCAACATTTCAACCTTCTCATTGTAAAATCTGACTCCTATTAGAACCAGCTTTTTTAGCTCTGCAGATTCTTCTTCTCCAATTAAGGCTTCCTGTCGAGTAGACCAGATTCCTTCAGGAGGGAAATGTTAAAATTCAGTGAATTATGGAATATCATAAAGCACACAAAAGCCTAAAAATTGTTCCTAATGGCTTATAAATTAAAATACTTTCTTGTATAATAATTGGTTGTGATTTTAGCTGAATACTCTGTAAAGAATTTCCAAAATATACTGCTCCTTATCATTATGAAAGGTGGTGAGCCGCAGTGAAGGAAGAGAAATGTCAAGAAGAATTTAGAGTAGGGAAGAAAAAGGAAATTAAAATTTAGCTTGGACAAATTCAGTATAATACATCCACAGGAAGATAATTCAAACATATAGATAGTCAATAGAGAAGAAAGTTTAGTAGACAGGCATGCTGGAAGAGATTTAGAGATCAGATGGATCATGGATTAGTTATGACATTGCAATGTAGTATGAAAAAACCCCAAATATATTAATCAATTTTTGTCAGCAAAGGCATTGGGCTGTAGAACAGCAAAATAATGTGTCTGTTGGTTTGATCCTGTCAAACATCTCTCTTGCAGATGATTTCTGTGACAGAACAATCAACCTCTCTAAGGGTCTCATTCACATAAAATTCTCTGAAATCAATGGGTCCATACAATGACTTTTGGATATCTGTGAATGACATTTTACACTGTTATAGGCCATTTGTTAGCAGAAAGATGCTATGCTATGCTATGCTATGATATATGATATGATTGATATGATATGATATGATATGATATGATATGATATGATATGATATGATATGATATGATATGATGCACCTAAGTTGAGAATCAACTGCCTTTCAGAATTACAGAGGCACTAAGAATAGTTGTGTATTGTATGATTAAATAATATAACAAAGACAGTCAAGAGAAAAAAGGATAAATTTCTGATCATAAAGAGGAAAAATAGGATTAAATTCTGACTACAAAGTACATTCAGTAGTGGAATAATCTCCTTACAAGTAGAATTTGAGGCCCTGGCACTCTGAAACTTTGAATCAGCAAACTGGAAGACTCTTCAGGGAAAATGACTGCAGACTGGCGGGAAGGTGGTCTTGTCACAGCTTCGCCATAGTGTTCTGAATTTCCTTCCACTTTGTGCCAGCAATGCTCTTAGGTGTTGTTCCAATGGCAAGCAGGGATGCACTTGTGACTAGCACGTGAAAATACCTCCTTCTGTGTCAACCAAACCTGCACCTGCCGCGATCTGCTGAAGCTGCAAAGTGCAGCTCCTGGTGCAAACTTGTGATGCCATGAGTGCAACCGCAGCAGGAAATCATTAGCAAGCCGTTGCTTCTAAACAACAGAGTGAAACACCTGAAGGAAAAGCTTTTAACTTTGTTTATTTTTCTCCTTTAAAGTGAAATGTGTGTGCTAACTGAAGACACCTCTGTGACAGCCTTAGGTAAGAGGGGCCCTACAAAGCGAGTAAGGTAGGCAGTGAAAAAACACAGCTTCACTAAGACAACTGTATTTTGCCAATATTTACCTCCTCAAAAATAGCTGTGAATTCCTGAAATTCTTTTCCTTTCTGCTGACGCATTTAAAAGAGCCAACGATGGTAGTACTTTTTACTGAAGACCGCAAAACAAGCTCAGTTTAGTAATATTTCGTAAATGGCAGCACATCCAATTTTCCTTTAGTTTACTCTGCTGAGAAACAAAAGTTACACTTGAATAGAATTGACCCATGCAGTCGGATTTAGTATCTTCAGGGTATTAGTAGCTTGGACTAGGTTCAAACTTCTGACCTGAAGGAATAAACTTCTGTAGATGCCTTATTAACAGAGGGAGTTTGGATTTTTAGGATAGGATACCAGATTCTGCATCAGGAGACATGGAAGCTATTTCTATCTGAGCAGCTGAATTGATGTGTGACTTTGGGAGTTGCAGAGTAATGGTGAGAAATGCACACATTTAACAACAAGCTCTCTCCTTTCTGCAGTTCAAATGATAAACACTTTTTATCAAGAGAAAAAGCTTCAGTCTTTATACCCTCTTTCTTACACTCTCAAAACATACATCTACTTGAAATAGCTTAGGCTATAATTTAAATCAGAACTTAACATTTTTGCCACATTTTGACTTTGATTTGAATGTTTTCTTGTACTTTAAAAATTATTCTGTTCTCCTGATTATTGTTTGGACCTAAGAGATCTATATGATGTGTGCATAGCTGGGCTGACAACACACTCTCCCACCTTGACGTGAAGGCAACTAGCCCAACTAGCCCAGCCCAGATGTGCTCAGGTCAGATCAGCTCGTTGTGTGCAGGCAGACGAATTAAGTCCCTCAGCAGGCCAAGGCAGCAGTGAGGTTGGCAGCATCACTTAGCAAGGGCAAGTCCTTCTCACTGGAAAATGCCGGGTTTGGTCCTCTCTGCTCTTCCATTAAACAGAGTTTTACCAGTAAAACCTTTCAGCAGAGTCAGTCCAACCTTCAAAACAGAAACAGAAGCCTTGTTTCCCAGTGAATATTGAACTCGAGGATATTTTAAACCACCTGTGCAATTGCTGTCACCAATTGGTAGTCTTATTGTGGAAGTCAAGCTAGAGGTTTAGTTAGGCTACATAAACATTTCAGGAAACTACATGAATACCAAATCTTTTAAAGACAATTGTACAGCCTCCTTTCCAGAAGTGTTTGGGCTTTTTACACTCAGGATAATAAAAGTGCTAATGATTTCTTCCTTTCTACACAAAATTAAATGCTTAATAAGCTGAACAAGTTTCAGCTAAATTTCTCTAATTACCAACTTCAGTTTATTTTTTATTTGCTAGCCTCCCTGTGGAAAATGGTACACAGGATTTCTAATGTTGCAATAAAACACTGGAAAATCTGCTTCCCTGTACTGTTTTTCATGGACTTACTGGTAATTGCTTCTTTTCTTTTTTAATGACTATGAAACACATATTCCAGAAAAGTAAAGACAAAAACGGAGAGGGGTTTTTTAATGTTGATTTTACATAGCTCATATCTCCAAGGCTCGTATCTTCCAGGACAAATGGAATAGTATTCCAGACTATCAAAAGGTGTGTGGCATCTACAGGACTAAGTCTATTAAATGTGAGGTTTTTTAATAAATGCCAAGAAATTACCTCAAGCAGGGTCTGCATCAGAAAGATGTTTTCTGATCAAAAGGTTTTGTTTTAATCTCAAAAGAAATGGCACGCTCTACAGAAAAAAAAAAAAAAAGGAGGAAGGTTAAAAATCCTCTTTCCCAGATAGTTATTTTTGGAAATAAAAAATCAAGAAATAACTAAAGGGAGGAGGAATAGCCTGTCTTGCGATGACCACTTCGTGCATACACTGAATAGAGACAAGGCCTTTCTACCAGAATCTTTACACACAGCTGTAATTGAGAAAATATTCCACTTGGTGACTGACAATTGAGCTACTAACAAGAATCTGATGATTCTTGGCTATTTTGATTCCAATTATTATGACAATAAAATGTGTTAACAAAATCTGAAATAAAACAGTACTACGAAAATTATCTTAGAGAAAAAACATGATAGAGATACACTAGAAAATAATGACTGAGAAGTACTGCATGATTACTTTAAAATCTAGAAGTAAGGAAAAAAAATCATGATACTAATTAAAGTTCTCATTAGAACTTTAATTTCCCATTATAAGAAATAAGAGAAAAAAGCCTCTTTATTTCTCCAGAGACAGCTTTAGCAATATGAAATGAAGAAAAAAGGCTTAGTACCAAATCATTTGTGTCTCTTTCCCTTTCAAACACAAAAACACAATGAACGGGATTGCATTTTATATGGTAAAAGGACATTAACTAAATCACAGCAAATGCTTAACTATTCATAGTTTACAACAAAGCAGAGAGCTGGTGGGTGTGAGCATATGCATTTTTGTGCTAGTGGAGAAGACTTTGTAATCTTCTGTACACTAGACAGAATGTTTATATTGAACATTGGAAAGTGATAATTAGAGATAAACTTTCAGATTATACTTTTAATTTCTTCAGCACAGTACTTTAGGTGTGAGGTCACAGATCCTCTTCACGTACTAGATGTGCTTTCCAATGCCTGATAAAAAAACCTTACTGTCCTCCAACTTTGAGGAATCATTAAGTGATAAGAGCAGCATGTTTGCTTTACTATTTAGAAAACAGAACATTGCATAGAAATATTTAGAAAATTGCAGGCAGAACAATGGTGCTTTTTGATCCAAGATAAAAATGTCTGCAATAAGCTCTTGACCAGACTCCTGTTTCCCAATTAATCACCCATTTAGTGTACAGACTATAGGTGTATAAACTGTAAGTAGCTACTGACTGTTTACTGACATGATTTATTATTAAAATTTAGATTAATATATTACTGAAACAGGAAAAAAAAATAATTCATCTTAGCAATTTTTAAGAAAATATTACTACATACTTAAGCCTTACAGCTCTAGTTCTGCAGAGAACTTTTGAGTCTATGGATTTTTAACAATCCATGCAGATATGGGTGAATTGATCTTAAAGAAGAAGTGAGTGCAAAACTAACCACAAAACTGATACAGTTCAGAATCCAGGAGTGCCTTACAGACTTAATTTTTCAAAAGGCTTGGATCTCACATTGGCTTTTCAGCTATTAACTAAAAAAAAATCTCAGGAAGTAAAAGAAAGAATTTGTACTTTCAAAGTTCTTAGGTGGAAAGAAGGTTCCTGTTGGTAGAATATGGTCACATTGGATGCAAAGACTGTTTTTCTTATACAACAGCAGTGAGGGTTATGGAGTTTTGGATTAGGACTTAGTACATTAAAGTTTATTTTTGAATATGTGAGGTTTGAATGCTATGAAAAATAATGACATACACAAAAATGTACAATAGACCGCCTGCCACAATTATATGTCAACTGGATAAAATTGATTTTTTTCCTTATGAACCTGGTAAGTTCCAGCTCTGTTCTCATACATAATTTGTCACACTTCAAGTCTTCTCTTCTTCATGATGAAAGACACTAACTTTCATGTGCTCTGTAAAAGAGGAGCTACCTTTCCTTCAGTAAAATGACAGATACTACTGTCCAATATAAATATATTTCTGCTGTATTTTCTATCTCGTCTTTCTGATTTTCCTCTCCATCAGTTTTTATTTATATGCTGCAATGAAACACCAGAATGTAGGAATGACCATGAAAGGTCATGTATGTCTCCTAATGTGGCTGACTAAAGGTGCTTGAGAGAAATTTAAAATACCTCTGAGGCAGAGTAATCTGAAGAAATCTCCAATTCTTACTGATCTGTAAGAATTACAGCCTGAGTTAAAAAATGAAGCTAACAATAAATATCCCTTTAAAAATTGCTAGCAACGTTAAGTAGTCTTGATTGACACATTGCCTATACTTTTTATTTTTTTTTCTGTGGATTAATTATTTCCATTAGCCAAGCATTTTACATTTTTGCTCATAGTATATAAAAAACTGATTTACTTTTTCAGATTCAGATTTTTTCACTTACAAATTGAGTGTCTCTTATTCTTGATTATAACAGAAAAAACAAAGGTTTTCAATTTTACATTACTATCCATGACATACATATCTAAACCTATTTGTTGTTTTATGCTGATTCTTTCTGCTCTTCAACTGCTTTTCACATCCTCTTTTAAAGTATACTTTTGTTATAGATAGTATTCTGGAGAAATGCAGATTTCAATAAAGGTGTTACATTGTCCATTCTGTCATAATTAAAGTGGTTGTCACATATTGCAATGTGACGTATTATTTCTTATGTTTTCAGTAGCGCATTAATGATGACCTCCGCTAAGAAACTTGTAGGATGGCTAGGGCTCTATTGTTTAATTTAGATATGGTTAATTTGGACAGCTACATTGTACCCCACATTTTTCAGGTAGTTCCATCCAGCATGATTGTCAATGATAAATTTTGGTGTCCTGGTATTCATTCATCTAGTTCATCTTCTCCCCCTTAAATTCTTCCTGGTTCTCCTTATAGCTGAATAACAAATTTTTTTTCCTGCACTTCTCAGATTTCTGTTTCATTCCCCTCCTTTCCAGTTCAGTAGTAAGAAAAAGTGAAGCTATGATGAGAAAATTCAGTCAATCATTTTATCCTTTTTTCTATAATGAGAGTAGTCCGTATTATCCTAAACTTCTTAGGTGTTTTTTTGATCCCGCTTTCTCCCACACATACAGGAAAATACTAAGTATCCTTTCCTGAGGAATCAGAATTTCTGAACGTGTAAAGAAATTATGTTGTTGGAGTTTTTTTTAATTTTATTAACCATGTTAGCAAGTGATTGGCTTATGAAGCCTTTTTTTCCCCTCTTAAAATATGACAATCTGGTAACTCCTATATTGTGAAAATGTTCAAATATTTTGCTGATAAGTTAATAATCCAGAAAACCTTCTTGAAAGAGACAATAAACTTCATGATCGCTAGTTCCATTTTTTAAATATATTAGGCACTGATTTTTTTTTTCTCCTCTCTTTCTGTGCAATAAGGAAAAATTTGGGGGGGTATAATTTTGAGGTTTCATACATGGTTGTTATGCATAATGTTACAGGAAACCTTTTGTAGCATGTAGGGTTTTGGTAGCATCATATTGTTATATATCAGAAAACAGCAGGTTTCATAGTAATCTTCCAAAAATTCTTGAGTAAAAACTAATGTAAAAAGTCATTTAACTTCTCAGCAGTATTCTTATCTTCCCTCACTGCTTTGTAGGGATTTAGAAGATCTGTTGGTTCTATTACGGTCGTCTTCAAAATGTATTTTCTTGGCTTCTGGGTATTGGTTTTAAAACTCTTTAATTCTTTTCTTGAAAATCCATTTTCACTCTTCTAATTTCCATCTTTTTTCATTGCTGCTATGTCCTTGATTATTGATAGGCTTCGCTAAGGTCAGTCTTCTTAAATGCAGAGAATTTGCATGGTTGAACCAACATCTTTCTAACTATTATCATTCTCTAGACTTCAACATGCCATTCTTCGGCCACCTGTGCCTGTGGTGTTATTTGATATAATTCTCAGAAGACCCCACATGATGAGACTTGGTAAAAAAACATGAAAAATTTAAAATAGTTATGTTGTCATGGACAAACAGAGCTTAATTTCATACCATGCTGCCGAATGTTACACTGTTCTTACACCAATCATATTCAATATAATTTTTACCACCTGCAGCAAGTAAATGTTGTAAGCAAAGCTCATGCATGATGAATTTCTTCAAACAGCTAATATGTTTCAAGTTATTTAGCCAGTGTTTGAAAATATTGTGCCAGATACTAAGTCTAAAATATTGCCAGCATTTCTGGAAAATTTGTCTACAGAATTGCTTCTTTTAGGTTAAGCAACATTTTTCTTCTTATAAGAAGCTTAAATCATGATTATCTATTGGTACTAATAATCTTAAATGTCAGTCCTACTTAACTTTTTTAAAGTCAGAAGAGAAAATTCATTTTTTAAGAGTCGTACTGCAGTCAACATCCCAGTTAAGTTCAGCTACAGACAACATTTAGTAGCCAACTGAAAGAGGAAGAAATGAGCTTCAGATAGAAGGATATCCGTGATATTGAGCTCCTTTTCTCTGAATGTCCCAAAAATATTATAGTAAGAGAAAATACTTCCATACACAGCATTTTTTAAAAAAAATCACCAAAATGCTAAGATACAACTCTTTTTCATCCTTTAAAGTTCACACTTCTATTGTCAGTCAATTCAGCTATTTGGCTTCATTCTCTATTCCTGTCTAAAATAACAACAACAACAACAACAACAACGATAATAATTGTTGTTATTATTATTATTATTACTTATTGAAATACCTTCTTTCAAACAGCTGCATTGATGGATAATCGGAGACCAGTAAGTTATTGAGATTTTAAAGCTGAAAATTTGTTTTTTTATAAACTTATCTTCTCTCAAAATTTCACAACAATATTTTGTGCTTAAGTCAACGTGTACTATGAACTTACCAGAGAAGTCAAAAGAAATTCCTTAAGAATAATCACAGAAGATCATACTTCTCAGTTCTAAACCACACAATATGATTTTCTTTTTGTGGTATCCAATATCAAAGTAAAAGGAACAAAGTAGATGAGATAAAGATGTATCAAGGATTGAGCCAAAATCGTGTGGTCCCAAACTAGTTAACTGTATAGGCTTTTTGAAACTGTTTCAGTTAGAAACCATACTTCTAATACCTTTGGTTTAACAAGATGGCTAGATTTCTACTTATTAAAAGTTCTGCAAAACTTCTGTCAATAATTTTGAACCTTAAGCGTTCATACTGTTTACAATACCGGTCTTACTTATTTTTTTTTCTTAATCTTCATCTTTGTTATTGCATTCTGTGTAAAACTTTAATTTAATTTTTGATGCCTCATTTCAGCACCTAGAAATGAAGCTGTTTGATATGAAGCAGTACTCAGCTACATAAGTTTCTGTGACACAAGCTATAACCTCCTAATTTGCATCCTGTGAAGGGCTGCCTGTTTAGAGAGACCTAAGACAGCACTGGAAAGCAGGGAGAAAATGAACAATAACTGTCTTTTTAAGCGTGCAGCTGTGAACTGCAACGATCCTGGACATACCATTTTATAATGGCTTCCCTAATGAGAACATTCTTTTTGTTATTGAGGATTCTTAACTCTTTTGTTTGTTTCTGTCTCGGTTTTTAAGTGTTAGCAATCATAACTGTAGCAGCTTCTTCATCATACTGAGATCTCTCTGAATTCCTGCATAAATATCAGCCTTATTCCTCCTCTCTGGTGTTGAGCTGGAAATGGCAAATAAGTATTCTTTACTTTAGCATTTTGCTTGTTATCCAAAACCAGCAGGTGAAGGAACAAATTATAGGCAAAGAATACTTTAAAATCATTTAAGCGGTGATGACTCTGAAAAACAGATTCAGTTCCAGTTTAAAATTAATATTGGAATTGTTTCTTTATCCAAATTAGTTGCTCCACATTTAAGAGTTCTAGATTTATCTGAGCATGCTTAAAAGAGATTATTTATGACATAATAGAATCATAAACAAAAGCACTGAAGAAATAGTAAGTATCTTGGAATTCCAGCCGGGGCAGGGCCAGTCCCTCTCTACTCAATAACTGCCTGGTCCTTACAAGGTTCCTATGATAAGCTCCCACAGATGATTTTATTTAATCAGAGCCTTTTTTAATGTCCAGTGTGTCCTTCCTCTGAAGGAAAACTGTACAGTTACCACTTTCCCCATGACTTCATCTGCCAGCTGCCCATTACTTTTAGAACAACTTGCATGTTCAGGTGTAAGTGGATGCAGTCAGTATTGCACTTCATTGAAGTTTACTTTTAAATTATCAGAATACTTTAATTTTGGAAAGAAAAGGATCCTGCTTTCTTTGGGATGATTGAACTTATTTTTCCTTCTTGACTATTTTCATCCTGGATGGTGTTTAGTCATTTTCTTCAGCATGCTTGTTCAGGCATTTGTTCTGTAATTTTAATAAAAGGTTAGAACAAGGTTATATGTCACTAACTGAGAGGCTATAAAATGTGGTTGAATGTGACAAACACTTTTCACCATGCCAGGGATGCTTTGTTCAGACCTACCCAATGGCAAAGACACGTCTTCTCATATATTAATGTAAGCTGAAATTTATATTGTATATTGATATTATATAGCAGAGGTCACTTCCAGTGAAAATGTGTGAAAGAGATTTTGGTAGGAAAGGAATTAATAAAGATCATGATACTCACTGCCCACCACAGAGACAAGTTCATGTGACCAGTTATGGAGCTGGAAAAAAAAGATTCAGAAAGCGGAGTGCTTAGCCATGGAATGATTCATTTTCAAAATTAGGAAGCAAACCAGAAACCCAGGGCTTAAAATGCAGATTTAATATGAATCCTGGCTGCCTCAATTGAAAAAAACACAGCCAGACTGTTTTAACAGCAGGCATGCCTGGCTTTATTTTCTTTTATGTTCCTGTCACATATACAACTTATCCAGGTTGCCAATTCAACATCAAGAAGTGGCCATTACCTTGAAAAAAAATTCCAATTTTCACCCTTCTCATAAATATAAATACTTCTATAAGTGGGCTAAAGTATTAAGCTGTGACTTTGATGCTGAAATAGTTGAGCAGCAAGCTATGCCGGTGAGTCTGAAGGGTACTTGAACTGGCTGTCTGCAGCACTTTGCAAGGGAAGGTTTTATAAATTAGTTTAAAATTGCTTTGTTGTTGCTAGTTGGGAATAGTAACTGTGACAGCCATAACTGAGTCCTTTGAATCTTCTAGGTGCCTACAGCATTAATTGATCAGTGTAATATTCATATGAGGTAGATGATATCCCTCTTTTAATCAAAGAAACTGTTGCAGGAGCTCAGGAAAGTTAATAGCGGAATTTCCACTGACTGCAGACATGTTGCTCACCGATGACATTCCTAAATGCCTGGTTGCTGATTTTCCATGGTACTAGTGGCCTGTAACTCAGATCAAGGTCAATGGGAAATCAGCTACAGTGTGTGAAAATGAGGTCACAGGAATAGAAAGTTGAGCACAGAGAGGCTCTGGGATGGCAGGAAACTAGGCAATCAGGTCTCAGAATGACAAAACTGCAGGTGAAAGGCAGATTCAGAGGCATATAAAAGATTCAAGAACTGAGGATCTCCAGTTCATAGCCTTTAGCTATCAGTGTACACCACTCTATTACCAATTCTAAAACCAGACAACATTACACAACAAAGCTTTGGCAGCCCTCTACAGTGTCTTCTACTTGTGGGGCTTTTCATTACCCAGAGCTTGGACTTGCAGAAAAAGGAAGTCAAAGAAAGCGTGAAAATTCTCAGAGCCATTTGCCAGAAATATCTACGTGCTTATGTGACACAGCTATGTAAATTAAATTCCCTACCAACTGGTTTGCACAGTATAATAGCAAACATTGGTGAAGGAAGATGCAAATACATGTATAAGAGTGCATGAATCTGGTAATGTCTTTAATTTTGTTTAATTTATTTTTTATTAATGTAATGGCAATTTTCACAAATATATATGGTTAATAGAAAAGGAAGCCCAAACAGCTCATCTAAAATATTTTTCTGTGCATTATACTTCCAGTTAAGGAAGTTATTCCTGTCTGAAATGCAAATGGGAAGAAATGCAGTGGCTAATATAGTGGGCATGCTAATAACAGCAAGCAGTTATTGCTCACAGGAACTATACCACACCTGCTGGGGAATTCACCTGGTTTAATTTACAAAGAAAAAACTATCCTCTGGGTTTCAAGCAGGGAAATAGCAAATGAACTGTCTGAAATTAAGAATGGCAGCAAATATAGTTGCTCACTGATTTGGGGAAAGGACTGCCTGCTGCATACGAAATGTGAAACCGTGAGGCATTGGTAGCAGGACTAGAAGGGAGAGTCAGAAATCTGTGACAGACTTGCAGAGCATAAACAATGAAACTAAGATAAAATTTTGATCATAGATGGCTGAGTTGGGTACTGAAAGCTTTCACTGTCCTACAGGACCCAAAGTAAGTCAAATTTTGGGTTACTTGTATGGAAAGTCCTGTCTCCTGAGGCCACAGACCAAGAGGACGTGTGCACTGTGGCACTGCTGAAAGTTCAAGCCCAGATTTCAGATGACAGAAGTATTTGTAGTAGAGGTATTTCATTAAGTTCTTATGCTTGGAAATTACAAGTATTCCCACAGGATTATCTCCTATTAGTTTTCTCTCATTGTCTGGCATGGAGAACATTGGAATCTCACTACATCTATTGGCTGACATGTCCCTAGTTATTGTATTTGAAAACTCTCTAGAGTAGGATAAAAAACTGAAAGTTTTGAAAGATCAGAACCAAAATATAAGAAAAGCATCTGATTTTCTTTGCTACATTACATCATATTTATGAGGTTGTAATTCAGCTGGCTTCACTGCAGTGTCACCTGATTTACCACAGTGTCACTGGGATCAGAATTGTGCCCACAGTCTCCATGTTGTAAAGACAGAATAAAGTCTGCTAAGTGTTTTAGTTGCAAGACAGGTCACCGAGGCTGTAATTATCTCTAATTGACACTTAACACAAGCTGTAATATTTTTTATGTGCTGCTGAATGGCAGCTCAGAAGGGTGTGAAAGTCTTTTCTATCAAGCAGCAAAGTGGAGAAAAACCCCGAAGAACTTATTTTAACTCTTGTCCTTTGAACTGAGCGTTCACCCTACTCAGTACGAATGGGAACAAGTGTACCAACACCTATGGGAAATGACTCTTGGAAAGTAATTTTTGTCTGTATAAGTGATCACTCTATTGTATTTCACTGTAACATAAAAATCTCTCTAGCTGCTAGTACACCTCAACATACTCTCTCTTAACAAATGAATACATGTTCCATCATTTTTCTGCAATGAACTATCAAGTGACAAATGATACAATGTCTCCCTGACAGTACAAGAATGGCTATGTCAACATTTGCATAAAGGAGGCATTTCTCTATAAATATGTAATCTTTTCAAGTGCTTCTTCCAGAATTGTTAAAAGGATTATACTGTCCCATTGGCACCCAAAACAGTCCAGGTTCCTGATGTCATCTTCTAGTACCTCTTCTGTGAAATAAGAAAAAAATATTTTCATTTCATCAATCATAGCTTTGAGGTAACTGGCTACAAAATGTTTGCTATTGTGTTTACTCTAATTATGCTTTACAGTGAAAAGGTCATTCTGTAAGTTGTTGCAACTGAAGAAAAATCTCAAATATCTGTAAAAGATGAGTTGCTGACTCAACATGACTACTAAAGGCCCTTTTCTCAAAAGTTTGTGATAAACATTCAGAATACTCCAGCTCACTTCTTCAAGAGGAGATACTTAGATAATTGCCTGCCATTAATGAAGGAGTACTCCATTTCAAGAGAGCAACATATATCACGTCTCAGATGACAAACCCTATCAGCCATTATTTTGGAAAAAGGCATTTTACTGTTTAAATAATATCACTGCAAGAATGTCCGGCTTGTGGTTTTGAAAAGAAATAATCTTTCTAATTTTCTGAATAACAAATAGTTTAAATAAAGCATTTGCTGTCTTTATATAGGCAGCAAAGAATCAACTCATGCAGACAAAAGGAATGTAGAAGATGTCATGGGACATTTTCCAGTACACTTAGCCTCTGATTTTGGGAAGAAAAGTGGTCAACATGTATAACCAGCCATACTTACCTCTTTCAAAGATATTTTAATAGAGCTTCACTGAAAGGGATGCATTATCCACTGTACAGGTAAACTGGATTTTTTTTCTAGGTTCCAAGTTTTGGATTTGGGGTTTATTTTTTGCTGGCAACAAATATCTCTTATTAATTTTGATGGTTTTCAAAGGGATCTTAATGATTATAGCTTTCTCTGCATGTCATCTTCTCATCAGCAAATTCTTAAGTGATTTTAACTGTTAGTAAGGTACCTTTGAAATGCTAACCATGTCATTTTTTTTAAATTTCTTGTTAAAAATACACTTTTCTATACAGTTACATTAGTTGTGACTGTGGTGCTTAAAGCAGAAGATAACAGCATTAGCCTAGAACGAAAATCAGCTTTCCTAGATGACTTAATGATGAGGCATTTCACCACTCAGTGAATTTGCAGGACAGATAGACAGTAGCATGTATTGTTCAGAAGTTTTCATTAATGTTCCCTTAAGTGCTGAGAGTAGTGGCAAGAAAGTGAAGCCAAAAGCAAGCGGTTGTCAAGCAGAAAGGGAGTTGTGTGTGAAGCCTTATGCACTTGTGAATAATTTCTATTCCTATGGTTTTTTGAATGAACTGGAAAAATAACTATCCCTTCTTCGGTAACATTCTGAAGATCTTAATGTACTCATAATGTTACTATTCCTCATTTTTTCACATCTGTTACTGAAAATGGTTTCATAATTTGGGACAATTTTTTTTAATCTTCTTACATGAACTTCTATAATGTGTTAACATCAGACTTTCTTCATGAATATGTCCATGAAAACATTTTGTTTAAAAAGTAAAAAAGTGGTCACATTTCTGAATCACAAAAGGAGAATTTATGAAAATTTTGTCACTTTCAGAAATAATATTAAAATTGTGTAAATTTATGACTTTTTGTGCAATTTACTTGTTTAAATAATGGGATAATAATGGAGGAAAGATTATATTAGAGACCCAAAATTAACTACTCAAGCATTGGATTTTCTGGATTTCATTGTCCCTTCAACTTGCAGGTTTAGTGGACAATGCAACATATGTGATTCTTGTCAGTTTAAGACTGGGGTGCTGTACAATATGTATAAACTCATTCAGTATGATACAAATGGCAGAATTCTCAATCTGCTTAGACTTTGTTCTAAATCTCAGACCTCACAGCAAGTGGTCCCTGCATTGTCTTTGACAACCCAACGCATATTGGCTCCAAGTGTATCAGAAGAAGAGCAGCACATCACTACTGACACTTTTGATTATGCTTCAGCCCAAAAATCAGCATGAAGGAAACAGATAATGCATTCAACCTTTCCTGTATGGAAAACACGGATGATAATACATCCAAATCTATAGGCAAATTATACTACCTCAGTGCCTGCTGGCTCACAACGCCACTGGAAATGAAGTCACACAGACAACATGGAACGTAACTTCAGATTTAGAAAGAATGAAATAATGTGTCTGGAAAGAATAAGGAAGGAGACCCGAAGGATTAGCTATATCAGTTCAAATATTTCATATGCATATAAGGCCACAAATTGCCTCAAAATGAGGCCTAGTCAACATATAGTTACTGGGAAATATTAGAAAAACAAGCTGAAGTTAAATATGCTTTCATGTACCATTGATTTCACAGCTAGAAATTAATGGCAAGACTCTCTGCAGTGGCAATAAAATCTAGCAACGCCTTCAAAGGAAGAGGTAAGCTGAACTGAACAAACACAAAATAAAAGATGGCCCAAGCACAATATGAGTAACAAAAATAGAAAATTATGTCTCAGATTTCCATCAAAAAAATCCCTAACAAATCAACTGATCTGTGCAATGCCAGTTATATCAGTAATAGGCCAAAAGAAGAAAAAAGACCTCTGAAAAGATTAGAAACCAAATTCTGATTTTTGTTGCTACATGTCTTGAAAAATTGGACTAAAACTGATCATACAAAAAAAAAAAAGGATAAATTTCTCACTAAGAAGGTCCTCCTGTACAGGTTTTAGCAATGAGATATGAGGACAGGGGAGTTATTTCTCAGTTTAAAACACGTGTCTCTCTTACGTACAGATATATACATATACATATACATCTATCCATATACTAAAATATACATACACATATAGAGTATAAAACATACATATATTTATTACTTACACAGTCAGGAATGTAAGAATTAGCCTTGATTTTAGAGATCTATGCCAAAAACTCAGATCGCAGCATGAAAGAAACAACATTTTAAAATATGTAGCGTCAACTAGTACCCTGGAATAAGTTTAAATAGAACTTTGGAAAGCAAGAAATAAATGTTTCAGAGAAGCTATTTGTCTACCAAGTTATTTTAAATTTCTGTAAATATTTATAAAAGTGAAAATCATCATAGATATGCAGAAAATTGTAACTCTTCAAAGGTTATATCATGCTCTAGTGAACCATCTTCTGTGTGCTTTTGTTAAGGATAAATTCTCAGTATTGTAAGATCGCAGTGTAAGCCTAACAGCTCGTTAACTTACCAATGTTTTAAATGACATTAAAAGTATTACAGAAACAAACAATACTTGGAGAAATGGAAATTCAAGCTCTGCCTTCCAATAACTTAGTGGCTTATTGAAATGAGTAGAAAAGGAGCAGATTGCTTTTAAAATATTTAGCTAAGCTTTTACATACAGAAATGATCCCTCTAAAAAAAAAAAGTGCAATTCTATATGATCTAGCCCTTAAAGGATCTGGTCAAAAAAGAATGAGAATAAACCACCCTCATTAAACCTGATAGGCCATTATGTCATCAGATATTACAAATTCCCTTCTACTGCTATGAAGGCATCACTTACGGTTCTGTGAACATATCTGAAACTTAACGTTGCCCAAAAGCATTGAGCTTAACATTAAGAATTGTAATAAGAAACAGAGCCAAATTTGTGTTTTCTATGCTTAATTACAAATAGGTTCTATATTCTGCAAGTTAAGGTAGATTACAGAAATTCAGAGCTCCCATAAACTCCAGTTGAACTAAAAAAATAGGAAGAAGGGGCAGAGGAATAGTACTGAATTATCCAGGCTATATCCTGAATCTTTGAATCTGTAGAGCGCCTGAGAGAATGGGACCCACCACCTGAGGGAAAACTTTAGAATGAAAATGGCATTATAGAAAAATTACAAAGTCAGCTGGAAAGGGTTTTTTCCTTCATACTCTCTAGTTTTGAAGTCCTCACTGGAGAAAAATACATGCACAAGTATTTGTTCTATTAAAGAGAAATACTAATAAGGAAAAAAAAGTAAATGATGTGAAAAGTTAGTGAAGAGTATCAATTACAAAGTTAGTGAAGAAGAGTATCAATTACAAAGCTGAGGCATTTGATTTTGTAAGGCATGGAAGTACTTAGAATATGATCAGAATAAAAATTTTAAGCAGCAGCATACTGTATATGAATATACTGTATATAGCCACATGTTTTGGCATTACTGACAATTATGTATTCAGTGCCAGTAATCACTCAAATGGATATTTTGTGCTAGGTATTTCTGAAATTAAGCTGGAAGTTTCAGTCCTTTCCCTCGCTGGCAGTCACAGGAGTTTTCTTCTCTTTTGCTGGAGCACACAAGGCATCAATTTTTATCTCTAATAATATCTTTTCTTAATCTCCTTTCAGACAGACTGCCTGTCTCAAATTGAGACCAGAGTGATTCAGAGTTAAAAGAATGTGTATAATAGAGATGTGACATGTTTAAATCCACTCCTTAGGAGCATAAAACTCAATTAGAAGTATGGTCTGGCAGACAGTGTAAAAAAGGACTGTGAGGGAATTCATGTCTAGTAAATCATCCAGAACTTCATCAAAATGCAAAGCATAGTTTAACTGTAAATATGGTGTAAAAAAATTGAGAAGATGAAAGTTTATTTGGAGTAGAATTTTTTTTCTGGACATGGGAAGCTGGTATACTGTATGGAATAGATAAAACAAAAGTGGAAATCAGATTTAGAGTATGACGTGGTGAAAAATATCAGCCTTGCTACACAAGTATCCCTCACCCTAAATTTTCAAGTATTGAGAAAAACTGGGAAAAAAAAGCAAAACAGATTTGAGGAAATGATTTTTGGAAGCCACAGCCTATTTATTTTTAAATAAATACAAAATTTTAATGACCCAATTTTAATGTTAAATTATTCCATTGCAATCCAGAAGATATCTAGAAAGATTTAAAAAAAAAATCTTTCAGTGAAGAATGTGTTGTCAAAAGGGTCTGGCTTGTGAAAAGTGTTCCAGCACTCTGTTCTACTAACTTATTCTTTTTTGAGGTAATCCTCAAATCTTCCCTAACCTTCAGAAGATAACAACAGCTTTAAATGTTACCGTGCTTGTGAAGAGCCAGAAAGACACGGTGATGCTGAGAGCAAAGCTTCCTTCCACCACTCCCTCCCCTGGCTGTCGGATTCTGCTCAGACAGACTACACCACCCCTCCCTTCAGGACAAACCATCTCCACGGTGTCTGTACCTGCCTCTAGAGCGAAGGGATTCTGCAATTGCCTTCAGCACCTCTCAGCAGCGATAGCGTGGGACAGCACGGGCCCAGTGGAGCTTCACAGCATTTTCACTAAGAGCAAGATGGGGCGTCTGGAACACAGTCTTGCTCTCTGCATATGCCTAAGAACAGGGAAGGGAGAAGGACAGGGACTCGAACAGCAGCTGAATGAAGAGCTAAATGGAGACTTTTTCACTGTCTACACCTCATGTTTACAATCTCCCAAATTTCTCATGAACGTAGTTTCTGTGATTATTTAGGAAAAAACCCAGATTACTTAGTTGCAAGTATTTCTTAAATCTTATGCAAGAATTACAAATAAGTAGAAGTGACTTCAAAAAGCTATTTATCAAATATAAGAAATTAAAAGTGTACCATGATTCCATGAAGAAGGCTGAAAAAGTAAGTCTGGTGGGCTGAAGGAAAAATCAAACAGAGGAACCTTTTCTACAACTGCCAATGGAAATTGAACTGCTGCCACGCAGAAGATATTTCTTGGTGACCCTACTTCTTTCTGCTCTTATTTTTCTGTCATTTGCACTTTATCATGAAAAGAATTTGCCCTGATACTGTATTAACAGACAAAATGGCAAATAGTCAAAATTCATATGTACAGGGCTAAATGTGACAACCAACATTTTAGATAGCTAAGATGAATTTCATTTTTGGTAAAATAAGAGTTGCACCAAAATACATCTGTTTAGGTTGAGGGAAATTATTAGCTAGCTGCATCAAAGCCCAGTTAAATTCCTTTGTAGCAATATCTCCAGAATGCTGTTGAAAACAGAGCAATCCCTGTTATTCCTATACATGAAGCTGGGGATCAGGGTGCATGAGACACCCTGTGATAACTGTTTGCATTTAGGACAGATGAAAGTTGTCTCAAAATGTGAAAAGAGAGATACAGATTAGTATCTTCACAGAAATGAAAATACTACATTTTTTAAGGTACATTGGCATGCTTTAGGGTAGGTTCTGTGTGCTGCTGCCTTCACAACTTTTGCATCTGGAACTCCTCACCTGAACGAAGCACTTCTGACTGCCCAAACCGAACCTGTAAACCTGAACTTAATCTCAGGTTTTGGCAGGAGATATAGTGCTAATTGAATTAGATTCAGTGGTTTGTGGACAAACAGAAGAGCACATTATTTGAGCAGATAACTCTTCTCTTAAATACGCAGTTCTGTTATATAGGCAGTGGTTGAAAAGGATCCTACAGTGCCCAGACAAGGCACATACATATATTTGTATAGAAACCTGTTTGACAATATCTATTAGTTGGGATCCAATGAAGGCACACGGGGAAGCAGGAAGGATTCCTTTTATCAAAGATAGAAGTCCATATGGTAGAGGGGTCCCCACCTGCCTTTTTGTAGGCACATAACGATAAACTTCCAGCATGCCTCTGCTGATTTCAATCTGGAAAAACGGTTTGGTTATTTAAATATTTTGGCACAAGGTTTCTGACCATTAGAAATTTTAGACTATCAATTCATTCTGGTCGCATTGCTCTTTGTTCATTTTGGGGAGACTTTTGAAATCCCATTAGAATCAGTCTTCATTTTTTAAACATTAAAATACTCCTTTAGAGCTTAAGGACTTACTAGAGTTGCAGTACTAAATGAAAAATATGTATTTGCATTATAAAAAAATGAACTTTTGATTCTAAATTTCAGGTTTCTATAGTGGAATATTCTCTTATTTAGTGAAGTGTTAAAAACATAAAATCATGTTTATGAGACACAGAGTTTTATTACTATCACTAGTTTTGCATAAGGAATTAAACATGAAACAACAGGTTGACTTACTGAGAAAATAAACTGCAGTGAGAACTTCAAAATCCTCAGACTATTTGATCACACTAGTGTGTATGCAAAAAAACAAGCCTTGCTAGCACAAACATGACAGGATTCTAGAATAGAACTGCAGGATTTTCATCCACTACACTTGTTTAAATACTCAGAAAAATTACTGTTCTATACTCAAATGGAAATTAGAACACAATTTTTGCACTTTTTGTTTCTTAATAACATCCGTATATGTTCTGTTTTAGAAAATATTTTTCTTCCATGAATAAACTGCTTTTTCCTTTTGTTAGGACTCTTATGGGAGCATCCCCAGGAGAGGATCCACCCCACTGCTCCCAAGCAGGGCAGGATGCATGAAAGGCAACTGAGAACTTGTGCCTGTGGTACCACTGCTCAGCTCTTTGGCATTGCAGGAACATTCCAAAAAAAGAGCAAGGCCATTTCAGATCTGGAAACAGACACAACTGATGCAGCTTTTTCTCTCACCACCTGGTATGTAGGTGTTCAGGATACGTGCAGTGCTAGGAGGCAACAGCTTATTAAAATTTAATGGGGAAAATCAAACAACCTTAGTATTGCATATTGGAAATGAAAATAATGCATTCTCTGAAAGATTCAACACTGATAGCATGAAGTAAATGTGCTCCATGATAGCAAAAAATAAATATCTCTAATTTTTTAATTAGTAATATTTTTTCCTATCTTTGTCTTCTTTTCAACCAATCCATTCTTATTGTTATAACAGAACCACTGTCTGCCTGCACCACCAGCTTAATCACTATAACTGCTTTTCAAAGAACACCCATCTTTCTAGTACAGTCTCTGCAAAGGTATGAAGTGGGTGGCTAATGACCTACATTTTGGCTAGTCTGTTGGTTTGCACATGGAGGATATTTGCTTCCTACTAATCTAAATTTAGATCCTGTGTTACCAAGTTTAGTTTTCCATCCACAGCTACAAAAAACACAGTGGAGCAAGTCCGTGCTGCATCTCATGCTGCCAGGCATTCTGACTGCCGTTCATACATTGCAAGTGTTTTAGTTCTCCCCACAGGTCAGTTAGAAACAGCCATAGGGACCCATTTCCATCGGTTGTGTGCACCTTTGAAGAGACATTTATATGCCATAAATTGTACATGTGGCTTGAAGAGTACGGTGATTTGCAGCTTCCTCCCACATAGGTTTAGCCCATGTTACTAACTACTTATTCCATGAGCATGTATCACAGGGCAATGGGCTTAAGGCTGACACAAGGCTATCAATAACCTTGGCAAAACAGAGAGTATTGCCAGCTGTACATACACATTCCTCAGCAAGAACGCAATACTGCTTCCAACGGAGTAACTCTTGTGGTTAATAGTGGCAATGGACTACTTTAGAGCACTCTGTACCCTCCAGTGTGTGAAACAACTCTTGGCTGATGTCTCTCCTGCTCAAATATTTTGCTAACTTACTGATATTTATAGCCTGAGCCACTCAGGCTAGCTAGTCCTTTCCAGAACCAAGCCCAGCTTCCACACCTCTTGTTCCAGTCCAGTCATTCTTCCAGTGCTCAGAAAACAGACTACAGCAATACTTCTCTAGCTTATCCCTCTTGAGGACACTATGCTAACCTAAAGGCATCCAATGGCAGCTTCTCTTCCTTTCTTGGTTTTGAAGAGCTGACAGCACTCTGCAGAAAAATGCTTTCAAAGACCCCACAAGCCTTTGTCTTGGAAATAAGAATTCTCTTCCATGTAAAAAAAAAGTCAGTCCACACAATCTTCTGGCTGTTTTTTTTCCTCAGAAGTGTAAAATGAGGGAGGGACAGGGAAGCTCCCAGTAGAAGCTTCAAAGAGTGAGGGTGGGGAGCGCATATGGTGGTGTTGAAAAACTGGTTGCAGAGCTGATTAGAGCTTTTCTGTGGGGACAAGGAGGTGAGCAGAAAAACAAAGGGATCTGTACGCTCGTAGAGTGTTTCCTTATTTATTATAAGCATAAATAACCATTCATGTTTTCTGTGCAGTTCTTTCTCATCAGACAATTACTAGTATTCGGAACACTGGGTTAGAACTGGCAGGTTGGAGCTGTCATACTTTCTTAGTTTCCTCTGAGACTAATTTCTTCCAACAAGTAAAATGAAACTAGACTGTGCTTCAAAATATTACTTTCCCTTTGCTACAAAACGAATTTTTAAAAGAAAATGGTATTTTGTTTATTAATTTTTATTAATGTGTTACTTGAAAATGAAATTCTGTGACAAACTTTTTGTGATATGTTTTAAAAATGAAAAATAACTACACATTAAGGAGTTCTCAATGGCAAAATTTGAAGTTTTGTAAAAATAAAGGGAAAATAAAGACTGTTGATTCTTGCTTCTCGTTAAAGCATTCCAAGCATGTAATCCAGCTAACTCCCAGGTCACATTTTCTGGTGTCAGATGACAGCTAATGAAGTTCATGTTTTCTGAGGGAAAAAGGTTGAAGAAAAAAAAAACATGTTTCTTTTTCACGGGTAAAGCTTTACTTTGGGTTTACATAACCTTTCTGTCTTCCAGGGAAAGACATATTTTGTGCCGTGTTTCCCATTTTATGTACTGTTAGAGAAAGACACACACCATTTACATTTAATAGAGGTTGACACATTTATTTTTCCATTGAAAATATAAGGTTTTCCAAGAAAAACCCCAAAACTCATGGAGTTTTCAACACAGCCCAACACATTTTCTCTGAGATCCTATATGGTTTATATTGAATTTCCTCCAAAACCTGGTTGGTTTTTGTTTTGTTTTGGTTTTGGTTTTGTTTGTTTGTTTGCTTTTTTTTGGTTTGGTTTAGTTTTTGGGGTTTTTTGGTAGCAACATTAGTCAGTTAAAATTTTGACCTGAAAAATTTTTTACCAAGGTATTTTTATATCATCTGTACTATTATTTTCCTGCTCCACCTACATAGTCTGGCTATTTGTCTCAAAACTCATATTTTTTAGTTAATTTTGTATTCTCAAATTGCAGATGATTTGGATTCCACACAGATATTCTTCTAACTAATTCAAAGCCATACATCCAGACACGAAAAATATCTTTGACAGAAAGCCCAATAAAACGCATTCTAAATTGTAAAAATAGCAGTAGTTAGTATTTTTTTTTTCAATAGGAGCATCTGCTAGAAGCCAAATTTATAGCTTATTCCCATAAAATAAGTACAATGGTCAAGCAGCAAGTTTTTAAGACTTCGAGTTTTCTAAAGGCTCTTGACAGCATCTTTTGTTATCCCCTCAGATATCATGTTGCTGGATATCTACGAATACCACAACAGAATCAAGGGAAGATATACCAAAGTTTTCGAAAAGAAAAAGGGTAAGAACCACAGAGGAATTGTCAAAACAGAAGAACTTCAGGTTTTTTAATAGGAAGACATTAAGATTAACACAGTAAACACAGAAATTCTTTTGAATGGAAGCAATGTAATTACCAAGTCAAGATAATTTCCTTTGTTTCCCATAAATAAAATTACATTTAAGAGCATGTGAAGTGTTTTTCTCTCCTCCTAGGAAAACGGTGTGAGCACAAAGTTTTAATATTTATATGTTTTTCCTTACAAAAATCCATGAACAAAGGACTTCACCACTCTAAAGGTTACACCGAATTTCAACAATAGGTTTAGTTCATTTGAATAGCCTTTTGGCATGTTGATTTATGCTGTAAGAGTGGCCAAGGGCTTTAACAGTTTAAACAGGATAATGGGGTAGAGAAAGCATGCTGAGCAAATGCATTCCAAGATTTAAGGACTTAAAATGTCTGAATTAAACTAAACTGACATGTACTCATTCTTAGCAAATTTGCTATAATTATACCGGGAATGTCTGAAACAAGACCGAGATCACCTGCCAGCTGATCTGAGGGGGATACAGGTTCCCATTATAGGAACTGCATTTCAAGCTGTTGGCCACATACCTAGCCATTAAGCAAATGGAGCAATATCTCAGTTAGTATAAAAGCATTACAGAACTAAGGCCACTTCAGCTCTGGCCAATCTTTGTTGAAGATACAGATGGAAATAAAACAACAAAAAGCCCAAACAAAATCATCCAAAGTAACATAAAAAATATGCTAGTGAACTGATCTATAATCAGTACAATAGGATGGCACAATCGTGCACTAGAATGAAGTCAATCACTTAAATATCTGCGGTCTCAGAATTCTGAGAGAAGGATGATTGGTTTAATGGATAAACAGAAATGGCTATAAAATCAATTAATTTGTATTTTAATAAGCATTTTATTGCCCTCTGACTTAAACAATCTGTGAAGTTCAGTAAAGCTCAGTTAATTCTGGGCCATCCAGAGAGCTATTTCTCTTCTTAGTTTTATACCATATCTTCTCTTAACATTCTCCATCATCTCTGTTGTTTTCTTTTTCAGAGAAATTTGGTGATCGCCAAAATTCTTTTCCCTGCAGCGTGTTTCAGCAACCACCCCACAGGGGTTTCAAATCTGGTGTAAAATGGTGTTTCACTCCTCTCTTCTGGCACAGGACCTGGGGACATGCTAACATTTATAATCCAAGATACTTTGAGGGACATCTTTTCAGGAAATGAGTTGGAATTTCTGAGGTTTCTCAATACGATCCACATTTCCTTTTTTCTTTTAATTCTGTATGACTCACAGGTGAGTCAAAGCTGTATGATCTATGTGATAATCTGTGACATGCTACCTATGCATGGATGGTTTGTCTCTACTCCTCTTCCTATGATCTTTGGCTGTTTCAATGGAAGCAGAGATTCCCCGGCATTTAACAGACT
This sequence comes from Melanocharis versteri, assembly GCA_013397845.1. NCBI lineage: Eukaryota > Metazoa > Chordata > Aves > Passeriformes > Melanocharitidae > Melanocharis > Melanocharis versteri. Next base: position 658,682 of record VZTG01001018.1, on the reverse strand, counting down.
TGGTTTATTCCTCTGTAATGCATATAATTCTACATCTAAATTGCTCCAGTTTTTGAGGATGGGAGCTGTAAACTGCTGAGAATTTGCATATGATGCAGGATTTGGCAGCAAGGGCAATGAAAAATATTCTTATGTTTGACATTTCCAATAAATGACACCTAAATCCTCAGTTAGACTCTGAAGTATATGGTCTGTTTGTTGAGCAGCTGATGTTCCAGCTGACATCAATTGACACTGTGAGGGAAAAAGCTCCTGAGATATTGGAATCTCTAAATATAGAGGGACAAAAATAAAGAGTAAATAAAGGTGCATTTTTAATTAGTACAAAACGTTGTGATTAGGACTAGCAAAAAGGAAAAGAATTGCAGACTTTCTTTAAAATTAAATAGTTGAATTTTCACTTTAGCTGAGATTTTTATGAGGATCATCACTCCTGACTTTATTCACCAGGCAAGCCTGGTTGACAGGCCACACCTATTAGGCTAACCTGATATATGAAGAAAGACTTTGGCGCTGTGCCTCCAGTGGGTGAGATAAAATTTTAGGATTGGGTGGTGAGATAAAAACAAATTCCAAATCTCCACCATTTACTGCATGAGTCTTGACAAGACTGGAAACAGATGAACCCTCAGACTCAAAAATATCAGTAATAAAATATCAACATGGGACCTCCTCAATTTAATTTTCTTTGTTTTCACAGCCCTTTTTTGTTTGTTTGTTTTTGGTTGGTTGGTCAGTTGTTTTTTTGGCATGACATCCCTTGCAGTGTTCACAACCTTGCATTTATACAATTAATGGCTTCCTCTCAACCAGCCAGGAAACCATGACAGCTCCTCTTGGAGTCTGCTGAGTCCTGCCTGGTCAGGGATCCCAACCAGAACCTCCCTTCCAGGGGAGCCCCATTTCCCAGTAGATATTCCAATAAGTACTCACCATAAGTCAGTATCCTGCAGACTTGGACAGCTTTGTTCTTTGCATGAAGTATTTTATTTTATTTATTTATGCATGGAGACTGGCATTGTGGTTCAAGATGAACCTGGGTCACATCTCTCCTTTCTCATAAAGTACCAAACCTGTTCTAAGAATCTTTCCTAGGCACCTACTGGCCAGTGTCAGAAAGGAGGGGGGTGCATGGACCTATGTGGGATTGATGTGGTTGCCCTTATCCTCTTGGCAGCAAAGTGACTGAGGAGAAGAGTTTGCACAGATCCATTAGGGCATGCATGTGCATTTTTGCAGGAAACAACAAATGTAACAAGAATTTCCTATAATCGTCATTACAAGCTCACTTACATGCATAAAAAGCTGCAGTTTATATCATTGCCTCTTTCTCAGATATTTAGGCAACTAACCTGGTGGATTCAAGTTGGATTATAACAACTCCCTTTAGAGAATTCAGAGTACTGTCGCACCAGAGAAATCCAGCAGAGCTGAAAGGCCAATATGTTGTTATTCGGACTTGGAATGCAGCCCTAACCACGATTTTTTTTTTATTTCTAGCTCCTCTAGTATCCTGAATATCTTCTACGGCTGTTATTAACACATCTTCTAATACCCCTAAAGTTAAGAAGCATATCTATATATATCTGCATACATAGGGTTTTTTTTCCTTTTGCCATAACCACAAATGTCTTATTCAGAGAAACATTTTTTTCTTGTTTTGTGCTTTACCAATTCTCACATACCATTTTCCTACTTTATGTTTTTGGATAGCAACAAGACATGGAAAAAAATTCACACTGTGATGCATTTTCAAAACAATTTTGCTACTTTGAATGTAAATTTTGTAGGTGCAAGGTGCACTGACATAGCTGCTGTACAAATTGAAAAACTTAAAGCAGGTGCAAATTAGTTCACTTTGTCCTAAGAATTTACACCTGGTAGAGAGCTCTCCTTGCAGCCAACCTGCAAGAGATGGAGCAGCGTCCTTCCAAACTGAGACAAGTGCTTGTGCCGAGTTACTGAGAGTGAGTTCTGCTGCGGGACCCTCTTGACTCTGATAAGTAAATACAGAAGGATGAACTGATGGGTTTGGAGAATCTAAGTCTCCCAAAGACAAGTCCTGTAACTCTCGAGAAAAATTGTTTTCAGTTCTCTTTTTCTGTATTACAGAAACCATATGTATGTGTACATCAGGGATAAAAGTAATGTGACAAAATCCTAAAATTGGAAGTTATTTACAGTGAACTCTTTTAAATTAAAAACCAGCTGTATGTCTCTGATACGGGTTAGAAATATGTATATTTTCATGATGTTGCTTGATTCACTAATCCTGAGAAATGCAAAAAAAAATTGCCTTGAGTACTTCATTCCAAATGGCTAAAATAAATGCCCTGAATTTCAGATGTCCTTACTTACAGATATATAGTTGCCAAACAACTCTGTTTTAATGAGGGTTTTTTTAATGTATTATTTCTTTTCTACTAACATGTTTCAAAGTCCTTTCCTATTTCTCGTCCTCTTTTCCATTTTCTTCGTTCCTCTGCAATTTGCTATTTGTTTACTGTTTGTTTCCCTCTAATATCACCTTTATTTTTATTTTGGTGGCTATGACTTATTCTCCCTTTATTCTAGAGGTGGGTTTCTTTATGCTTTCAGAGAAAAGCCATGGACTATCTGCCCCTCCCATAACACACACACCCCCCCACACGCACATGGACACACACACACACACACACAGAGACATGCTCAAATCCACTGGGTACTAAGCTTGCTGCAGCTCCTCCACCACTGCTCTTCTTTGTCTTATAGAATATTGGCTTTTTTTTTCCTACTCAGCTCCCTGTACAGAAATCAATGTTCTGCTACACTGACTGGAGTGACAGTAATGCAGGAGACGCCAGCCCAACAGAATGATGCACGAAGATCTGTTCTCCAAAATTCCTCTCTGCTAAAAAAGAAGGAGGAGGAAGCCACACTTCGTTTCCTTCATGGACAGAGTAGCAATACCATTTTTTTCGTGGCTCCACTGCTCCTCTCCTCCCCCCTCACCCACCCCCAAATCCAGAATTGAATACCTTAGGCTTACAGGATACTAGTTCAAAGAAGGGACTTGAAAATTATTCCTCTTTTATTATATCATAATCTGATACGAGAGCCCAAAACATAAATGCTGTTGCTCTCTTAAAGGTAAAGAGAGGCTATTACTTGGGCTAGAAAAATCTTTGTAGGGGATTAGTGTTTTGTTCCCTCAGATTAGGAGACATTAAAAAAAATCTTGAATCCTTGACAGTATTTCCCTGAGTTAATCTCCTCTAGTAGTGGCTGTTGGTATTTGCAGTGTCTACCAATGTCAGTCACTTCTGGTTATGCCATGTAATCGGATATATTGTGGAACAACCCACACACTGACTATGCAGGAGAGTAAAATTATGCTCCTGTGCCAGAAAAGGGGTGACAATGGACTTTGTTTTCAGCCGGTCAGGCTTGAGAGATGATACAGACAGGTTCAATATTTCCAGTGAATTCAATGTATTTGTCTCCACAAATTACCCTTCAGTAGTTCCTGCTTTTTATTTCTTGGCAGCTTTTTTCCCCCCGTCATTATTCAACATCTGATATTCTTCCCCCTGTGAAATAAAACATAAATAGTAAAATCACTGTTTTGTGGGCTGTTTGTATAGGTATTGTTGATTTTAAAAATTCGAGGCTGTTTTGATTCATTTTTCTTGCTGAAGTATCCTTGGTTTTGTTTTCTGATGGGGTGAATAAAACTACTGGGCTCAGACTCAATGCTGGGGTGTGTAGCTGGAATTGCATTGAGGAGACCAGCCAGGAGTGTGTTTAGACAATCACAGGCTCTGACCTGCAGAATTAAGGTTATCAGAGCCTAGTGGATTTTCAAATGGCTTCTGTTAGAAAATTGGCTGAGTATTGTGTGGGGATGGATAAAGGGAGATTTTGTTTTGCTTATTGAAGTGGTTCAACTAACCCTATGCAAGACTAGTGCTTCACACTTGGCTGTTCTCTCCCAGCTTTCAATAAATAGATTTGATTTGAGAAAATGAAAGACAGAGGATAAAGTAGACACTGTTAGAGGCTTACTGGCAAATCATTTAAAGCACAGGAAGGTTAGACAGCTACCTGTGCTACATTTTTTTGCTAATGTGACCCACTGAACTATTTCACAGCGATCTGTAACATGGAAATTCGATCCAAAAATATTTACCACTGGGGTTGACTTTTTTCCTTGGAATTATACTTGCTGTAATAGTACTTCGACATAGACAAATACAGAACTCCACTTGTACCAGGAAAAATATAGAAATTAAGGATGATTTTAATTGCCTTCAGCATTTTTCTCTATTGTTTCTGAATGAAAATGAAAGCTTGAATATTTTGAAGATACTTTTTTTCCTCCCAATCTTATTTTCCTTGTGTTTGAAAAACACTTATTGTAACAACGCTGAGCAATAGAAGTGCTTTTTATTTTCAAAGCATTAAACAAAGAATGACTAATTGCATTAGCTGTTTGGCACAAGCGTGACACAGCCTTCACCCTTCATTCAATTAGAGCTTGCTTTGAATTTGGTGAGGTCGCATTGCATCCCAGTTAGGTGTTATGACTCAGATCATGTCCTACCCATATTTTTTACAATTACTGAAGTAACACTAAGAGCTGTTGACAAATGAGGTACATTGCATTAGGTCTGCTTAGCAGATGGGGAAAGCAAGTCATGACAAAAGGAAGTAACTTAATGGCAAGTGGCAACACCTGTCATTAGTCCTGGTGAAGCTTGAAACTCTAAGTGGTTTGGTATGGGAGGGGCAAAAATGGAAAGAAAGGATCTTCCTTGTTCAAGTACATTTCTTATCTTGATTGAAGTGAGGAAGTACCACAAACTGATGTACCCTAATTTGGTGTATGTGGCATAAGGAATTCTGATGGGAGCCCTTTCTTTTTCTCTGTTTACAGACGCAGACATACATGAACATTCTGTCCATATCCGTAGAAAAACTGTAGTGGATTATACAAATTACAGACAGCCACCTCCTAGCAGAGGATGAGAAAATTATTTAGTAATCCCAATTAAAAGAAGCACTGCCTCATCATGAAGATCACTCCCTATAGTTCATTTATAATGAGAGTCACACTTCAATGCCTTTACCCAGTGCTCCCAGTCAGCCCAGCTACATATCCCAGCTCCTGCATCTCACGCATTAAACCTACACGAGTCTGCCCTCTGGCATAAGGGCCTTCACGTTCCAGTTAGAAAGCAGCCCACTTAAAATCAAGATCCGAAACCTCTTTTTCTGCTCGGATTCAGCACCCGCCTCCGAGCGCGCTGCTGCTGACAGCCCGCAGGCTGGTGGTGGCCCCGTGCCCTGCGCTGCTGTCGGCTCCCCAGGGGCGACAGCATCGTGGAAGCGTTGGGGAACACGCACGGATAAAATGAACAATATCGGACTGCAACAACCTCGTGTGCTGCTGGGGGTTATTAATCTTTAAGCGGGGTCAGGTTTCAGCGCTCGGAGCGCACACGGCAGCTGTGCCAGCGCCGGCCGGGAGCGGAGCGGGGCGGGGGCGCTGGGACACCGGCGGCCGGGCTCGGGGTGGCAGTGCCGCCCGAGCGATGTCCGAGCGATGTCGGCGGCGGGCCGGAGCACGGGCGGCGCCGGGGCACCGCGGCCTGCCCGGCTGGGCCTGGGGCGGCAGGGGACGTGCGGAGCGGCGGGGCTGCGGGCCCTGGCTCAAGGACGAGCAGCTTTGCTCTGCCCAGCTCCGAAGCCTGGTCTCTGGCCGCCCGCCCCGGGGGCCGCTGCCTTCTGGGGCCTCTGGGGAAACTGCACGGACTGTGCCCCGGCATCTCCCGAGGGTCGCGCACAGTTTCGCTGCTGCGGTTCCCATCTAAAAGCGCCTGCTGCCCGCGGAAAGGGCGGAGGGACGGGGTCAGCTATTCCCAAATTGGCCCATTCCCAAACAGAATTTGACGATCTCTTTGCAAGATGGGAGCTGGGAAGGGAAAGCAGGAGTGCAACGCGTTGCAGGGCAGGGATCCTTCCAGACCTGCAAGTGCGAGTTAGGTTTTGAGAGACATGTGGTTCGTCTGACCCATTCAGCATCTCTGGGCTTTTTCTTGCCTGAGGACTCTTTCAGAGCTCCAGTTATGAAGTGCCTGAAGTACATCTGTCCCTGATCACTTCACAATTAGTCTGCAGCTGCAGATATTCTTTTAAAAAGTGATCTATTATTTTTCAAGTTTTTTCCTCCTCAAGTTTGCAAGACCAAAGGTATTTTTACTGAGTTGATGTACAGGGCTTTCATGATACTGAAGTAATTTATGAAGATGGAACTGAAGTCTTTTATACCAGTCTTGAAGAGTGGGGTAACTGCCTTTTGCTGGAATACAGTTTTATGATGTGCAATAAAATACTCTATAACCTATTTGATAGAGTGGAAAAATAAATTTTCTTCAGCATTGCCTTTATGTTGCCGCAATGTACCATTTTGTGTATTATCTGACTCCTTATGCTTCGCATTCAGCAAGGGACTACTCCTTTTGCAGAGCTCTACTATACCTATACACATATATTTTCAACGTGGTTGGGGCAACAAGTTGCAAGTAGTAAACTATTGTAGCTATTTATAAAGTCTAAGCTTAGAAATCATCAGGGAAGCAAGATATCCTACACAAACTCCCTGCGTTTGTCTAAAGTAATATTGATGAAGAAAATTTGACATCTGAAGAAATTTTTATAGGGATGCGCAAATAAGCTTTTGCCTAGAGTCTTGATTTTAAAACTCTGTTTTTGAAATAAAGCTCAAAACAAAGGCTTGACACAGGCAGCAGCTGCGCAATGGATTCTGAGAACCTAATTTTTTTTTTTTTTTTTTAATAAAGACCTGAATTAGGGTATTTGACTCATTTTAACTGAGACTGAACCCTATGGAAGCATCTTAGGAGAAAGCAGTGAGTTCTGCCTTTTGTCTCTGACCCCATCTGGTTTTTATACATAATCACAAATGCAAAATTTGGAACCAGGGCATGAATACCAGATCCACCAGTCTGTTGTTATTATTTTTATTTTAAAAGGGCCAATGAATAATGAAGAGTCTCCTGCTAAATGAATAGCTCTGTCAAAGGAAAAAAACTTCTTTCAACAGCCTCTTGGTTTAGGAATTCCATTCAGAAATATGAAATCAGTGTTCAAATTCATTTGTGAGGAGATTTGAATTTCCTTCTCTGGCACCCCAAGAGAGATTCTAAGACATCAGATTCTTGTTTAGGAGGAAGTCAGTACCCGTATCTCTTCTCTGAGTTTTGGCCAAAACACAAATGTTTTTTTTTTTTGCTATTTCACAGACCTAAAATTACTTTACAGAATTTTGAGGAAGAAATCACAAGAATGACACAATATGAAATATCCTATAGAAAATGACAGACAGATTAAAGACTTTGGCCTAGAGTTCCCTAATCTTAGTACACAGGACTTGCTCGGCTAGTAGATAAATTCTGAAGCTTCAGAGTTCCAGGTGGGCCACTGTTGCCTTCATATGTTGGGCCTTAAATATTTCTTTCATCTTCTCTGTGCCTTAATATTTCTCTTGGAAAAGTGAATCTAATGCTTCTGACCCCCCTTTTTATTACTTTGTTGTCTAGAAAATGAAGAGAGTATTTATTATTATAAATAATTTCTGATGGGTTATTTTAACAGTTTCCAAAGTAGGGGTAGTTTCAACCAGAATGAAGACAAATTTTGTCTCTTTCCCTAAATGAATAGAAATATTCAGTATGATGGTGGCAGGACATACAGAAATTAGACTTTACTTGTTTTTGTCTACTTTTATAAATCCTAAGATATTAATGACCTTGGCCCAGCATGTCTTGCTGAGAATTAGTGACTGGATAAAACACTTCCCCGAAAGGGACAGTGATTAATTCTCAGTAAAATTCACTAGGGATCAATCAATCTAACAAAACTCTTCAACAGTGTTGTGGAAGAATTTGAAAAGAAATCATTTATGAATCAGAATTTTTTTTTTTTTAAAAGTAACAGAGTTGTAAAAAGAATCTGTTGAGTACCATATACTGCTTAATTAGAAACTATGTAAATATGTACCTCAAGGGACATTATGAGTATCAGCTTTCCTCTGTGTAATGAGAACATAATATAATATTATTATGTTCAAGTTGTGTGGAGCATGGGACAAGAGCATCTGTGACTACTACACTGTAAACAATGGAAGAAAGCAGTGAGCTTTGTGGTATTGCCTGGAGCATAATCATGGAAAGATAGGCACCATGGTTTACCATTTATGAATAAAAGGGCAACACTTTAGCAGTTTTCCATTTCTGCTGTAAATAGGCCCTGGTCTGAACCTCCCAAAGCTGGCCTTCTGCTTGACAATGAAATGTACTCTGTGGGGAAATCTTCATGCCACTATTAATCTCTGCAATCTACTTGGGCTTCTGAAGGTTCAAAATCCACTGAAGAGCGTTTGGCTAGAACTAACCAATGTGCTGGTGAGGTCTGTCTGTGCTGATTACAGTTCAATATGTTATATATGGACATACTTGCATGCATATATTATATGTTGGTTGTTCAGTTAGCAGTCTCTTTGAAATAAAATCATCTTTGGTTGTCCTGGAGGTATAACAGTAGGTTTCATCTATGATATCCTGTAGAAGATTGTTGCATAAAACTAGCAACATGGCCAATACAGGGTCAAAAGATTTAGTAACAAATATGTTTAAATTCACCAATATTTAATCTTCGCAGCCTTGAAGTACTTTGGACCATCATAGCAAATAATACATTTTGTAGTCTTTTATCTCTCCAGAAGAGAGACAATTAAAAAGAGAAGGTGAGACAATTAAAAAGAGAAGGTGAAACATTTGTGTGTGTGGATGGAGCATGAGATTCTTTTATGAAGTAAGCTATAAAAATAATGTCTCCCTAGTCTAAATGCCTATTTCTCTTAAGGTTGGTTGTAATCCCAGCCTTCATATATCACCTACAAAGGTCTTTGTTACAGGAAAACCTTTCTATTCTCCGCTCTTCAAAGCAATCTATTAAAGCCTATCTTTTTAGCCTACCAAGCCCCGCAAGAGGTTATATGGATGTATGAATTGTTCTTTGTAGTAGCAGAACTGAGCTTTTAAAGGCAATGGGGTTTGACAAGCTGCAAAGGTGGCCTTAACAGTGACTGCAAAGACCTACTGTGTACTAGATTATTTGGAATTTATTATTTTGAATGTGTCCCAAGTATATGGGTCCTGCTTCAGAGCAGAGCTGCAAGCTATGGCTAAGTTCAGTGACATTAGCTATTGCTCATGAGCTAAGGATGATTCTGAGCTAGGAAATGCGAGTCTTAAGGTGCAGTGTGCCGTCAAGGCCATTCAAAGTTTGAACTTGTTCAGTGTCACTTTGGTGTGCTGTTGAGTTTAAAGGCAGAGCAGTATCTGTGCTACATGAAGGAGCTTTAGTTTGCCAGTAAATCTTAAAGGAATACCAATTTTAGTCCTTTCAACGGCAGAATTCTTTTGAACTCCAGTTGGATATAGGGATCTCAGGGATCAATCACAGTACTGCAGGCAGGATGTGTTCATTCAGTAGCAGCAGCTTTGGCACCAAAAGAGGATTGTTGAAACTATTTTCCTTTTAGCAGCAGGAGTAAGTACTGTAAGGAAACAGGACTCAGTGAGATTGCATGATGAATAAACAGTGTGTAATCCTTTGAATGTGCAGGGAATTACATACAAATGAGGAACAAGGACAAAAATCCCGTTGTTGCTGCTGTACATGCTTCGTGCTAAATATCCAAATCTGAGTTGTTAGTCAGGAAGGCCTTTGTCTTCAGAGAAGAACTCTGAAATCATATAACACTTTCTAGCTCCTCCCATGGGATTTAATGGATCTGCTTCCAATGGTTTCAGTTTCACGGGTTTGTGTTTTCTAAGTCAGATAAACTGCATTCCTTTTTACAGGGAAAAAGTATTTATTGGATAGGTTTCCAAAAACAAACATGGAATAAAACCTAGGACTTCAGTAACTAGAAGCCAAAGATAAGGAAAATAAAAAACAAAACCTAAAATTATCTGATACACATTTTCCTGTAAATTAGACTGCAGAATACTATATGCCACACAATCAGAAAATGGAAAGAAATAAAATCTGTTGCAAAGACCAGGTTATATAAATGTTCTCCTTTTTTTTCCACCAGGTTATAACAATATTCTTTTTTTCTCCTTTCTTGAGAATGCTTGTGTATACAGAAAGCAAAACAAGACATATCTTGGAAAATATCAAGGATCAAACACTTTTTTTTCCCTACCTTTTCTGATTTTTTTTTTTTTCACAATGACACTTTTGGGAAAATATTCAAATGCTATAATAAAGGGATTTAAAAGTGTCTGCGCACAAGAATGCTTGCATACCCATATGCATTTTCCCATATTATATCTTGGGTTGAAAATTTAATTATTTTGAGGAAATAAATTAAACGTAGAAACAGAAAGATCAGTAACAGAAGGTTTTTGAGAAACAAAATACCTGCAGCTGCATTTTTGTTTCTATGAGATGTTTGATTTGACATCCACTCATGTTAGCATTTGGAAGAGAATAAGGCTTGGCATATGCTACTATATGTTTTCCTCCTACAGAGGAGAGAAGTGGCAGGCACCTTGCAATACCTTTTAAATTGTTCCCTTACTGCACACATTAAAAGAGAAATATTTAAACATACTTCAGAGGTTAATTTATAACAATTATTTTCTCTCTTTAAAGGCACATTTGTTTCCTATTTTTTGAAATCTATAAAAATACAAACCACAAGAGACCAGTAAACATTTCTAATTTTATAAAAAACCTAAAAGTTTTCTTCAGGAACTGACTATACCTAGTGGCTGAAAAAGTAAATAATATCTCTATGCCTTTTCCTTCTCAGGAAAGCAGGCATGGAACCACTCCCTCTCCATAACAAAATGTGAATTCTAGCATGCAGAAATTGCTGAAAATGGAAGTTTTATTCCAGTTGTTACCCCAAAATGTATCGAATGATGATGGCGCTGAGTGCAGAGGCTGTTGAGGTTATGCAGACTTATTATTTATAAAGCTGCTGTCAACAACATCCATCAACAAGCACCAGAGCAAGACTTGGTAACTGAAGCTGGACAACAAAAAATATGGTGGGCTTTTCTAACAGTTAGGGACAGTGATTTTTCAGCTGTACAGAGCTATTTGGAGTCCAGACCAAGTTTGCTTATCCCTTGACATAATGCTTTCTAGCTCAGTAAGAGATTTTAGAGCTTAGTACAGGATTGATGTAGGGATTCCAGTGGTCTTTTTTTACAGGTCAGATGAGCATATATAACTGTCTCATCTGGTCCTTGGCCCTGTGCATCTTTTCACCAGACAAACACAGGATTAGATATGCATCCATCAACGATCCCTCTCATTCTCCTTTGTGCAACGCAAAGTTGTACTCCAGGGTGCCAGTATTTGGTCATGTGGAACAGGTGCCTGTGGCACTTGGCTTTTAGGCACTGTGGTGCCACTTGTGAGAAGATGGCACGCTTTCCATTTGGTAGTTAAACTTAGAGGTGAAAAATTGTGCCACACCTCACCACCTCAGGCAACATAAAGCAAGCATTGTAATACAGTGGTCATATATATATTGATAAATATATGTATATATTATTCTGAATCCCTGTATCAGATCAGATCAGCCAGGGTTCATCAGCACTTACGTGGACAGATGACTTCAGGTTTGCTGCAGACCTATTCCATCTACAGAATACTTCAACAAAAAGCCAAACCCTGAGTGAGAAACCAATCTTTGTGTTTCAGGGAAAGAAGAATCACAATCTTTCACAATGTACTCACAGATCCTACCAACAAAACTGTGTTATGAAATTGTATTATTTAATATTCTTTTTTATTATTTAAAAATTTGCTTTATCCAGTGCAAAAATAACACTATACAGAGCAACGTGTTCCATTTAAGTAAAATTCAAAAACCTGATTTAAAAATGGTTGAAAATTCCCCTGTTGAGTTCAAGGATCTTTAGATCTGCACCATTTGATTTGTCAGCATTTAGTGTAATTTTTCCTGTAGAAGAATTCCTGTATGGAACAGGCCAGGAAAGAATGTAAGAAATTTCTGAGAGCTGATCCCTCAACTCTCTGTAGATCATGGCTAGAGGGATATGATGGAATAAGGAAAAATAGCTGGATTCTCATGTAAATGTGCAGAATATTTTGCTTAGTGTTGTGTGTCTCCGCAGATTAGAAGCAGAAAGAGGCAACAGTGTTTCACTATATGTTAGGCACTCAAAACGTGTGGAATCATGGAGACAGACTTTTCCATGATGGAAAACTAACTCTTTGGATAGACAGGGAACAGAAAATTTTTAAGTGGTGTAAGAATCCTCTTACCAGATTAAGAAGTCAGGTTTAGCATGCTCAGGCTTGAAGACTCAGTTTTCAGAATTTATTTTTCTACACAGATTTATTCTGTTTCACTGAGGCTGGGCATTTACTGTTATTGTTATTTGACCTAGGAGATTTTCTGTGCTCTCAGGTTTCTGTCTCTGGTTGGACATTAGTTTAGCCACCTCTTTTTCATTCAGAGTCACCAGCGACTTGTGTTTTCCAGCTCTTGGCATGACAGGTTACAAAGACAATGGAAAGCACTCTGTGACAGATGCAACCTTTCTGGCATCTGAAGGTGCAAACATATTTTCAGTTTAGCATGCTAAAGGGCATCAGTTCAGAGCCTTAGGTGGTTAGGAGCATATGCTGCTGCTGAAAATAATAAGAAATAAGACTATTTTGAACACAGTTATAGAGGCAAGTGTGTGGAGCGTTTAGCTCTCTGAACACTGAGAAGAAATGTCTAGACTGAGTCAAACTAGTGAAATACCTGTGATGATAAAAATCAGCCTGCTAGAAGTCCTCTTGCAAGCAAACTACGTTAGTGATCTTGTATACTGCTAGAGTACTTAATGTTTTCTGTTGCAGCTTTCACAGAAGACAATTGCCCTTGATATCATAGTGATATTTCTACTCTTCTTTACACCCAGACCCCTATTCTTAAGCATTTTTCCTTCATTAATGATTGATGCCTGTGTTTAAGGCTTCTATTTGAAAATATCTCTCAAATCTACTTTATTAGATTTTGAGTAAATGTTCTTCAAATCTCCTCAGCATTTTGTTAAAAATGAATGTCATATATCTTTTGATAAAGCCTACAGAGTTAAGTGCCTAATAAAATAGTACATGACTAAAATGACTATTAATATTTTCGCATTATGCTGAAGTATGAGTATTCTTCCAGCAAAGGTATGAATCACTGGTTTTTCATTTCTTTAATTCTTTATTAATTGGTACTTGAGGCAATAAACCATAACATATAACTTTGGCTTCAGATAAGGTTTAATGAGTGCCTGACCTTTGCTTGGATAATTTTCTGTCAGTGAACCACTTTGGGATAACTCTTTGAAGCTTGAATTCCTGTGTTGAGTGCTACTTGCTTTTCACTGTCCTTGACTTACATGGATGTTACTGAAAGTTGGCTTTTTACAGAGAAGGCTTCCATAAGAAAGCTTTCTTTTAGATTATTAATTTAGTGGAAATTTAATTTTTTTTTTGTGTCTCTCTGTTTCATTAATTATTCTGCAATAGAACAGAAGCCTGATTATAGTTGGTACTGAGAACCACCTCTCCTAACACAACTGAGTTATATGGCCTACTAAGATATCATAATCTGCATGATGGCCCTTCCGCCTAAACGTATATCATGCTTATGGGTATACCATAAAAACTCCAGCAGAGTAAGTCCTAATTCTTTTAGAGTCCCAAAGAGTATAGTTAGAGAAATCAGAAAGTTATTACCTAAATGAAATTGTATTTTAGATAGGGGGCCTGAATAGGTTTGATACCTTTCAGGTAATTCTGAAAAAACTGCAGATTTCCAGCTGGTACAAGTTCAGATCATGACTGAAGTCTCCTGAGAACAGGCTTCCCTGTGGGGATCTCCAGTACTTTCTACTTCTGTCTGGATTTGAAATAATATGAGAACAATCACTCATGCTTTAAATTGGGATTTATGTTTTCTATTCCTCTCTGAATCCCAAAGTGCAGCCAGAAATGAGAAAATATGAAAATGATTGAACTTATTCTGACTCTAAAAATATTTCGTGATTTTAGACATTACTGAAAGATTAGGCAATGTGTTCTCTACCTTAAAATATCTTATTTCTGGAGTTTCTGACTACAATATACAGTGGTAGTATCATCTCTCAATTTTTCCCCGGAAAAAAAGCAGAACCTGATAAAAAAATAATAAAAAACAAAGAAAGCAAGCAGCCAAATTCAGAAGTAAACGTATTATTTGGCACTAAGCATACATAAGGAAGACTAAATGAAATACTTTCTCCAGTCCTTCTCAAGTACATCAGTTAAGGCCACACATGCCTTGTAAGAGTGCTTAACACAGTGGCCAGCCTGACCTGTGTGTACATTACGTTCGCTATTTAAAAATTGTTTCTGTGTATATAAAATAAATAATATTCACTGGAGCAGGGTTTGGAACTTGAGCCTTTTGCTTTTGAGCCATTTTAACACTCAACAACAAATGTTGAGTGATTGAATGTGAAATATAGCAGCTTCAATTCAAAATGCCTTTATATTAGTAGTGTTTTAAATATATTCAGGGGTTCAATCCCAGTTTTGAAGCAGAAAACCTGAAACAATGATCAAGGATAAACAGACATGGAAGAGCTTATCCCCGTCCTTTTGTGAAAGCAGAGAATTAACATGTATTAAAACAATATAACCATATTTTTATGGTATCGGATTGTATCAGTAGGTCTAGCTTGGATAAGATAATATTTGTATTTATCAGCTTCCAAACAACTTTTGGGCTTTGTTTTGGTGGTTTGCTTTTGTTTTTAATCCTATACTTAGCTAATACAATTTGTTGCAAATAATTACCATCTTTGGGCATTCACAATTAATTTAATGAATTGCATTCTTCACTGAAACACTGAAAAGAACGTAGCTAGTCACAATAATATGCTTAAATAAACATGTGTTTCTGTGCTTTGCTACAACTTGTGCCTCAGGCCCTGGTCTTACCATTTGCATAAGTTGATTCAAAAGATTTTAGAATTTTTAGCTGCTGAATCTGCCAGTTTCCTTGTGGAGTCACAGTCAGTTCTGTATGAAGATTTGGACTCATTCTTCGTACTGAACGTGCCATTTGCAAAGACAAGATATCAAGGCTAACAGGAACAACATAGAAAGGAAAAATAGATCCAGCTGCTTAGAGCTAATTGCTTAAACCTATGGAAACAAGCTGCCTTCCCATGGTTAAGAGACTCCACTCCAGTGAACAGAATTAATTAAGTTCATTTCCATTCAGGACTGCCCTTGGTCCACAGAGAGTCAAAGGGCAGTTGAAGAGTATAATTACTTGTGTTAAAGAGAAATGGCAATGGGAGTTAGACCAGCGTCACAATGTGTTTTAAAAGAACAGCATGCCTTTATTGTATTTTTAGTTTGATGTGGGTGAATTACAAAGCAGGGGGAAAAAAGCTCTATGTGAAACAGTACTTAGCCGATATAAATGGAAACAGTCATTCAAATGCTTCATTCAAAGTAGTGAAGAAGGAGAAAAAGAAAAAAAAAATGCTAGCTGTTCTGATAATATGTCCAGCAGTGGGAAAAAATGCCATAAATTAAGGTTTGCTTGAGATTATCATGAGAATAAAAAACAACTCTCAGGACTACTGATTTTCAACATTATTAGAAAATATTAGTTTTTGTGTACAGTCATTCCCTTTGATCCTGTATGCATTAATTTCTTTTCAATTTTCACCTGCTCTGTACAGCGCCATTCACCAAAGTGTTACAGGTATTTCAACAGCCTAACTTTGACTACAGACTCTGCATCTCTTGAGGCCTTTTTCAAAGCTTGTGTAGCAACATATATTTTGTTGCCATCTTCCAGATGATTGCTAAGTTTCTGTTTTTATTTTTTCCCCCTACTCTCAGTGATATTTGGAGTAATTTAATACAATTTGGGACTACATTTTTACCTTAACCAAATGATATATATATGTTGTGAAAATCAGCTATTCTACTTTTATTGGAACCAGTCAATTAAACTAGGCACATGGGAAGGGAGAAGTTGTAGCTGTGGTACCCATCCTACTTCAACAACCCATCCCTATTTTTCCCCATCACATATTGGGAGAATTCAACTAGATGGGAGTTTGTCAGAGACTGGCATAATGTCAGTGTTCTCTTTATTGATAAATACATTATACATTATACTTTATACAAATAGAGCCCAACAGTATTTCGGTGCAGCTCTAAGAAGCATTATATCTTCATGTAAACTTTTGTTCTGGTTTGAGCAGATCTCACTGTGTTGTAGTGCCAGAAACTGATAGCTGGACGTAGGAGAGGCTGCACCTCTGTATTACAGGACTAGTAAAGCTGCAATATCCTACCAAGCTTAGAAAAAAGAACATGGTAAACTTCTCCTCATATAGACAAGAGAATGATGTACAGGAATTATTTTAGGTGCTGGAAGAAGTTTCTCCAATTCATATTTCGAAGATATAGTTGAGAATAATTGTAAAAGATTATGCAGAATACACAGAAGAAAGCTCTGAATTTTTTCCAATATGTCAACAATAAGTAAGGCTTTATTTTTTTTTCCCTGGACCTTCAGGTATCTCAGTTACTTACACCCTTTTTATATAGTTCATCTGACTATTTTTTAATCTAATAATATCCAGCTGCAATTCAAATCTATTCAAAATATATTGGTGAGCTTGAAAATACAGACAGAGAAGCTGAAGGAATTGTGTTGTAGTTGTGGTATTTCCACTGACTATCTCAGAGGCAAGACTGCCCTGAGAAACTGTATTTTAACAGCTGTCCAAAATGTTTGTCTGGATCTCTTTTAGGTTGTTACTCTTGTTTCTTTTTTGTTTATCACTTCCAAAAAGGTATCAATTCCGTAAGATGAAAGTGGCAAAAACCCTGAAATATAAGTTGTACCAGCATGTGACCTCTTGTGGCCTTGGTGTTGTCATAGAGCTACCATGGGTAAGCATCTTGGTTATGAGACGTTGATGTAGGGCAAATAAATAAAACGTCATAGAAGGACCTAAATTCACTTGCTTGGTTCAAGGTCAGGCAGTTTTAAGCCAAAATTGTGCTGTCTCCAGCCCCTTGTATTGCCATTTTAATGCAAATATTTGTGGGTAGAGCTGTGTCCTAACTCAGAATGCAAATTCAGAAACTTTTCTTTCAGAATAGGTCTTACCTAAATTAGGTTCTCTATTAATTTTATACAAGACTGTGTATTATATTGATAACTCCCTAAAGTGCTTTTGTTTTTTCCTTACTCTTTCTAAATAAGATACATTTCTGTTAGATGTTGCTCAGTGAAAGTGAGTTGGCAAAGCTGATTTATACTATAAAATGAGAAATGTGATAAAAGAACAAGTCTTCAGAATTATACATAAAATTGAATTGTATTTTGTTGAGATGCACAGGTTAAAAGAAAAAATACCACATAGACATCCCCCCTCCAAAAAAAAAAGTATGTCAAGATGTCATTTCAGGATGAAGAGGGAAAAAGAAAAAGAAAAAGAAAAAGAAAAAGAAAAAGAAAAATGAAAAACAGTATGACTTTGAATAGCAGTTGCTATGCTAAGTTTGACTGAACTTGTGCTATTTCAGTTGTAAATGCTTCATCACGAAAGCTTAAACAATTTGGAAGCAACATTAAATGCTGAATCAGGTGTGTAGTAAAAACCCAGTGATCTCAGAGCAACTTTTCAAAAACAGTAATCTTAAAATATTGAAAAAAGGAGACAGAACAATAAATCAAACATGAAGCTTTCCCTTCAAAATGCAGATACATAAGAAAAAGCATAGCAACAATGTGATAGTATGTAATTATGTGACAATATTCATAGCCTAGAGCACTATAAAGCAAAATTGATGAGAAAATTCGCAAACATAAGCCACAGATATCCTGTTTATTTGGACCTAGTCCTCTCTGTAGTTAGGAAGAAAGGAAATAATTTGAAAACATTTTCATGATTGGAAAAAGACAGGATTGTTTGTCCATCGCCTATATAGTTCTAGATAAAGGCTAAAGTGCTTGTGTGATTTATTGCATTTGGATCGCAGATGCTAAGAAACATGGTTAGAAGAACACAGAGCTGCCATGTGTAGGAAAGTCTTATAGATTTCAATGGCAGCATTGCAGTTTAACAGGCTTGGTCACTGAATCCCGTTTCACCTGTAGTGGCAATGGGAATTTCAACAATATTGCAGATAAGCAGAAAACTTCCTGTACATCAGAAAAATTTCTAGTTCTCTTCAATGAATCTGGTTATGTTTATGACAGTGAAGAAGAAACTACTGTCTACTCCTGGATTTGTCATACATATCAGATTTGTCGTTTAGGAGCACAGTTAGCATTGGTGCCCGATAATATCATCAGAGAAAGCTCTGGAGGAATCTCCAGACAACTAAGATATATTTTACAGGCCAGATAATCCTCTTCAGGGGTCCATCTCTTATCATTGCCTGTCCAGGGAAGCTGTGTGCAGCTGGAGTTCTGATTTTGACAGCTCAAGACAGATGACGTTAGTCTTACTCATGCTGGGTAAGTGTAGTTTAATACAGAACTTTCTACAGTGAAGAAAAGCTACAAACTAATGAAAAAGCCCTCTCCATTTAGAACTGTTAGGTAACCCATAACAAGTATTTTCTGTGTGTGATATTCTATATCTGTTCAACCACTGTATTTCACCTCCTCAGTTTAGGACTTGTTCTGGCAGCATGTACCCATGTGAAAAGTCCTGTTGTTCTAACTTGCTGCTGGCAACATCCCTTCTCTGAGTCCTGGTTGGGCCAAGCTGGGTTGAGCCCTTGTCAGCCTCAAGACTGGATATTCCTGTCTGTTGGCAGGAACTGGCTTTCAGCGTGGAAGCATGATCTCTGTCCTCGTATGTCTTCACTGCCCTTTCACTACCAGTGTGAGTGATGACTTTCCAGCACCAGGATGACCTCCTGGGGGGGGGTCATTTTGCACACCTGATATATTTAGAGAACTACTTTGCCTGGGATTTGTGTCTAGATAATGGAAGAGGCCTTTTGAAAGGTACTCAGACCAGGATGCAGCAAAAAGTCTCAAGTTTCCTCCTAGAAGCTATAAAGAAACCACAGAGATAGTAGCTCTCTACTTTAGGCCCAAAAGTTGCCTGTTCAGCAGATACAGCACAGTCATATCCTAACCTGGCGACTAAGCTATCAGATTTATCCCATGGAACCAACTTTATTTATTTGATATTTTGAGGTCTGTAGAGATGTTAACAGGTGGTTTATGATTAAATATTAGCAATATAACTAAAAAAAAAGTAAATAACAAAGCCAAATAAAGAACTGAAATTAATTACCAGTGTTTAGGAGGATCATCCATTTCAGTCCACTAAGGTAAGTCCACTTTCCCAATACAATATATTACTGAGCAAATATTGAGAGCATAGCTCCAGGAGTGGGTAATAGCAACACATACCAAAAGTAGCTGAGCCGTGTCGGGGAATTTGGCTTCATCTGGAAGGAGTCTAGTTACCAAGGAATTGGGTAAGGTGTTCAGAATCCTTCAAAAGCCCATACTAGTTTCAAATACTAAAGATGTATGGTAACTCTATGTCAAAAAAGCATCTTCTGCCTTTCAGGCCTACAGACAAACTGTCTAGAGACAAAGTCCTCGTTTTGTCCCTCAACAACCCATCTGTACCTGACATGATGTTAATTCTGTCCCACAGCAGTAGGGTATTACTAAGTGTTGTTGCTTCTTAAGATGCAGCACATTTAATACACGTGACAGCCAACTTGCAGAATGAGCAGATGTATTTATTTATCACTTGCTATGGATTTATACATTTTGTTCTGTTACCTCCACTGTGGATCGATGCTCTCTGTTTCTTGCTGTGGCTGCTGCTGTCTTTCATTTACTGCTATTATGTATGAAAACCGCCCATCTTCTTTCACCCTGGTGTCTGCGACTCCTCGTTCTCAACTGCTTCTGAGAAGTATAAATATTTTTTCTATGTTTTTTATAATTTTCATAATTGTCATAAAATACAAAGATAACCGAGCAGTACATATAAATTGTCAATATTTCTTTCTATTTCCTTTTGGAATTAAGTGCTAGGAAAAAAAGGGGTATAAACATTAGGTAATAAGATAGTCACTCTTGAGATTAAAAAGAAATACTGGTGCACTTGTGTAACACCTGAGATTTCTTATGCTATGAAGGATTTCATTTTTTAAAGTTGAAATCCTGGAGAGAAATAGATACGAGAATAAACCATTTATGTTCATCGTTTCAGTTTGTTTATCTAGCTGTATCAAGATGAATTTTGCTATAGATTTCTACTTTTCTTTGAAAGTAGCTGTATCAGTTTTTTCCATCTGAGAGTTTCTTCAGGATCAAGTCTGTAGTGGAAAATAGCACGATATTTTTGTGTTATTACTATCTGAACAAGATGTCTTTACAACCCATTTCCTAATCTTAAAGATACCAGGAACCTCAGATCCATTTTATATCTCACCCTTTCTAAACTCTTACATCAAGTATATGAGGTTCAGAATTGAAACTTCACAGTTAGCGATAAGAGACCTTTTGCCTAGAAGGAATGTCAGCTCAGTGCAAGTTTTCACATACTAGATTTGTCTTTGTATGAGAAAACGTTTCAGATTCACCCTCCTGAAGGCTGATGAGCTATTCACTGTTATTTCCATCAGGATTTCAGACTATATTTTGAAATATCTCTTAAAAAAAAAAAAAAAAAAATCCCTAGTGATTACAACTAATTTTTTGAAATTGGGTCATTCTGTCTTTCCATGCCTTGGGATAACCAATTAAAAAGAGTAAAGCTAAGGAACTAGAAGAAATCCCCCAAACTCTGAGATCACCAGCCTGTCATCTGTCTTCAACAGCATCAATTTAGTTTTTCATGGTGAAAACTTAGTATCTTGGGACACTTCATAATAGACTTGACACAGTTTTTAAAATCAACAGCTCTAGCTGCTCACTGTGTATTTAACAATATGGTGATTGTCACCAGAAGACTTTAGGACAGATGTAAAAAAAGACATTACAACTGGGAAAGATCCACCTTTTTTAATGAGAGTTGAGTCAGCCTATAACTGAATTTCATAGTTTAGTCCTAGATTTCTTAAAAAATTATAATTATGGTGGAACTATGCCTGAATCGGATGAAACCATTTTCTCAGAAGGATGATATTTTGTTGAAAATCATTCATACATAGATTGGAAATTACTTTTCAAAATTCATTTTGACAAAAAGAAAAATTGTTTTGAAACAAAGTTATTAGGTACTATTTTGACCATTTCCTCCCCTACGTAAAAAATTGAGTATTTCAAATTATGGCATCCTATCTTGGATTTCACAATATGCTATTTTTGTTGTTACAATGTAGTAGTATAAAAAAGCAGATGTGAACTGTAGTGTTTTGATTTGGGAAATTTTATATCAATAGCTACATTATT
Organism: Melanocharis versteri; assembly: GCA_013397845.1. Taxonomy (NCBI): domain Eukaryota; kingdom Metazoa; phylum Chordata; class Aves; order Passeriformes; family Melanocharitidae; genus Melanocharis; species Melanocharis versteri. Next base: position 637,126 of record VZTG01001018.1, on the reverse strand, counting down.
CACCCAAAAGTGGTAAAAGAATTAGTTTGAAAGATATTGTCTATTGATTTTCTTGAAAATGGTGTCTATTAACTTCCAGTAGATTTTAGTACACCAAGAAAACTCAAGAAAGCTGAGAGAAGTTTTAGAGTGTGACACAGGATTTAGTTTTTAAAGGACTAAAGGATAGATGTATAATTAATCTTGGTGAACAGGATATCTAGTACTCATATTTAGAAGTTATAATGGGGAAAGGAGCATGTGTTGTAGGGATGTATTAGGAATTGTGAATGTTGGAAGTGATGTACATGCAAATATTTTGTGTATCTGGGTTGACAAACTGGCCTTTACTGGGCAAGCAATTTATAAGTGCAATTAACTTCAAGCTCAATTTAGCTAATTTAAACATCTAAGTAACAATTGTGTATTTGTGTCAGATCCCTTGACATCTAAATAGCTTAAATTAGGGTGCAAATAATTGTGGAAGGAAAAAAAAGGTGCCTGTGATTTACAAAAATTAAAACTCCAAGAAAATAAATACCCTCAAACAAATCATATTATATGTTTCATATGTTTAGAGAATGATGGAAACATTTTCCTCACAAATTTTCTGCTGTGTCCAGATACCTTTACACCTTCACCTGTATCGCTTTATCAATGGTTGACTCTATTTAACTGGAATGCAGATATCGTTGGCTAGACACAGAAAGAATTAACCCCCACCAGCAGCTTAATTCCTGACTCTAAATTGGTTTTGACTAATTGCAAGATTAAATGCAAGAAAAAAAAAAGAAAACTGAGACACGAGCTCCAGCCATCACTGATGGTTTGTTTTGTTGTTTTGTTTTGGTTTTTTTTGGCCACGAGTCCACAACCTCATATTCTTTTTGTGTAATATTCTTAGGATTGTGTTTGCTGGCTATTTACTAGATGATTGACGTTACAGAAGAACGAAGTGTAGAAAAATTATTTCCTGTTTTTTTCAAATTAAAAATACTTATGAACTGTGTTTGCCATACAGGACATTAATTCTTTTTTTTTTTTCCCTTTTTCTCAAGTCCTTAAGAATTCTCACAGCAAACATTGACCAAGGAATACCTTGGCTCAGTTATCTGAGTAATGCAGAAAAAATGGGAGCGATAATTAATACAGTCTTTGGATAAGTCTCTTTTCGGTAGCTTATAGTAAAGGTGTAACTGTATTTATTGTTTTCATATTTAGGTAATCTGGGAAGAACATATTTGTCAAACTTTGTGTAAGTGATCTGTCATGGATATGAAATATTTCTCCATGCCCTCCCTCTCCCCTTTCCCAATTAATAGGAAATTATACAGCTGTTATAGAAAATTGTTAATTGAGTTAAGATATTTAAAAAAAGAAACATCTATAGCAGTACCTAAATAATGGAAATCTTCTACACACACAAGCTTTCTATCCTTTTTTCCTTTCACCAGTACTTTTGATGACTGTTTTTCTTTGTTCATCTTACTCATTTCGTAACTTCTTATCTGGCTGCAATTTTGAGCAACAAGGACTACTTTCATTTTGGGAGTTTTTAAATTGCTTTTGGGGTTTTGATGGATTTGGGTTTTGTGTCTTTTTGAAGGGCATTTAACTGGTATTCAGCAATCTGACCAGACGATGCAAAAAGTGCTTTCTTTTGTTCTGGTAACTTTCCTCTATGCAAATCATTAAAAAAAAAAAAATTGGATTTTTTTGAAGACTAGGCTTGCACAGATTAAACCAAATCAGGATAAATGTGATTTAATTTGTTAGCATCATGTAATTTATCAGTAATCAGTGATCTATGCACTTAGGACCTGTACTAGCAACTCAAAAGATAGATCACCATGATAGTCACTTACTAAATGTTAATATACATCTGCACATTTCTGAACAGCTTTCTGTGGTTGATTCTAGAAAATTGCAATTGCATCCACATCCCCTGCCCCAAGTTAAGTGCACCCCCATCACAGAGGGGAAAATGTCATTGACAAGTACCACCCTTCCAAGCTGCACATCTCTCCTGTGGGAAGTTTTAAGTGCATCTATGCTTCTCCCTTCAACTGGTACTGCCAAGCAGCAAGGATCATACCTGCACATATGTGGCAGGTCCCTGGACATTGCATCTCATGCTGTCATCCACCCCACAGGCTGCTCATGGCACACAACAGAGAGGCTGCTCTGTCTGGCCTTAGCAGTGGTTATGGTACCCCAGGACAATTTCTGGCAGTGGTGAGCCTGGCACTGACTGCTGTAATTTCCACTGCAAAGTTTCTCTGCACTGCTAGCAATATTTGCACTTCCTTTATACTTTCAAGCTGACTCCTTCTCTGTTTAAAAACCCCTCTTTGCAATTCCCAAGTCTAACTCGTGTGGTGGTCATCTTTCTCTTCAGCATGATCATTTTTCTTCAATCCTTATTTTGGCTCAACAGCCTCATGGACAGTTTTGGGTGTCCCATTGGGATCTACAGTGCACACTCAAGTTCCTGTCTCAGCAGCGGTGGCTGTTCAGGATGTCTTTCTAAAGATGCTGTGAGCATCCCACCAATCCCAGAGGGACACTGGTTATCAGAGCAGGGACAGGCAGAGTGCCAGAACCTTGAAAGAAAAAGGAAGATAAAGAAACTGTCTGAGAAGATGTCCAAAAAAGGTCAATGAAGGTGGTGAAAGGTCTTAAACATAAGTCTTACAAGGTGCAGCTTAGGGCAATGGTATTGTTTAACCTGGAGAAAAAGAAGCTCAGGGGAGAACTTATCATCCTCTACAACTACCTGAGGGGAGTTGGTATTGGTTTATATTGGTAGCTAGTGAGGAATTGAAAACACACAAGTGTTTTGGCTACTGCTGAACTGTGCCACCAGAACATCAGCACATTCCCCTCTCACCAGTAGGCTGAGGATGGGCAAGAACTTGGGAGGCAACACAGCCAGAACAGCTGACCCAAGCAGCCCAAAGGGATATTCCATACTGTATGATGTGTGCTGATCAATAAAAGCTAACAGAAATTGTGCGCATGTGGGCAGTTGCATTAATTGTTACAAGGTTTGTCTTCTGGAGCAACCTCTACATGTCCTGGAGCCCTGCTCCCTGGGAAGTGCCTGGAAATTGCTGCTGATGGGAAGGAGAGAATCAATCTCTTTTTTCCCTTTGCTTCCATGCATGGATTTTGCTTTATTTTAATTAAACTGCCTTTTTCTTGACACAAGTTTTTGGGTTTTTTTCCACCCTATTTTCCCTCACCCTGTCCTGCCGAGGAGAGGAATGATAGAGCAGCTTGGTAGGCACCTGGTGGCCAGCCAAGGCCAGCCTACCACGAAAATGTTGAAACAGGCTACCTAGGGAAGTGGTGGAATCACAACCCCTGGATGCATTTAAAAGATGTGTAGAGGTGGCAGTCAGAGACATGGTTTAGTGGTGGACTTGGCTGTGCTGGGTTAACAGCTAGACCTGATCTTAAGCATGTTTTCCACCTTAAATGATTCTGAAGTATATGAGAAATTGCTTCCAAGAAGTACTAAGATGCTATTGCAAGACTTGCTCCTTTCCATAGTCACTTACTGCTTTTCAGTGTAATTTCTCAAAGTAGACCCCGAAGTCTCATTGCCAGCCTTTGCTTTGAATCTAGAAATTTTTTTTTTCCATTGACTATTCTATGACTGGGTTGTTTATGCAGTTACCCCTCGCCAGAAACTTCAAATAATTTCAACAGTTTTGAATAAAAAAAAATCTCACTGACTCTGTTCATTCCTAATATTAACTGTAATTCTCTGTGTCAGGATATCTCAGAAACTTTTATTTTTATTTTTATTTATTTATTTATTATTTATAATGATGTTCATTAGGGTTAATAACATAGATAATAAGCAATAATCCTGTCCAAATATAAATATTAGAATCCTAATTTTGATTATTTATTTTCTTTGCTTTTCTAATTTTCTGGAAGTTAAGCAGACCAAAGCATCTCTTGGCTAAACTGGTGTCACTGAGAGCAGCAGCTATTCCAGTAGATTTTAGCACGAAAAGGATTATCCCTATTATTGTTTCCTGGATTTGAAGGACAGTGTGGAAAGGTGTGTTACTGTTTTCATGATTTGGTTAGCACAGTAAGTAGTTGGGGTAAGAATCTAAAGGAAAAAATGAATGAGGAATTAAAGGAAATGAAAATGTTTTAAGCCTTAATTAAAAGTTTAGAAGTTCACAGTGTACCTGAATCCAGACCAAATTCTAACTCTGTGCACATTCCCTTAGAATAGATGGAGATAACAATCTTTTTCTCACTTTGTTGGAGGCCGAACTAAAGCTCTAAAGGAAACAGGTCTAGGTTGTGGATGGTTAGGTTCAATGATTAAAGCAAGGATGGAGTCAAGTGTGGGGAACAGAGATAGTTACTATGGTCAGGAAAAACCAAAAACATGCACTAAAAAGTTACATCTGGTGCAGAACAAAGGATTAAAAAAATAACAGGGCTGGAGGACGAACAAAACTGATGAGAAGTTGGGTCAGATATTGTGCAAAAATTTCTAATTACCTAAGGAGTCTATGTTGAAAAGTATGATTCAAAATAAAGAACAGGTTTTGGTCAATTTTAAATAAAAATAGGTTACTTGGACTACTTAAATTAAAAATAAAATTAAAAGAAAGAAATGTAAAAGTAAGCAGTTTGCCACAGGAATAAAACATTTTTGGGACACTTGGTGTCCCAAAAGAAAGGTAAGGTCAATATATAAAAAGTTGGTAGTGATAATACTCCTCTCTTATCTAGGAAAAGTCCAAAGTAAGGAATCAAGGAATCAATATTCAGTTCTTTTTCTCATTTGAAAGCATTTCAATGTACATAACCACAATACTGTATGGTACTGTATATTCTGGGACAACAAAAACAGGTAGCACCTCCCCTGGGGAGCCGGTTCCAGCGCCCAATCACAATTCAAGTGAAGAACCTTTTCCTAACATCCAACCTAACCCTCCCCTGACACAACTTCAGGCCATTCCTGTGGGTCCTGCCACTGGTCACCACAGAGAAAGATCAGTGTCTGCCCCTCCTCTTCCTCTCATGAGGAAGTTGTAACTGCAATGAGGTCTCCCCTCAGTCTCCTCCAGGCTGAGCAGATCAAGTGACCTCAGCTTCTCATTTGGGGTCCCCTTGAGACCTTTCACCATCCTTGTAGCTCTCCTTCAGACATTTTTAAATAGTGTTATATCTTTTTTTTTATTGTGGCACCCAAAACTGCACACAATATTCAAAGTGAGGCCTCTCCAGTGCAGAGCAGAGCGGGACAATCCCCTCCCTTGCCCAGCTGGCCATGCTGTGCCTGATGCCCCCAGGACAGGGTTGGCCCTCCTGGCTGCCAGGGCACTGCTGAGTCATGTTAGCTTACCATCAACCAGGATCCCCACGTCCCTCTCCGTGGTGCTAGTCTTCAGTTTGTCGTTCCCCACGCTGTCCATACATCCAGAGTTGCCTCATATCAGGTGCGGAATCTGACACTTTCTGTGTTAAACTTCATGGAGTTGGTGATTGCCCAGCCATCTAATTTGTCATGATCTCTCTGCAGGTCCTCCCTGCCCTCAAGGGAGTCAACAGCTCCTCCCAATTTAGTATCACGGCAATTTTACTAAACCCTCAAGTCCTGTGTCCAGGTTGTTTATGAAGATGTTGAAGAGAGCCTGGCCTAAAATGGAGCCCTGTGGAATCCCACTAGGAACTGGAGAAATTACCAAGGAGATATTGCTTTATTTATTATCACTGAAATACATAAATGGTTCCTTGTTAAAGCATAAGGTATACTACAAAGCAATTCAATAGAAAAATTCTAACACCTGCTAATTAGAAAAACGATACCTCTAGCACGATAGAAAGTTATGTCTTTATAAAGAAAATTAAACCTTTATTTTTCTTAAATTAGCACTTAAAATGATAACAGAACCTATTTATATCACAATATCTTAAAAAATGTATCAAATGCTGATAATGCAAAGTACATGTTCAGTCAAAACTTTTGTAGTCTATTAAAGTAGGAACACAAAAGTGTTAGCAATGAAACAGATTGAGTCTACTGTATTTTTTATAGTCTTCTCACAAATGGAAAGACCATCATGTTTTTATATTATAAAAGTAGATATTGAAAACTCTGTAAGAAAGCAGCATAGGGTTTCAGTTCTTTATTTTGTACTTGGCCAAAACCAGTGTGCTTTGTGCATATATCCAGTAAGGACATGGTTTAAAGAAAAGGGGTATAGAGCTGGCTAACAAGGATGGGAAACAGAAGGAAACTGTTGGGAAGTTGATTGACTGACTGTGAGTGGTGACTGACAAGTATAGCACGTGGGTCATGCCAATATGTGACCTAGAAAAAGGCTACAAGCCAGAAAGATTGTTCTTTGGAGTTTGCCTGTTGCTAAATTTGCCATTAACAAGGGTGACAGGAGTGACAAATAGCGAACTTAATTTAATTTGATTCTTTGGAAAGAGAACTTTTTGATTTTTTTAAATGTGAATTGATTTGAAATGGTAAATATTCTTTGGAATGGAAAAGCTGGGATTTTTGCAAGAGAACATGTCATGTAAAAATATTGTACTCTTTTTAAAAATTATTTTCAGTGAGGATCCTCTCTAAAAAATTTATCTTTTTATTTTTTTTTAATTTTCTCAAAATTCCACATGAAGCTTTCCCTACAGTTGTTGCAGTAGCAAAGGGAAGAATTTGACTTCTTGCAAGTGTTGCTGGAGAAGTAGGGATGTAGAAACAAAGGATGTTTGCCTCAGGAAACTAAGTGTGTGGGAATAAGTGGGGATTAGAAAGGTGGGCGTAAGTTCCTGAACACATGGAGGAAGAGGTACATGCCAAGTTTAGAGAAATATTCTGGGTAGATAGAACAAGGAAGTCAAAAAAGTGATGAGAGATTCATCAGACAGACAAGAAAGCTGTATCAAGTTCTTTTCTCTCCACGAATGATATCTGGGCTAACTTTTCACAAGACACCTCTTTTATATTTGCATTTGACATGGATCAAGCTGAGACTTGTGTTGTGTATAGTTTAATGACAAAGCAGCAATTTCAATAATTGACTTCAGTGATGTTAAATACATTTGTATGTAATCTAATATATGATGTAAAATGCAGAAAAATCACAAAGAATGCTCTAAGAATATAGAAATTTCAGTGAGGAAAGAATATTTCATTATCTTGCTTTATCTTGTAGAAGTAGCAACCCTGTTTCTATTTCCAAATTCAAAAAATTAAATATATTATAAGACATCATGAATATTATGAGACATATAACATTAAAATTTTTAATAGGAAAGATTTTTTTAAAATATATTTTATTAAAGATTTTTTACCATATGTTTAGATTTAGATTTTAGATATTTAAATATTAAAGCAATAATAGAAGATTAATTGTCCATTGATTGTAACCGCAGCAATTACTGCCTAAAGGATTTTGGAACAGCCCCAATACGTTTGCAGTAGCTGAAATTTGCACATGCAAATCAGATGCATTCTAAATTTTCTAATTAGTTGTTGATTTAGAAGCTGCTGACTGAGATATTCCCTGATTCTGTCAACTCTGACATTTAGTAAGTCATTACACTTTAAGAAAGACACTGAATAAAAGGACAAAGTAGTGTCTTAAGACCTAAATGAAATATAACTTTGGGCTTTAACACAGCTTTACACATTAACTAATACCTTATTTATGACTAGAGCAAATACTTTTGAAACTATTTAAAATAAACATTCAAAAAATTTATAATCTGGATTTTTAATTATTCCTGTTTTCCATTTAACTGTTTGGTTTGTAAACCAAATTTTGAGGCCATTGGATTGACATCTCTGAAAGCTTCTGTAACACAGAGTGTAAAACAATGTTTTTAAAATTGTTTTAAAATAATACTATTGTAATTTATAATGGCTAGAGAAAAAAATTGGCATTACAGGGTATGACTGAGCTAAATGGCTTAAAGGGCAACATGTAATTTTAAACCCTTGGCAAAAATTATTTTTCCTATCGGACCAGAAAAATGTAAGGCAGACAAGCCTCTTTATAGACACTGCACCAGTAAACTGTGTCTTTAGAAGAAAATTTTATTGGGTTAGAGTTTAATCTTTCATCCAGAGGTTGAGTCCAATGCTGTTCTGAGTTGAGTCACTGTGTAGTAAACCATACAGAAGAAGAGATAAGCATCTGCTGGTAGAATATGAACAGCTGAACCGTAAGAAGCTGTTTCCCTGCAAGTGTCTCACTGAATGTGCGGCTGGACTTTGTTGTGTGACTTTCAGCTTTTCACTACATTTTGTTTTATTATTTTTTTGCTACTTTTAGGCTGTAATGTTTGCAAGGCACCCAAGCTTTTTTGATTGATCTGTGACTTATAAGCTGCTAACCTGAACATTATTAAGAAGGTATAGACTCCATTTGCCTATAGTACACCTGGACAAATCCCCTTGATGCCGGTCTATCATTTGCATAGGGGCTCACCAGGCTGCTGGACCTGTAGGAAGAAACTGCTTGCAGTCAATCAGCTTTGTCAGGACATGCCAGATAATCTTCTCAACTCCTTACCAGTTTCTTAAACGTAAATAAAACCTGTTTATTTCTTGCTTTTTACTCCTTAAATTGTTTTAAAGATATAGAAGAGGACTCTATGTCCAACTATTTTTGAAGTCAAGCATATTACACAATCTTAGTACCAGCATGCATAAAACCTTTCAAATTTATCTTCAAAAGGTTCCAAAGAAACAGTCCTTTAAGTATCTCCACCAGCCCTAGAAAAATAGCTTTGCTGTCTAAAGATCACACATGAATATAGCTTTCATATTTTCAAACACCTTGCTATTCCTGGGTAACTCAGATACTTTTTTTCTCATCTCCATTTTTTCAGAATTTCAGCAGCAGCAGCAGCAGCTGAAAAAGTTGCCAAAGGAGAGTCTCTATTGCTCTCGTTTACACAGGGTTTTCTTTGCTGAGCAATGGCAAAGAATCGGCTGTGCTGCACATCCTTCTTTTAAAACAACCTTGCTGGTGCTTCATTTTCTCTGCAAGAATAGACAGCTCTGGTATTGTGTAGCAACCTCCTCCTTTTGCTGTTCTGGATAGCTCTATACATAAAAATTGGGCTCTATCTTAACCCCTCGTATATACACCATGGCAGTGCTAAGGGCTTTCCAAAGAAGCAAGGGAGATGGGGTTTTTGCTGTGAAATGACATCCAGACTCTGACTCCTTATCTCTCCTCTCCACCAGAAACGCTTTCAGTGTCTGTGAAATCTGTATTCTTTGAAAATAAGCAAACTGCAGAGGCACAGCAGACTGGAGGCTTTGTTTATGGTGAAGAACCACATCTTGGGAGAGCTCTGGAACACAGGTTTTCCCATCAAGAAAAACAGAAATCCTTTGGAAGATATTTTTTACTGTGGTTTTGTTGAGATATAGTGCCCAACAGCATAACAGAGCATTTTTCCCCTCCTCAACAGCAATGTGAGTGGGTCAGGTAATACAGAGTTGATTTATCGTTTTGGCTGAGCCCTCTGAAATGTTGACACAGAAATCCCTCCTTGAATGAAGAACGAGGAAATGGTCACTAATGAGACCCTGATGCAAGTCACTGGTCATCTACTTAGTGATTCACAGAAGTAACTTTGCAGTGAGTGATCATGATGCGACAAAGCACAGAAAGGCATGTCAGATCTTTCCCCACTGTATAAACAGCAGAAGGCCTAAAGACAACAAGCCTATATGTGTTCAGCTGCACACTGACAGCTTTCTGCTGAGCTCAGAACTATCCCTGTCTTTACTCCCATGAAAATCAATCTAGCATTTCTTAGGCAGAAAGATAGAAAAGGCATTTGCATGTAAGGGTTTGTCACTCTCCATTCCCACATGGATCTTTCAATTTGGACCCTGGAACACAAAGCAACTACTAGAAAGAAAAAAAAAAAAACAACAAAAAACAAAACAAAACAAAACAAACAAAAACAACAACAAAAAAACCCACAAAAAAACCCAAAAAAACCCCCAAAACCCCCCCACCAAATGAAAACCCAAACTCCGCCCCCGAAAAACCACATCCGTACAAATCCCAAAATTGCTGAATTGCTGTGGGACTCTGCATAGGTTTGAGGCCTAATTTAAGAAGAGACAAGTCTAAAAGTCACAAAGGAGAGGAAAACAGAGGAAAACAGATGAATGCATCAGCAATAAGAAAAACTTTAAATTAACTGCCTGTCTATATTACCTGCTGGCTTCAAATATGTTTATTAGCTTATAAATATGAATATATTTTTAAAAATGTAAATAAATATATGCTTGTAACAGTCCTCTGGAGTATTTTATCAAACCTTAGCTATTATCAATACTCTCTAAGGAAAATGAATATAAATTAGGGATAGAAATTACATTTTATAAATGAAAAATTAAATAAACTGCTGAGATTCATTGCACCCCTCTTCCATTTGATGTAATTCCTTCTGGGTTTCTTGAGAAATTGCCACTCTCTCTAGAACAACCTTTTGCAATAGCTCCCATTACCAACTTTTTCCAAAGCCATCATCTCATGATTTCATTTTCTGAGAATAGTTACTTCTCCTCAGATAGAAGTTCCCCTTCCCTTCCCTTCCCTTCCCTTCCCTTCCCTTCCCTCCCA
>VZTG01001018.1:575854-626374 GCA_013397845.1 Melanocharis versteri | reverse complement strand
CCTTCCCTTCCCTTCCCTTTCCCTTCCTTGTCCTCCCTCCTCTCCTTTCTTTCCCTCTTCCCTTTTCTCTTATTTCCCTTATTTTTCCTTTTCATTTCTCTTCCCATTTTCCTTTTCCCTTCTTTTATTTTTCATTACTGTATTATTATAAAATTGTCATCCTACCGAGGCACAATTCATCTTTCCCTTTTTGCCCACTTACACGGATGCAGTGTGTGAAACAGTGTTATTTTGATTTGGTCACAGTTCATATCTGTGAGACACAGGTGTGATCAGCTGCAGCACTGTGAGACAATGATGAATGGGCCCTTTAGAGCTTAGCTTTACATTTCAAGAAACAGCAAAAGAGATTAAAGGAGAGAGAAACTAAATATGTGCCAATGCTTGTCTCTCAAAAAGCAAGAACACTAAATCCATGTACACACACTTGCTTCAGCAGCCACAAGAAGTGAATGCTAGGGAGTACAAACCAGCTTGTATTTTAACAAGGTAGTAGGTGAATTTGAGATTGAAGATGGGGGAACATATGGTTTGTGCTCTAAAACATATCACAGGTGTCCCAGTAATCTCATTTTACTGTTTACATTTCTGTTCAAAGGCTTGATTTCCTCTTTGGTGAAGAACAATTTTCCCTAAAGATTTATAATTAAACGGAATAGGTTCTTACAGGGCATGTAACTGGAAGTTGGCTGCAATGTAGCACCTCAATCCCACTTATGCAGACATCTCCTGTGTTGGTTTATTGTCCAGATGTTTCCATCCGTAACCTCTGGTCCAATCCTTATTGATTCACTTCCTACTTACACATGGTTTTTTCACAAAAGTAGGTTATGCAGAAAATCTGAATCTCCCCTCCCCGGACTACATATCAAAGAGTACAGAAGGACATTTAATACGAAAAGATTATGCTTTAAGTATACAAATCACAATGGACAAACTGCATTGCTGAGTGGTAATCCAAAATTTCAATCAAAAATCATTCTTCATACAATATTGTTAAGGCTGGTTTTAGAAAAGGATTGGCTAAGTACTAAATAGAGAATCAATCAAACATTGTATTGCAAAATGACATCTTAAGTAAAGCTTTTTCTAAAACTATATATTTTATTTTATATAGTTTTTATTTTTCTGTTTTCTCTCATGTGCTAGAGACATTATTTAAATATCATTGTGCTAAACAGAGAAATACCTTAACCTTGAAGCTCCATCTGGAAGTAAAATTGTATTTGTAAATGCTTCACTGAACAAAATTTTTCAAATATAATTCAAGTATAGTAATCACATTTAAAATACAATTTTTCATAGTTATGTCCCATCTGCTCAATACTGATAAGGAGTTAAAAAAACAAGCTATAAAAATCAATGCCACTAAATGCTTATTAATTATAAAAGAACTTGCTTAGCTTACTGAACATATTTAATAACAGGAATATATATTCCCAGGTATAGATGCAAATTTTAGATGATTCATTTAAAGTATGGTTAGACTGAACAAAGTTTATAAGAATCATGCTCATTTGGTTTAATCTGATTCTACACTGAGTTCCACTGCTGGTAGAGCACACAATTTCTGCTTGGGTTAAAAAAAGTCATTGCATATTAAAGGCCAGTGAGGCATTGTGAATAAAGTTGCATACAACATACCTTCCACCATTTTTGCAAAATTATCAGTAAATTTAAGGCTTACAATTAATTTTCTCAGACATTATATTTAAGTCCAGTAGCACCATGAGCTGATTTAACCAGTTGGTGGTGCATGAGGCATTCAGGTCAATTAGATTGGCACAAGAATGTTTCAAGGTTTTTCTCAGATCCAGCCTCACAAAAGACACTGGAGACAGATAAAACATATTAATGATAATTTTTTTTGACATCAATACACATGGCTGCAAAAAAGAGTAGTCAAAAAACAAAGCTTATGGTATTTAAACAGCAAGTTGTAGACTAGTGGAAGTGGCAGAGCAGGAATGACTTAATTAAAGGCTTTATGAGCATCTTATTGGGAGCTGTGTGTTAAGTTTTTATTACTGTAAATCTGGTTCTGGCAGAAGCAAGCACACTTGAGAATAAAAGCAGTCAGTACTGTAGACAGTACAAAGTGATAGACCATAAATTAATTTGTACCTTCAGCAGCACAGCCAGAGTTTGACACCGCCACCCTGCACTCATAAAAACTTTTGGATATGTCTGTACCACAAAGGAGTGGTGCTTTCCAGAGCAGATATGTGAGAGGTACATCCATCTTCTTCCTCCTTTCCTTTTACCTTGCCATTTTCCAATGATCAAATGTGTGGGAGACATGTTTTGGCACATGGAGAACTGTCTTCAGACACAGTGGACATAGGTTGTGTATCCTACTGATCTATGCAGCTTGAGACCGAGCAAAAGTTCATCAGTTCAAAAATGAATAGAAAGGTTTCACTTTGTTCAAAAATATTCAAGCCTTTTTTTCTGAACCTTTGTAAGTAAAAATTGAAAAATCCTGTCTAGAATGGTTCCTCCTTATGGCAGATTTCATTCATAGTGATTTTAAAACTCCACTGATTTTCTTTTAATTTAGACCATTTTTATTCAAAAACATACTCTTCAATAGTATTTTTTGGTGAAACATTTTCTCTTACATTGCTATTTTTATGGATTAAAGTGTTTTGCCACCCGGATAAGAATGAAAACCATTAGCTTTGTTTTAGAGCAACACACTGTAGCCGCTGTATTTCACCAGCTAAACTGCAGTGATAGACATTAGCACTGTTAAATGAATGACAAAAAAAGCCTTTATGGAAGAGAGAAATTTGAAAAAAATCAAAACAATTTGATTCTTTGAAGCCACATTAAATCATTTACATCATACATTTATGAGACAGCAGTGATCTATGGAGATTTGCTGACACATGCCACATATCAACCCTTTTTTGAAGCTGTGAAGTTGCATGGCACTGGGATAAGAGTGCCTGGCCAGATGAACATATGGTTTTTCATTTAAACATTTATGAGAAGCATCATAACATGACCAAACTTCCTGTGTATGCAAATGACCAATATCTTTGCTATTGTACTTGCTTAAATATAAAAATCCATCCTGGTTTCAAAATGTCAGTATAACCTTTGATAAAGGATTAAGACTCTGCAATTTATGTCTAACCTAAACTCCAAGTAACTTCCAAATTCCAGTTTTTGACTCTTAAATATTTTTTTCTTAGGAGTTGACATATTCCCTAAATTCAAAGGTTTTGTTTCTTTCACAGGTGTTTGTGAAAATGGCCTTGCAATGGTGACAGAGTGGTAGTGATTCTCAAAAGCTCTGTGAAAGGAAAATAGAATGCAGGTTATGCAGCTGTAGTGAAGAAAGGAAGAACAGATCTCACATGTATAACTTTTGCAATGTAAGTTTGTACTGGTTTGTGGTGTTCTCAATAGTGTACCCTTACACATAATTTCTGATTAGTTTTGATCTTAAAAATTCTGTGGTTACTGCATCCTGTTCTGCAACACCAGAAAAAAACCCACATTAGACTCCTTACTTCTGACACCAAAGCAAGAACAGTGCTGCTTTAGCCATAATGAATTCAACTGGAGAGACTGGAATAGCAAACAAGTAAGAGGAAAATAGATTGTATTTCCTGTTTTTCCTGTAGATTTACTGAAGATTTTGATTCTGCTAAATTCTATTCAACATGCTTCTTCTCTTAGTGAGGAAAGAGGCCTGGACAGATGCATATGCAGAATACAGCATTTAGCATAGTCCTTGAATCTTTGGACAAGTTGCAGAATTTCAGTTTGTTTCTGGCTTCATGGTTGTGAGAAAGGGTTTGGAAATGAAATGTGTGGCGACAATGGATTGATGTTGCCTAAGACTTCGGAACTTAGTAAGTTGTATGTTAAAATATTTTATGGTTTACTTTTTTGCCGCTGTAGCTACTTCAAATGAACTGGTTAGTGTTATAGCCTTTTCCTGCAACCACATAAATTATTAATTAGTTAATATAATAGTATATTCCTGTTAAAAAAAAAAAAAAGGTAGAATTTTAAAAGTCCTCCCTACATTACATATCTTAATCAGTTATTCCATGTTTCAATGATAAAAATATGTTTCACATGAACAATTTATACCTTGTTTTCCACACTTTTGTCATGATTAGATTAAAAAAATAGGAAAATAGGATTACAGTATTTATGCATACTCAGAATTTTATGGAGAAAGCACTAAAATCTAGGCTAAGTTTTTTAAAAGTCAGAGCAATATATAAAGAGAAAACTTTTTGGGACTCACTTTTCCCTTTCCTTTAAAGAACAATTGCCTCATTTAGGAATAATTGGTATTCACTAGGGAAATGCACATGTTCTGAAACCTAGTAATTTCCAATTGCCAAGATACCTAATGAGTTGTCTTAACAAGATTACCAAACATATAAAAGGAACTAATTGCATTGCATTTAATTCTGAAATCACAACTAGATGCAAAATAGGTTTTGCAGCTGGCGTTTTGCTGGCAATGCAAGATGAAAATGAGGAGGTAACTAGAGATCAAGGGATCATCCTGCTCAGTTTTTAGGAAGAGTCACTCCTTCCTCCTCAAATGACACCAAAATTATACACCATTATTTCTTGAAGAGAGAAACATTTGAACAATCTGTGACATGACAAAGGATTAGTCAAACACATCAATTCTCCAAAAATGTGTTTAATTGACTGTTTTTCATGTATTTATTCACATTGTGATATGCTATTCAAATAGCAAAGGACAGGTATTGTTTCATAACATAATTTGGGGGTTATATTTTTCATTCAAATTTCTCATGATGGTTTATTGTACTGTTTGCACATTCAGAGATATGAACGCTTGCTTATTAATTACTGATTAAAATAATATTTTCATTATTTTTAAAAAATATGAGTACAAGATATCACTATTCTCCAAAACATATAAGAAAGTTTATTATCCTTACTGACACACTCCTTTTGTTATCACATGACTTCTAGAATTATATTGCTGTTATATTTTTGAGAACACTCTGTCTAGAGATACACACACCCACTCTGACATCAAATGATGGATTGTTTTTCTTTTCTTATCTGTGCATTATAGTAATTATTATCAATCTTCTTATGTTCAATGTATTACGTGTTTTTCTGCAATAAATCAAAATACAAGAAATATCTATTTTTTCTTTTTAAATATTTGTAAATTCTGATTATGATTTTGGTGTCATGAGATTTGGTTTAAACTCCTTGGAAATATCTGTAAGGACTATTTTAATTGATAGTTCATGCAACAATAAGAAAGAAATTCGAGACTGAGGAATAAGAGGGAACATGATTAAATCCACCTTCTCTTTCTTTCACTTTTTTAACTGATCTCAATATTGAGGCTGGCATGAGGTTCATGTGAGGGTTCATCATAATTTTGTTGCTGATCTGAACCATTTGAAATATTCATCACAGATGTTTCCCCAGTGTAGCCAACTTCTTCCACAATGTGTGAAGCAGCTATACACTTCTTCAAAAATATTAATTGTTCAAGGCCATCTACAAGATATTAAGTACATTATTTGGATGCACTTAGATCTTTTTAGCACAATATTCTGCTGTTTATTTGTGTTGTGTGGTTATCTACCTGGATCACAAAGCATTCCTTCTGTTTCTTATTATTTAATGAATAACTGGCATGTGCACAATTGGAGAGAAACAATTACATTTGGTTGTTGTATCTTCTAGTGAAAGACCATCAAACAAAGCCTGTAGGAAACAGGTTCCAAGAAAAACAAGAAGAATGGGATTCTTTTACCTTCATAGCTGAGCAGTTAAAGTGCAAGTAGAGACAAGAAAAGGTCCTTGAATCCTTCAGGATCTCCAGATGTGTAGAAGAAACAAACAATTCACAAAATACCTGACCCCAAAATCGTTAGAATTCAAAGAGTAGTAGACAAAAGCATCATATAGGTTTGGTTCATTTTTATGCTTCCCCAGATATATGCTTACTGTTTCTTATGGTTAAGTAAATGGTACTGGGATGGCCTGACCTTGACCTCACCCAGCCTGGCCCTTGTGTTTTTCCGGTGATGCCAGTGAAATCTTTGAGGTCCATGAACATTTTCACCAGTGTATTTTATGCACATGTCCAATCTTTGAAATCATTCAGGGCATGACCACAGCAGTCACAGGAAATCTAACTCAGCCCTTTTACTCACAAATGAGGTTTCTGCTATTCAACCAGCTCTAAGTGCTTGTATTGTTAAGGGCATATATCAATTTTACTTTCAATTTCTCTTCCAAATAGGTACCAGGAGAAAATACTGTTGAAGAGGAATAACCAACAGCAGATTTTGACTTGATAATATCTTTTTTTATCTCATAGTCTCATTAAAATATATTCCATATGAATGACCTTAAATACTGTAGCTGTTGTGAACTGAGATGGGCAAATTGTGAAGTCTATGCATAATCCTTCTTCAAGCAAAACAGAATGCATTTTTATACTTCTTGACAAGATGTGTGCCATATTTTCTGTAAATACACAAGACATTTCTTCATCTAAAAATTGCAAACCAAAAATGAATCATGCTTGTAAAATTTTACTATCATATTATTGCTCTGCACATCTGTTTGAGACTCTGCTATGATTGACTGAAAGGCTTGAGTAAAAATAGGAAAACAGACACAGCTGCAAGTAAAAGGAAAGGAAAAAAAAGCAACAAACAGTAGAAGACAAATGACGTAATGTACAAACAGTTGTTTCCTCCTCTATCTTATCTTTACATACTTTAACTCTTGTACTGAATTTTTCTGGTTCAGCAATATTTCCCCTATTCACTTGTCATTGTGATTCCTTCCATCTCTGTTGGACTGGCTCATTGTTGCATATGACAAAGGGAGAATGTTGTAGAGGCCATGAACTGAACAGAATTCCCTTTACCTTGAAAGAGTTTCTGAAGACAGGACATTTCTTTTGAGGCAGTTAGAAGAGCTACTCTGTTCTCTTTTCCTTATGTTGCCATTTATACCTCTGCCTTTTTAAATGTGACTTGTCAGTTTTAGACAATGCTAGTGATCCTGCCTAGACATTGTCTTAGCAATGGAAGAACACGGCAAAGGAGAGGCAAAGAAACAGCACTTACATTCATCCATTTGAGGGATCTTTCAGTCCAACAATAACCTTGGCAGAGGAAGGCTCACAAGTACAACCGTTCACACAACACCCAGGGTCCTCTCAGGGACAGTGTTATGCAGAATTAGAACAGAAGAGGCAAAAAAAAAAAAAAAAAAAAGGCATTTTTAAAGTCTTGGTTAGAGAGTTTTTTTCCTTGGTCACCTTATCTTCAAACTCGTCTCCATGGATTCTGAGGAAGCATAATTCGATCCCTATTCCAGAGTGGTGAAGCAGCCATGTGCTCTCTGTTATCCCTAAAGTGTCTGAGTGCCTGACGACTGACAAATGAGGCTGTAAGGCTGCACAGTGTAACTAACAGTGTCAAAACTGTTGATCAGAATTTAATTTTTATGAGCTGATAACTGCATTTTATGATTATAGAAACTGAAGAGATATAGGAATACATGCTGGAACACTATTGCAATGAAAACCTATCTCCAAGTAACAACATTGCATTAAAGTACATTGGCACTATCTCTTTCAATCACAACAAATCTTTCAGTTATTATTTAATTTTGTTATTATGTGATTTTCTCAAAACAGTTGATCTTAGCCTTCGCAGAACCCCAATAAAATGATGTCTTCAAACTGTAAAAACAATAATACTGCAGAATTTCTGGAAGACAAAAAAAATTGACTTTTCAGACAACCTCCAACACATAGAAGTACCATAAGCAAAACCCCTGTACATAATAAAATGACATCTACTCCTACAGTTGAAATGCAGGAGAAATTGTGGTAACCTATACTCCTACAAATTCCTAGGCTAAACAATTTGGAAACAACCAGTAAAAAGTATTGTAACACACTGAGCTCTCACTAGTGTATATCTAGCTATAACACTGAGAAAAAATCACCTCTTTTCTGTACAGGGAAAGAAATTAAATGCAAACATGCTTAATGCAAGCATAAAGCCACTGCATACTTTTCATATTAGCACTCCACCAGTGTACATTGTCAGATGGTTATTGAGAGGATGGTGAGAAAATGAGAGGAGCAAAGCAAAGCATATTTATTTTTTTTTCTTTTCAGACTGGTTAGAAAGAACATGCATACAGTATGTATATGATAATATTAAGTAATTTAGAAGTTAAAAAGTAGTAAAAATATGGCCAAAGAAAAAATCTGTTTTCTTGCACATGAAGATTCTAGTCACTGTCCTATCTTTCTGTGGTTAAAAGTGCAATGATATCTTTTTAGCTTTTTCTGCAGAGCCCTTTCAACTGCAATTAGTATAAATGTTAATGAACTGAAGTTTTCAGATAAATATGAACATTTTTTGTAGATGTTTCTTGGTATTATACAAATTCTTTAGTTCTAGCAGCTTTTCCCAATGACTGTGTCTACTTTGAATAGCGTAAAAATTCAGTTAATTTTCCAAATCATGTTGCAGTCTAGATGGTGAAGTGATATGATTAGAACTTGGTCAAATGCTGCAACAAAGTATTTGTGAACACTTTTTGAATACAATCACAAATTTATCTTGGAGTAGGCTAGTCTTGGGGCACCCCAAATTATTTCTTTTCTCTCTAAGAAGTGTTGAAATTAAAGTATTAATTCTGAAAGCTTGTCTAGAAAACCGAGAGTGACTTTTAGTCTCTACTCTGCTAACCTGCACTGAACTATAGGTTCTGTATTTCAAGACTATAATAAAATATGTTTTGGGAATCAGCTATAAAAGGAAACACAAATGATGCTTTAAAAACTCCAATGCTTTATTGCTTATTTTAGAAGAAAATAACTTACTCCTCAGGATGAGGTCTTTCAATATGGCTATTTTTGCTGCTATACCAGCAACATTTATGTACATAAACATGAATGGCTACAGGCATGTCGTGGCAGAGTGAAAAACTGCCACATGTGACTCCTAGAAAAAAGAACAATATATCATATAGGTACAGGAGTTTACATCTGATCACAGGTTCGTAATATTCATGTCACTTCAGAGTAAATTTTATTTCCTCCAGATGTTTGCCTTTTTTTTGCTGTGATCTCTACAGTTTACTGCAGTAAGTTATGAATGTCTCTACCTGGGTTTTCATCAGTGTGCAAATTAAACCTGACTCTGTCCTAACGTTGCTGTCAATCTGTTTATGAACTGCAACACTTTTTCCTGAGAATGGTGTCAGGAGCCCTTTTGGTGGATGAGGATTCTAGATTAAGATCAACACGCAGCAATTGTGGAATGAAAGTACACGTATAGTGGAGTTCCACCAAGAAAAAGCAAGAGAAAATCTAGACATGTTGTTCATCCTCAGTAGGAAAGGGGAACGTGTAGTTTGCTTTATATTCAAAGTGTGGGACCAAACCATAGATCACACAGTCATCTAGCAAAGTGATATAAAAACGTGACACCTGCTGCAGTGTTTTATGCCATTAGAAATGGTAATTAGTAATAAAGTCTTTTTCTGTTCTTTGTGACAACATCTGGCTGAACATCCATTGTACAATATAATGTAAATTATGTTTAGAAGCGTACATCACCTGTAATGCTTACACGGAAAAAGTGATTTCTCAAGACTTCTTGACATGTTTAGATATCAGTTCTGAAGCCTTTTAGATGAGTCAGTAATTTATCTCTGGTTGGAAACCAAGCTGATCTGATTACAAATGTGAACACGAGTTACAAGACACTGGGACAAATTAAAACCACAGGTGTTTACCCTTTTGAATTTCTCATACATTTGAAAGATGAATTTATTGTTCTTAAAGACTAATATTTGTAGAATATGTATATATAGATATGAATATATATAGATGTATATGTATCTCTATATATGGATGTATAAATATATTCTATGTACATATGTATCTACATATGAATATATATGCATATATGCATACATATTTCTAGATATATGCATACATATCTACATACATAGACATATATGTGGAATATATGTTGACTATAACTGGTTTTTGGTTTCAATGGAAGTGATGCCAAGGTTAAATCCCCCTGTTTTAAAGTTTTAAAGTAATGCATAGTAGAATTTAATTATTCCAAGAGATACAAAAGAAAAACTTGTTTGGTGTGATTATTTGTTGTCACAGCTTTAGTAGAAGCCACAGACACATGCTAGTATTCTGCTAGAGTTCATCCAGAAGCAATTATTTTGCTACTGTTTTTGTTAAGTGAGTAATATTCTCCTTAAGAACTGAACTAGAAGGAGATTATTAGGTGGAGTGCAAAAGCACAGAGAAAAATAAGAAGTCCAAACCAGACATTTTTTTATGTTTTTGTAGATGTCATAAGTAATATTCTGGATCTGAATTTTAACTTGCAAGCTGGCAATAACTGGAATTTGAATTCCCACCAGGAAATTACATCCAAATCTTGTGCACAGAACTTTTTCTCTCATTTCTGTCAAACACAGGTGCAGTGTATCAGTGCTACATTTTTTGCTGTAGGGTTATTTGAAAGAAAGAGAGACCTGTGGAAGGAGTCCTGTGTGTAAACAAAGCTGTTTCATCAACCAACAGCGCTTCTCCCTTGAGCCTTGACAGCTTCATACCATTACCTCCGATATTATTAATAAAGTAATGATCAAATAATCCAGCTATGATGAATTGTGTCAAACAAGACTTCTCAGAGATTCTACTAGTAGCATTGGATTTACCACGATAAAATATTTCCCCTTAGTTTCTTTTAACTAAGTGATGCATACAGAAATTAGACTCCTTTGAGAAGTTTCCCTGATACTTTCAGAAAATAAATAATAAAAAAAATAGCTGGACACCCAGAACAATATTCGTATCACATTTGGCTTATCTGGTTTATTTTCTTTTGTAAATTCTGACAATTAAAGTTGGTCAGCATTTTCAGGGAAAGAAAAATATTTCTCTAGTAACTTTCACTGGAGGATAGTTTGCACAAAGAATAAATCTAAAAAAGAAAAGGTCATGCTCATCCTTTTCTTCAATCAGAAGATATTCCAAAATGAACCAGAATTCCAATATCATAACAATAATATTCTCTCTCGCTTTCAGAGACAATTTTCCTTTGGGAACACCTTGCCACACAAGCATAGCTATCAAGGTCAGATGTGAAGAGATGTTGTATTCAGAAAAGAGGAGCTCTTTTGGATAAGAGAAGTTTTCAGTTAAATTAATTACACTTCACAGCAAGAGGGAGTGATACTGTTGACCTTTGTTGCATAAGAATTGTAAAACTCTGAGTGGAAGTGCTTTACAGAAAACAAAACAAAAGCTGTAGAACATTCATTAAGACTTCTGTACACATTAAAGGGAGCATGACTGTGCACTCTGCCAAAAGCAAGGTGAAGGGAAGGGAGCTGTTGATCAGCACATCATTGAAGACCTGTTGTATTAAATGGGTGAAAGTAGTATACTATAGCTTGATCTTTTTTGCAGATGCATGAGAAAAAAATATTCAACATATAACTGATATGAATGAAACATTTGGAGGTCCTTAGGGAAAATATAAATAGGAAGGCACAATATAAGCTTATTATGTTCTATGAAGAGATAAAAATGCATATTCTGTTCTTCTGTTGGAAGTCTGTATCCATTTGGCACAGTGTGTTGCTTGCTGCTATGAGACAGGAATTGAATTTCAATAAAATACAAACTTTCTAAATGGTGCTATTTAATAGACCTTGGTGGCTTAAGCAGATGTGTAGAGAGATCTTTGAAACTGGGGACTCATATGTGACCTCAGAAATAATATGTGACTTCTCAGAAATGTACATTATTAGACTGTCTAGAGTTTGTAGGAGAAGTTCTGTTTTTATGAAATGGAAGTGCTCTTGTTTGAGACAGCAAATTTCTGAAGTGATTTTGTTTGAGGGGCAAGCTATCTTTTGAAGAGAACCAGAAGCATCTTCAGCTCAGTAATCTTAAACACCAGCAAGAACAAATGTTTTTTTCTGTACAGGACTCTTCCTTTCCCAGTAGGGCCATCTAAAGTCTTCCCCTGCAGTTTTGAGATGCCTGAGGAAATCTTCAAGATTTTGCCTTACACTTCGGACATTCCAAAACTGAGAGGAATCTTTTATTTTTGTTTGGTTGGTTGGTTGGTTAGGTTTTTTATTATTAGTCTTGTCTCCTCAAAATTCCAGTAGGCAAAAAAGTTCTTCCTGGATAAGTCAAAACCTATTCATTGTCCTTTCTCCCTTTCATTAATGAAGCTCTGGACAAGTATTATCCAACAACTGAAAACTGGGTAACGCTAGGAAATCTACTTCTTCTCTATGAATTTTCCAATTTTCTTCTAGAAATGCTTTGTAAACTAGAGATTAATTCCTCCACATTTTCAAAATTTATGGGTAAAAGTCTGGAAACCCAGAACCCCAAATTAAGGTAGAAATCTAAATCCCCAAACAGGAACATTCTAATTTCTAGTTATCAAAAAGAGTTATTTGCCCAAATTGAATAATAAAAAGTACTTCTCTAGCTTATTTTCCTTGATCACTTAATGTACAATTTTCTTGATTTAAAATTTCACTTTTCAGTTTTTCTTTCCATTTAGCTGTATTGCCCTTTGATTGCTGATAAATCTTGCTCTACTAATTTATATGCTACTGAAATCAATGGAGCGTTTCTGTACGTAGAGAATTTAGCCCTATTGAAAAATACTGAATTATACCTTTTTCAGTAAATAGTAGGGTTACAGAGAATGTACATCATTAGTCCATACATTCAGAATTAGTATTACACCCTTAAAAGGCACATTATGTGATTATGTTAGATTTGTGGCTTCACTCAAGCAATATGGTTTTTTCACAGCTCTCTGTATTTATCTTCTATTCTGAACTATTGGAAACCTTACAGTTGATCCTTGTTTTCATATATATGTACATTTCTTCTCTTTCATTTTCATAGAGTATGTCTGAAAATATAATACAATCAAGTTTGCCCCAAGAATTGAAAGTGAATAAGCAGGATCAAAACAATAAATAAGTGAAGATTTATAACTTAATAGCTTTCAGACTACAAGTCTATCTTTTTGCCTTCAGTCCCATTCAAGTTAATAAAGTGCTGTGCTTTATAGATACCCACAGTGGTTACTTTAAAAATTCCTCAACTTACATTTTTAGAAAGTAGCAAATTCCAAACAGTAAGTTAGAAGACTTCATTGGAAATTAGGTAACCTTTTTAGTGATTTCTGGACTCCTACTTGCTCTAAGATCAGCTAGACTCACTCATTTGAAGAGACCGGCTTTCATTTTGCATGTAAAAAAATTATGTCAACATAATAAAGTCTAAGGACTGGAACTGGTGTCAGTGACCTAAAGACAGGGGCCATAAACTGTTTCTTAGAGCTTTTTGGTAGTGAAAGTGTTCAGTGGATAGCAGGACGCTGCAATCTTGGCTTTTCCTCAACTTGCCATGCACTTATAGACACTAGCAGTCCTGACAGATAATGGCTCTGCCTCAGGCAAACAGCAGGTTAAATGCTGCTGTTCTCCTGATTATTGTCTTTAAAATAATTCTGACTGTAGCTTTCTTCTAATCGCATTCTGGTTACGTCTCTGCATCAGGCTGTAGGCAGGTTGGAGATATCCCACCTCTTCTGTCAGTGACGTCTCCAAAATGGGCAAGCTTTTTGTTTTTTTTTGTTCTGGTGTTTCAATCATGCTTAGTTCTTCCATCCCTAAGTAATGGCAAAATATTGATGTTCAACATTAAAAAATCCCAAACTTGTAAACTGTTCAGTGATTTCCTCAAGACAAAATAGTTTTTTCTTTCCTACTGGTTGAATCACCACACCTATTAACAGTGTCAAGGAGCCCAGACTACTACAAATTGCACTGTGCCTGGTGAGTCATGCAAACTAGTGCTTAGAAAACTATATCTTTGTTTTATTCTCTTATAAAAGGCAGAACTATAAAAACAAACAAGCTGGCACATGGGACTGCCAGCCTCAGCTCCCATTTCCAGCAGACTATATAATTAAAATAACTAGTGAAAAAATATGCGTCTGCAAAGCAATATTTGCTTAGTTGAAGTGGTTAATACGAAAAGGCACCATACTGATGAAAATAATATTGTAGTATTTAATACTTTAGGTTTTATTAAACCAACATTTTCCTTCTTCCAAAAATTGCAGTGTACCAAATTACTTCTTTCTTTGTAAAAGAGATTCTACTGTATGTGATAACAATTTCTTTTCAGGCAGTTCTGTCCTCAGGGACAGGGCTGTTTCTTCCCTTTTCAGAAGGTGTCACACTGCTTTCCATTGCTGTAGTAATACAAACAATTCATAAGAATTTCTCAGTGTTAGTAGAAAAAAATGCACATGCATCTTCGGAGACTTTTTTGCACAAATGCATTTTGCCTTATCCTTGCCTTACAGCATGGGAACTCATAAAATATTTGAAGATTTATAGATAAAAACCTTTTTCCTGAAATTTTTCATGCTGTTAATATTTGGTGTTACCTTTGGGTGAATGGAAGATGTACAATGTGTGTTGTTTTAAAACTAAAATACTGGGTTTCTACCGGTTCAAGGATTTGAACTTTTTGTTTGTGAATGAGATAAAGAAAGAGTAGAGAAGAACAGTGAGAAATACTACAGAGTATTGTATATCTGCCATTCTTCATGCCTCTTGATGTCACTTGTTGGTTACAGATGGATGTGAGGTCCAAGATATTACATCGTTCTTGCTGTCTAGAAAAGTACCTTGAGGTGACTGTGAGTATGATGAGATGCAAGACTTGCTCTGTTTCTCTGACTAAGAGTAATTGGTCAAAAGGAATTGTCAGGTTCATTATCTTTGTGCAAGGCTTAGCAACTGGGTATGCCTAGTTGTGCAGTAACAGGGCATAGCAAGTCATCCGTTTCATTTTAGTATGGGCAGGATGAAATCCTCACTACAACTCATCATCTCCCTCTGGGTTTCTTGCCACACGTAAGGTGGTGGCTGACGTACCGTGTTTATGTTTTCCTGACCTGAAGCTGTCCTCACTTGTACCAGTGTAAGACACTGCCACAGAAATTAAGCTGTAACAAAACATCATGGAGAAGGTTATCTGTGAGGGCTTTGAACCTGAGGAAGAAGAATCAGAAGAGTAGAGGGTGGGGAGTCTCCATGTCCCACTTTGACTCCTTACCTAGGTGTTTAGTTCTCCATGAGCTTTATCTGACTTTGATTCTTAAATTATGAGAAATCTGAAGCATTAAATTTTAATCAAGGTTTTTTTAAATATTGAGTGATGTAAATGTCATGTAACTTTGCATTTCATTGCCAGACATTATGTTAGGAAAAAAGTCAGCACTGCTCACATCAAAAATTCATTTTGCCAATATGAGCTCACCTTTTGCTAAGACTCACATTTAGTCCTTACCGAAAGCAGCATATCTGTGTGCACATAGCAGAAAGTGAAATTACTCTGCTTTTCTTCCTTTTTCCCAGTATATTGTAGCGCACAATACAGTGTGCACTACGCTTGTCTTAATCAGTTACCCTGCCAGTTAGCACTGTGACCTTTACAAGGTTCCTTTAGCTTTCTGTGAGAGGCAGATGTCAGTATCATGGGTTAACTAAGCTACACGATTTTTCTTTGGCAGATAGCCAGAACATATAAAGTGCTCTTCAGAGACAATGTATCTGTTACTTCAGATCTCATCATTTTACTTGTCAAAGCCCACAGCATATGTCAATAATGTATAGGTTACCTTAGGTGCTGAAGACCTTTCTGACTTGGGATTTATTAGAAAGTAAAAAAATAAAATCTACCTCTAAGCTGTTCAGTTTTTTTCAAAAAGTAAAAAATTACTTTGAATATCGGAAAATAAGTATTATGGGAATCATAACCATGCTCATTTCTGATAAAATACTACCACCCTCTTTCTACAAAACATTTTATTTTGCAAGTATTTTATTTGGGTGTACTTAATATGAAACTGTGAATCATACGCCTAAATTAAATTATTTAAAATATAATTTAAGAATAATAAAATGATGCATTTTTATTACTGTTTTGCTACATTCCTGTAATACATATTTTAGTGTTTTCAGTAATATAACCTGAACTATTAGTGACTATATTAATTCAGGAATATAATTTTCTGCAGTGTAAGTGTGACATGGTAGAAAGTTATCATAACAGGTCTATTTCACTGTTACATGAAAGGTGTGGAATTTCCAGTTATAATACACAGAGATCTGATTCATTGAGTTTTCAGGAATTGCTTGTTTTCCTTCAGGAGAAACCCAGTAGCTTTTAATTAAAACCATTAAAACCAATAGATTTTAATGGCTAGTTAATAAAGTGTGTAATAAAGTTACTTCCTAAATGTGTCTAAATCAGAAATCTTACATGTGGAACCACCCTCTTACTAGTAAAGCTAAAATTTGAGAGCTTTATGGAGCTTGTCGAAATAAAACTGAACACTGAGCATCTTACAGCATTTACAAATCACATGGCTATTTTGGGTGGCCAGGGCAGTGGTTTTCTGCACGTACAGAGATACAGCTTATGCTGCAGGATCTCTTGCATCTCTGTGTGAAAGCTCTGTAATGCGAGCTCTTAGGTTCCCCCAAAATGAGGTCTTCACACCTTGCCTGTTCAGTGGCATAGTCCAAAGGCACGGTTTGGTTTTATGAGTAACCAAATTACTTGCCAGCAATCACTACTCACACTCTAAGCAAATAGATAGCTGTTATCCTATTGCAGGATCGAGGCAATTATTTTTTCATTTTTCCAGCATAAAGTTCATGGCTCACTGTTGCAGCAATTTTGAACCAGTTTCTCACTGGAAACAACTTAAGTACAAGGGTCTGCTTTCCAATTTACTCCCAAGCACTTCAGCTCCTTGAGATTTCTGGGGTATGCAGCTGCTGTGTGTGTGCAAGCTGGGGAGTCTGGCCAGAGCTTCACCAGAACTCAGTGTGTTTCTATGGGGATGTCTGCACCATGGCTAGAAAGCCAGATGGTGTTAGTGGCAGTGTGTAACTTTTAGGCCGCATTATCAATTTTCCTGACCTGAATGACTAGTCTTTCTCAGCATATTTTTCATAACCGCTCCTTCTAAAAGAAGGTACTGAAGGCCCCTGGGCAGCTGGAGCACCCTGCTAGAAGCACATGTTTTAAAGGGTATTCTCTTTGTGAAGTATAAGATGTGGGCTGAAAAGAGGCAATACTCTTTCAAAGTGCCACTTCTAATACTCAGAACTCTTTTGAGATAAAATAATGACAGTTCTCAGTGTCACGTCTCAGTCTGGTACCCCTTTCACCAGCCGTGGGGAGCTCAGTGTAGAAACGGACTGTTTGGAAATGTGCCTCAATGAGGAATACATCCTGTATTTTCTTTCCAATGCTCCTCTTTAGAATTTTCCCATTTCATGTTTAAAGAAGTTACTAGTGACATTTTTATTTATTATGTTATTGTTAGTGTGGACTACTCGGACTTCAAAAAGGCTGTCATGTTATCTAGTAGCTAAATCAAACCATGACTATCCTATCAATATATTGAGGATGGAGTACTTAAGAACTTACATATTCTGTTTTTCAAAGATAAAGCACCAAATAAAATTTGTCCTTTCATCCTCTTGTGCATAGGGTTTTTTTTTTATGGAGACATTTTCTGAAATCTAATTTGGATTGACATAGTGATAAGTGTTCTTCACTATTGCTGATTAAATATAGTAAACTCACTATTTTAGGCAAGAAGATCAATGTATTATTTGTAGATAGCAAAGACAATCCATCACCGTAATTATTCAATAGTCTTCAGTGTTTCAAATTCAACTACTTCACCCTTTGTGAATAGCTGTTTTGCATAACACTTTCTTTTAACCTTTCTAAGTCACCATTTTTCTTCCAAGAGTCCTATCAGGCACATTGATGACATTTCTTCATATGCAGCATTATAGAAAAGTCATTACATAGCGCTATAAATGGAACTTAAGGTAAATAACTTTAATGGTGTAACACAAAGCGACATAAGATGTGAAACTCACAGCTGAAGTTTGGAAACAATCATACCATGAAGGAAAGAAAAAGCAGCAACTGAAGGAATGTCTGTCAATATAATGTCTTTTTGTAGCTGGGCAATGACCCAAACAGTATTTTAAGCTTCGATTTTTTATTATAATTTTTACTGGAGAAATTTTCTTTGTTATGTTAAAGGCAGAGAAGGAAGCAGAAAAATCTTTTCCAGTCATGTCAATAAATATGGATCCCATGAAATCTTGATGTGAATCTTTGCAATGACTCATCTGCATACAATTGAATACAATTCTGTTTCAGGAAAAGACTCCAAGTGTTCTCTAGAACCTTTTCAGAAATCTTGGTAATGAAGCTGCCACTCATGCTAAAACGCTCCATGTTAAAATATCATGGAGACACTAACTGAAATTAAAATAAATCTGAAAGGAGGTCACTAAAATTGGCATATAATGTGTTTATTTTCACATATTTCATGGTATTTCAGGTGAGGTTCCAGTACCTTCCACATATCCAGAAAAATAAATCACAAATTCTATCTTTGGTTAAAGTGAGCAAGATCACTTCTGAAGAGAATCAAGTACTCTCTACTGCCTTTGAATCCTTGGCAGTGAGGTCATAATATGAGAGATATTGTCTTGGGAAATTCACAAATTCCTCTTTTTGATTTCCTTCTGCATAGAGGCACTACATTAGGAGGGAATATGAGAATTGTCAAGGGATAACTCTTGCCACTAAAGTAAACATAGTCTACTTTCACATGTAGGTCATACACAACTGATCTTGTTGTATGTATAATCAAACAGAACCAAGCTGTTCAAAAATTGTATAGAGAATGAAGCAGATCTCTATAAAATACCTGATTATACCTCACAGTATGAGGCTCATCAAAGAAAAAAAACAGTTCCAGCAGTACTTTAAAAATCCAAGATCCCTGCCAAAATAAAAAAAATATTAATCCAAATTGTATTTTATTTCATATGGAAACACATGTGCACTCTTTCAGTAGTGTTTCAATGAACAATAATTCTGTGTAGGACAAGGTGAACAAAACACACACCTATAGATGAGTCATGAAACAATTGCAGGAAAAAATCAACCAGATATTATTATTTGATATCCAGAGAAGGGGGAAATTAAGTGGGATTATTTTGAAGGAAAATGTCAAAAATTAGCCAAATGTTTTAAATAAATAATGCTGATAGCTCTGTTATAAAGACATGACAGGTCATTTAAAAGAGGTATGTTGATTCATGCGTTTAGGTTTGTCAATTTATATTTGCGTCTCTTTGTGCTCATGCTTTTCATAAGGTTTTGTAATGCTTCATGGAACACTGAAGAGAATGAAATAATGAGAGATCTTGTCTTCTCTCGAGTAGATCAGTTCCTCACTGTTTTAGATATAGACAGAAAATCAAATATCATGGGTTTTCTGCCTGTAAATGTTCCCAGATGGTAAAAAGTAGGGAAAAAAACCCAAAAAAAGCCCAGAAAACAAATACTGAACTATTCAGTCCTAAGTCCAGAGTTCTGAGCAATGGGGAATATGAAGGTGCGTGTTTTGAAGTGAAAGGTATGGTACATCTTTATAGTGCAGTATCTGTCCATTACTGTAGATGAACTTAACACTTTCAATGTAGTTGCATTTCAATTGTGCCACTAATACTAAATCAATATTTTTGCTACAAAAATATCATTACAAAATTAAATTCTAAATCATAAGGGAAAAAAGGTGTGGGGGTTTTTTTTATGCAAAACTCTTTGCTGACATTGAACAGTGTTGAAAATTATACATCTATGATAATTTTAAAACTTTTTTCCTTGCCTTCATGTTCAGTAGGCACTGAATCTGGCCTATCACAACCTAAGTGCAAATTACACTTGAGAACACTTCACATCCAAACTTGCAGCTGAGGGTGATTTTTTGTTGCTTAGTAGTAATTCTTTGGATAATAAGGTTTATAATTAAAGTGCTGACGCTGCTATAACTGTAGAGGCATAAACAGTGCAGCTATAAATAGTGCAGTAACTGCAGCGACAGACTTTGTCAAGTGGTTTGCACAGGACAGCTCGGCTGTGGCAGCTGGTGGAATGGGAGAAATTATGTTGAGGTCTGCTGATCAATTCCTTTTTGATGTTATTGTTAAATCTTTTACTTCTTCAGCAAGAACAGAATTCATTTTGTGTCCTATAATTGGGGCTTTGCTTGAAATGGACAATCTCAATTTAACTAAAACATGCACCCAAATTTCAGTAAAAGAACAAATTATATCTGACAGGCCTCGACATTTAAAATTACACCATAGCTGATTAAACTCTATGGTATTTAGAGACACACAGGACTTCTAAAGGGAAGTGAGTTCACAAGAATATTCACACAATTCAACATAGGTGGTAAGAAATCATGGAGACATAGCCAGAGTTAATGTTACTGGAGGTTAATCTGGGGCAAGTAGAGAAATGTGTAAGTTTTAAGCATTTAGAGATCTCATGAAGACACCAAAAACTAAACCCAGCATTTAGCACATGCTCTCATGTCATCTCATTTGGCATCAATAACACATATTATTATTTTTTTTAAGAACTACTTTTTCTCCCTTAGTTGTCATATCATTCCTGTGATCCTCTATCAAGAGTCATTTTGTGAAAGGAGTACAACCACTCTCTCTGTTTCCAGAAAAAATTTATTAAGGGTCCAGTGACATAATGGTTGTCTATGACAAGTGTATTTCCTCTTTGTTAGACAATGCAGCACTAAATGCAATTTAAGACCAAATTTACTCTGCTTTTCTCTCTGTGTTTCCTTTCATCCTACCTACCAACTTAATTTGCCTTACAGAGAAGAGTAGATGAGGCTTGGTTGGCTGTGTCTACACTAGCAAATTAGATTAGATAAAATCAATGTGCAGGTTTGAGCACCAGCGTAGGATCTGGACAGCTGTCGGTGCCAGGATACAGTTTGAGAAATAGTGCAGGCCAGGGCCTGATCCCCACATACAATATATAAAAAACATCATGTCATCGGGAAGGGAATTAAGCCATGAAGTTCAGCCATGTCACTGGTCTTAAGCAGCAGGAGCAGATCTACATTAAAGGAGAGACAGTTGGCTCTAGAGGAAATGACAGGATTCAAACGTAGTTACAGAAATCAGGTAGACATCTGTTTCTAGGACAGTTCATTACACTGTCCTAGTAATGCCCATTACAACAATACTTAATCTATTGCGCATACTTAGGAAGATGCAAGAAACTTAAGAGTCAGTTCTACATGCTCCTAAATAAGATTCAGACAGATTCCCTTACAAACAATAGTCTGGATATCTGGATTACTTAATGGACGCTATTAAATTTGGAATAAAATTAAATCCACTACATTGGACCAAAGTGAATTCAATTGTGTTGATCTCCATATTGGCCCGAGAGTCATTTGCACCAGAGGTACTGTTCCGACCACCGATTGCATGTACATGACACAAAGCACCTCCGTGCAGTGATTAATCTCTTATTAGATACAGAAACTGATTCTTTAGTGCCAAGCACCCACATAATTATGTGTTGAAAAGACAGAGACACTGGAGTGAAATAACAGGATTTTTCAAGGCAGTGAATTTGATTCCCGTAAAACAAAACAAAACAAAACAAATGCAAAAAATCAAAACAAAAACCAAAACCAAACAAACAAAAAAACCCCCAAAAACCCCACGAAAACAAAGAACAAAAAAAAACCCCAAACAAATAACAAGTCAGATAAATTATAGCATTTGGACTTTAACTCAAAGGAGTTTTAAATGCAGCATGGACTGTTCTTGAGGTTTCAAGTAATGGTTGCTATGGGTGACCCAGAAATGAAACCAATCATGGCACTGTAATTTAAAAGTAAAACAGCTGGCAAAATATTTCCTCTCAAGCCTGTTGTCTCAGAAGAAAATGAAAAGGTCGGGAGACTTTTTATTTGCTTCTGACACAACATGGACTGCTTGAACTGAGGAACATATAAATGTTTTCAACACAGCTATTACGTGTCAGGAACTCCATTCCAGGATATCACACTGGAGATGATGAAAAAAGACAGAAGATAGAATGAAATGTTTGAACCTAATGGAAAATAATCAACCATCTTTATATTTCTACTTTACATTTTATCAGTAGTCCTGATTGCATTCTATGGGTGGTGGTATTTCACCTAAAAATAACAGCTGCTCCAAAGTACATGGCTGTCCACATGGAACAGTGCAAAATGCTAAGGAATTGTGTGTGATAGTACAAGTCAGTCATAGCAAAGTGTCATGTTTTCCTCTTGGAATAAACAGCGGTAATATTGCTCAGACGCATAAAATCGGTGACTAAAATTTACCAATACCTACAGATTTAGAGAGGGAGGAAAGGTGAGGGGTTTTTAAAAATGGTTCATGTTTTAACAGGAATTCCTGTAAGAAGTAATGTGGTCCCAGCAGTGTCTTGATTAAGGAAATGTTCAACAAACAGCAGTTAACTGGCAACCACCCCCAACACAGACCACAGTTTTGGGAGGAACTGGAGGGAGAACTTTATTTGCGTCACATGTCTTTATTAAACATATCTGAATCTTAATGCTGCCTTTGCATGATGCTTAAAATTTCAAACGTCTTTTGTTGACTTTGCTTAATGATTCACATATTATCATTGTATTTTTGCTTAATTATTTAATTTAGTTAAGCTTTTTGCACTTTTCCTCGCTGTTAACTTGCAAAAACACATATAATGAGTGTCAAAGAAAAGCAACTTTAAAAGGTACCGTTTCAAGAGCAAGAATCCCAATTTTAAGAGCAAGAATCCCAGTACAGTCAGCTAGATAGAAAAAAAACCTCAAGGCACACATTCTCAGAGGCAGAGACCAGTGAATGTGTGTTTTTCTAGAAGAGTATTTTCGCCGCCCTTACTTGCTGAAGTAGTGCTGCTCCCAAAGTGCTCCCAGTAACAAGGATGATTGTGGTAAACCAGCACAATGAATAAAGTCCACAGCCAGCACATTTCTACTTTACTTTCAATCAACACTAACCAACCTCCCTTTTTATTTTTTATTTAAAGAAAGAAAAAATCACTGAAATACACATGCTCCTTCCCAATGCATCTTCATTAAGACTTCAATTTTGCTAAGTCTTTGATGAAAGGACCTTGAGGTGTTAAGGGATTTTGAAAACATGCAAAGAGACATATAAAATAGCCTGCACTAAGCCAACTAAAGTTTCAAATAGAGAAGAACCTGAAGTCCTTTGCAACTGCAGAACTTGGCAATCAAACAGCAGGGAGACCCTTTACCAGTAATTATTTTAACATTAGCTACAATCAGTGAGAAAATAGCAGAAAGTGCTTTTCTTCACAGCTATGACTTCCAAGATGCACTGCTGTGTGCTCTTTCTTCCAAGCTTTAATAAGAAATATGATGATAAATGGCATCTTTTGCTAATGTTTTTAAGACAGCCAAAATAGAACATAGTGTTTCTTATTAATAATTTTGTAGCATGCTATGTAAGATGAGAGAAATCAGAATGCATGGAATGGAAACAAAAAAAAACAGTTTAAGAAATATAGAGGAGCCACTGTCTTTGGGAGGTGCTTTCTAAGCCACAAATACCAATTTTCCTTACCTTTATAGTCCCAGACCTGCAAGACAGGTGCCAAAGCTAATTCTCTGTGTGTTATTTCCTCTCTTCTTAAACAAACTGCTATGCATTTGTTGATTTTACATACTCAAGGTGGTGGTAAACAAGGGATTTAGTACCTTCTACTCATTCCAATACAAATATTACATGTATTTGCTATACTCTTAATTTAAAACATGTGGAAATAGCTAAATATGAAAGTAACAAATGTAAATCACACTTCTCTTTAGATGACCACATGATGCATTTATCTGATTTCATAACAGATTTCTTTAGCCATAGGCAATTACTTTCAACCACAGCAGGATCCCTTGGGAAGCTGTGCCTGATCTTCCAGGTATGATAAAATTTAAGTTACCACAATACAAGTTGAGATGACATCTTTCTATAGCAGTTTCCTATGTTGAACAGTTGCTGTGAAGGAAGTGAAAGGAGGAAAAATGAAAATATCAAGTAAGAAAAACACGTACCTATATCTCTAGGCAGCTTACATACCTTCTCATTTATTTCACATGGAATTCGGTGTATTTCCACAGTTAAGGTTTGATTTCTCTAGAGCTTATCTGGTCATGTTGTTTGTTTTCTGTGTGATGTTATAGCTTTCTGTTTAAAGCTTCACAAAAGTTTCAGAGGCAAGAAACGAGGTTCCAAGACACATAGACACTGGAAAGTGTCACACTGAATTTTTGTTTCTATGTGAATGCTAACAGAAGTGATTGACAGCAAAATGAAAACCAAGGAGCACAAAATGCAGATTAAAAATTCTTCTTTATAGTGTTGAGTGTTGATGGGTATTTAAGTGAAACCCAAAACATATAAGGACATATTCTAAAATGCTGAATAACACCAGTGGGAACATTTTGGTGGAATAAATATGAGCTCCCCTGTGCTGCCTGGGGCTTTTTTTTGTGAAAGGTTGAAACCACACTATGGGAACTTTTATGAAAGAGAAGTGTCTGGTTTGTTATCGTTATGAAGCTACAGACACCTTAAAAACCCCCATATGCTGGCATAAAGGAGCTGGCATTTCACTAATATGGATTTTCACAGAAATGAATGAGTCAAGCAACATAAAACAGTTTCAAACAGCTCAGAAACTGAGTCAGAAATTCAAACCGTGCTGAATAGCACCCTTCTGGGCTAGCTTCATTCCTAAGCCACAATTTCATCTCTGCTTTAAGGGTCAGAATTAAAACTAATGCTCTGAAAAAAAGGCAGTTTCAGAAGACCCAATTGTTCTAACTAAATTGCCACAAAGGATTTGAGGGTTTTTAAAGATCTGGAAAATTCTGATGTTTCCTGTGGTTTGAAAAGCCAGAAATTCAATTCCAGTTCCTTAAACAACAATAAAATCAATTAAATCTAATGATTCCCTATTTATAACCAATCTCCACAGCTAAAATTAAATATTTTCTACAGGAGTAGCTGTAACCGAACTTTTGTAATTTTTTTTAACATTGTGTGTTCCTAAAATGGAGCAGGGATCTAGATTTCCTCTTCCATTTTTTCCCATAAATTCCGACTTTGATGTCATCAGGGACCCAGGTGTTAAACACAGTATGCACTGCCCAGCTCTGACTCAAGTGACTTCATTCAACAGACCTGAACAAAGCCCCGACCTTTTTCAGGTCGATTTTTAAAGCTCACACTCATGCAATCTTAATTGGACTTCATAAAGTCACAGAATTCTGTGGGTAGGAAGGGAACTTTTAAGGTAATCTGGTTCACCCCCCTCTGCAATGGGCAGTGAGCCTTTCACTGCCCTTATTGTAAAAAAAATTCTTCCTTATGTCTACTCTGCATCTACCTCTGGTCCTATTGCTAAAGGCCCTGTTTAAAAGTTGATCCCCATCTTTCCTGCAGGGTCCTCTTAGGTACTGGAAGACTGCTGTAGGATCTCCTCAGAGCCTTTTCCAGGCTGAACAACCCCAACTCTCTCAGTCTTTCCTCATAGGTGAGGGGCTCCAGCCTCCTAATAATCATCATGGCCTCCTCTGGATTCACTGCAACAGGTCCATGGCTTTCCTGTGCTGGGGCCCCCAGATCTGGATGCAGCACTCCAGGTGGGATATGACAAGGGCAGAGCAGATGGGAAGAATCCACTTCTTCTCCCTGCTGGCCATGCTGCTTTGGATGCAGCTCAGGACAAAACTGGCTTTTGTCCATTGCCAGTACACGTCCAGTCTCTCACATACAACCCCAAATTCCTTCCCTGCAGGGCTGCTCTAAATACCCCAATCCCCCACCTTGTGTTTATGTTGGGAGTTCTTCAAGCATGGAACCTTGCAGTTGGCCTTCTTGAGCCTTATGAGTTTTCCATGGATTCATGTCTCGAACTTGCACAGGTCCCGCTGGAAGGCATCATGAATGACTTGGTGGTGTAGAAATTCAGACAACTCCTTTGAAACCTAGGAAATCTTGGCATCATCATTTGTGAACACTTCAGCCTGTTTGCTTTTGAAAATCTTTGAAATTCTCAGTGTTACCAATAGGTTTTGTTCACAATATGCATGCAATCTCCCTTGGTATTTATACTTGTTTACAAGACCTTATCAGTCAAAGAGCCTGTTATGGTTCAGCATAATTATGGGAAGGATTAAGAACTCTTGGTTCAGTAAGATGAAGTTAACCAGATCCAACTGTCTTTCATCTGCTCATGTAGCTTCCAAAATCCTTTAGCTTCCCACAGCTCCCCTGTGCCTCACGTGTTCATCTGGCCTGGCTCCTTCACAGTTCTGCACTGTGTTCTGCACTTCAGGCCACCCCCTGAAGAGGAAGAGCACAGGTACTGAGAAACAGCTGAGGCTACTTCTATGGGGAAAATGCCTGTATGATAAAAGTCCTGATATTTCATCTTCTGCTTTCTGGTTTGAATTTTGGTAAAAGTAAAAACACTGTTTCTCTTATGTTTCTAAGCAGTG
The DNA here is from genome assembly GCA_013397845.1 of Melanocharis versteri. Classification (NCBI taxonomy): domain Eukaryota; kingdom Metazoa; phylum Chordata; class Aves; order Passeriformes; family Melanocharitidae; genus Melanocharis; species Melanocharis versteri. Next base: position 599,753 of record VZTG01001018.1, on the reverse strand, counting down.
AAATGATAAGCCTCAGGTATAACCACTCCACTTTGTCAGATCAGGTACCCAACCAGGTGAATTTAAAAATATATTGGTTTCCTCAGAATTAAGAAAATCACTAAAACTTTGGAAAATAAGACTTTGACTAGGGAAGCTAAATGAGTCAAGCAATATCCTTTGTGATCTGGCCAGTCTGAGTGGAGGCTGAAAATTCCTAGATAAAATTTTATGTCCCTAAGGATTACTAACATGACTTCATGTAGGACTTTTTATTAGTTAACAATAAGAGTGACACAATGCATATCACCAACACTTGATAAATGGCATTATTGTCTCTGTAGCAGAAGAGATTTATTTCAAGGCAAAGATATGTGAAAACTAATTTAAAGACTGTGAAAGCAATTAGGAGAAATGAGTTCTGTCATTCATTGCCACGTAAAGTGTCTCATCCATTGAGCTCAGCATTTATAGCAAAATTGTCAGGCTCAAAAAATGGACTCCTAAAGGCCAGAAAAAAAATCACATCTAAAAAGACACAGGAAGTGGTATGTTATGAAGGTTTGCTTGGTATAAATTTAGACCAGATATGTCACCTCACTCTTCTGCCCGGGATTTTAAGGTGCATCTTGCCATGTTGTTTTTATTTCACCAAATACAAGGTTCTCTTTTGTTCTTTAAAGTGAGAGGCAAGTCAGGCAATCTTCTTTGAAGTGCACTCATGAGAAGCAAAGTGTACTCTTTTCCACATATCTTGATACTACATTACTGCCAGTCTGTCCTATTCCTTTGGGAAATCCTACTGTTTGGAAGATCAGCCCCCTGAATGCAAGCCAGTGTCAAATATTACAGTGAATTAAAACTGTGGGTAAAAATGGTGACAGTGGCATATTCCTGTTACTGGGCTTGACAGGAAATTTATTTTGCTGTAGCTGAAAAGTAATTAACCTCCACTGTGAGAAATTCTATTACTAGTAGCTATTCTGCCATGCAAAGTACACTACATGGAAATGTTACAGGCCATCAAGCAGAAAAGGCAGATTTGTCTGCATTTTAAACGAAAGCTGCCCCCACCCCCACTTTCCATTCTTATTCTTTCTCTCCCCTCACTCTATCTTCACTGAAGCTAGAAATTGAGATGCACATGTGGCAGAAAGAAAATGGAATAAGGCATAAGGATTTTCATAAGGTATTTACAGAAGTTAATTCCTGTGTGTGTGCGTGTGTGTATGATAGAAGTAGTGTGCTCCTTTTAACAAACCCAAGCTCTTTATGGAAGAAATTTAGAAATTATCTAGATTGGCTTTCAAATCAGAAAAAACTTTGCTGCAAACATATATAGAAAAATGTCAACATATCAGCTGACAGACCTCCTCTTATCTTGCTCTCACTTACAGTCTGCTGTTGCTGGTGAAAAGAACAATCATCCTCTTTTGCAAAGGGACAAAAACCATCTGACACTCGGAACCAGGACTACATTCTGAGGGGGGAAGTTAAGCTTTTTCAGGTGGGTTGGATGATTGTGCTTTATGAAATATGATTGCAAAGCATAAGGAGGAAAAAAACCAGCTTCTCTGTGAAATTTTGCCTGCCTGAGAAAACTAGCATTTTCGGAGAAAGGAAAACTCTTATCAAGCTCTTCCCTCTGAGATCAGTGGCTGTCAAAAGTCATTAAGTATGAGAGAGAATCCACCAGTCTCTGCGTCTGTTACAGGAAATGTTGATATGAAAAACAAAATTGGTCCTCTGGCCTCTGAAAGAGAATTGCCTGGTTTTCTCTTCATGCCATGGTTATACCATGAAGTAGATGTGATGGGTTACTGTGGTTTGGAAGCCAAGAAAAGCAAATCTACAGAACATTACAGGGGAAGGAAATTTTGACTATTACAGACTAATTTTGGCCAATTCCTTTGCAGGGAGGTTTGTGAGTGACAGCTGTTCATTAACAGCATGATGTCCTCCTCCCTCTCAGGAAGAAGTGGTGACTACAACATTGCAGGTATAAAATTACTTCAGCTTAATGATGGACTGTGGACAAAAAAAAATACATTTTAGATCTACATTTTAAAGTGGCAGTGCTCTCTGGGAATACAGATTACTGTTATTAATGAAAGAATGTTTAATACTTTTCTAGCAGGGGTTTCTGAGTCATGCTCCATTTAAAAAAGACTTCACTTCTCTGATAAAAAAAAATGTTTCTGGGAACAAATAATTGAAGTTTACAATATACCACCAAGGAACCTATTCAAAGGTCTTTTATTCTCTTTTTACAAACCCTCTGTGATCAAAAATGAGAAAATGTATGTACTAAAAAATGAGTAATAGACCATAATTGGGCTTTCTAATGATTTCTATATTAATGATAACTCCCAAACCACCTCCAAGCTTTAAGTCAACATTTTACCTTGGAGAAGATTTATAAACAAAACAAGATAAAAGGAATTTGAGGACATCAGTCTAAGACAACAAATTTCAAAAGCATGAATACTAGGAGTTCGACATTTTATGTGATGCAATTTTGAAAGCTCCAGAAATGACTGTAATGAGGAGGTTACTGCTGTGGGAAAATTCAAGCCACACTGTGGCTATGTATATAAGCAAATATATACATTACGCAAATATATATTTGCTTGAATATATTTTGTAAAAGGAACATCTCTTAAATTTTTGAACTTAATAGTGGAACTTTTATCTAAATTGTTTTCACTTTCATTCTTTGTGCTTGCAAATCAAAGTTATTCTTGTGCCAGGCTACCAATGCAGGAGTCTCTCAAGGATGGATTATTGTTCGAGCAATTTTCATGACATGTTTTAAGGCTAGACAGGCTACTTTCTGTAGGTAAAGCTAGTGCATATAATTTTCCATGGCATTTTACAAAGGAGGCAGAGCTTTGCTGAGATCCTGAAAACCCACTGGGCTGCCTGTGTGTTGTCAAATGGTGTTTCCTGTGTCCCATCTTTCATATTTTTGTTATAAAGACAGTGATTTGGGGCTTTGGGTAAGATAAAAATATGGCAAGGTTAACCCCTACCCTCAGATGTAGAGCAAACACCTCAGCTGACATTCTGATGCATTGTATGTGGTAGGATAATTCTTCAGTTTCCTCCATGGGTAGCAAAAACCCAGACCAAATACAGCTCCCTTACTCATCTGCTTTTTGTCCTGAATCCCTGGCTTTTGCCTTTGATACTTAAAATTTCCTGATGGTCTCAAAAAGGACCCCAAAAGGCCATCTGTAGCTCCCAGGACTATACCCAATTCATACAGGCAGTTTAGCACAACTAGAACAGGGACTGTTCTGATGGTACCATGAATCTTAGTCACAAATGAGTTGTCTTTGGTCATCAGTCAGCCATACGCAATTTATTATTGTTTAATCAAAATAGCAGCAGCAGTGTCACCATGACATTCACCATGTCATTCCACAACGACATTTTTTATCCGACTTTCAGTAAAATATCTTCATAAATGCTTTTTGGGTACTCTTCCATAATTTAACAGACATAAACCTAGATTTGAGTCTAGTTCAGTCCCATTGTTCCTTGCTTTAATATCTTCTTCAACCAACCTTCCTGATAGGAGGTAAGGGAGGTGGCAGTGATATGTTTGAACTGCATTTTGTTGCAAAGGTTCAGGCTCTTGTCCACTAATGGTAGCTCATTTTCAAACATTGCTATGACAGATTTGAAAAAAAAGGCCCTGAAATAAATGGATTTGATAAATGCACTCATGCATTTCAGCTATGTCAAGAAATAAGAATAAATGTTTTGGCCATTTTCTTTTCCACAGCTATGTTAAACAAGTGTTTGTCTGCTTGCCTCTGGAAACATTTTGGAGTAAATTATGTTATCTCTCTAAAAACTCACTATTACACTTCTTCCAAAACAAATATCATCCTGTATCTGAATTCTAATTATTTAGCACTATAATTGGACTGGTGACAGCAGCTCCTCACTAGTTTCTCGATGGCACTGGTTCCCACTGCTAGCAAAACTTTCACAATTTTATTAATCTCTCTTCATTGCCTGGTTAAGTTTTAGAGAAGATTATTCTGGGATGTATTGAAAAACACCTAAAAGACAACACAGACATTGGCCACAGCCAACATTGCTTCACGACAGGAAAGCCCTGCTTATCAAACCTGATTTCCTTTTATGTCGAGGTGATCCACTGAGCTGATGAAGGGAAGCCAGTTGATGCAATCTTTCTGGGTTTCAGTAAAGTTTTCCACACAGCATCCTTCTAGACAAAATGTCCAGCACACAGCTGGATAAACACATCATTCAGCGGGTGAGCAACTGGCTCGCAGGTTGGGCACATGGTTATAGAGAATGGGGTGACATCAGACTGGCCACCTGTCACTAGTGGGGTTCCACATGGCTCCATCCTCAGCCTTTGCTCTTCAACATCTTCATAACTGTTTTGGACCTGGGACTTGAAGTGATAGTAAGAAAATTAGCAGATGATACAAAACTCTAAGGAGCTGTTGACCCCTCAAAGACCGGGACGCCCTCCAGAGAGACCTAGACAAATCAGATGTCTGGGCAACCATATGAAGATCAACAAGGGAAAGTGCTGGTCAGAGTCTGCACCTGGGATGGGGCCACTCTGGATGTACAGACGGACTGGGGAATGAGAGGCTGGAGACCAGAGAAGTGGTCACAGCACCAAGCCTGTCAGAGTTCAAGAAGTGTTTGCATGAGGCTCTCAGGTGCATGGTTTAGTTTATTTCTAGAAGAAATATTTCTAGAACTATTTTTAGTTTATTTCAACTCATGCCAAAACATAAATATATTGCACCAAGTGAAAATCAAATATAAGGTAAAGTATCTTCTCAGATTCTGAATTGTCTGCATCAGGTTGAAGTGGAGCTACATTAATTCAGATATGTTCCTTGCATGTGAGAAAACTTGTCTTCAGAGATTCCAAATATGAAAAGCATCCATTTGAGATATATATATTGTATATATACATGTATTATATATACACATATTTTATATACATGAGTATATATATATATACACACACATACACACACAATACTGGAGTATATATTATATATTATATATACTATATATATACACACTATATACATATACATATATCTCAATACTATATATAGTATATATTATACACTACATTAGAGTGAGTATAAAAGATTTCAAATAGAAAAGATGCATAAGGTATACCTGTGTTTGATCTCCCTGCTTCTTTCCTTTCTTCACAGTACCCCCTGTCTCTTCTTTTGGTGTCTTTTTTAATGATCTGGAGATTATTTTGTAATAAGACAGCTTTCAAACCAATTCCTTATCTCCACCCATTCTAAAAATAAATAGGGAAAAATATGTATGCTTAAATGACAAGGTTTTTGCTTTGTTGAAAGTGGAAATGTACCCCTGAAGCCGCTTGACAGAAACATGTGGTCTTCTTGTCAGTGTAGGTTTCTTTTTTCCACTTTTCATTGTAACTTGTTCCAAGGGAAATGAAGTAGCGATGTCTTTTTAAGCCGGTACTGAGGTAATTGAAAGAGAATGCAATCACCGTCTTCAGGAGCGAAGAAATATAGACGGAGCAGTAGGGAACTACCTCTGCAACAGGAGGCAAGATGTAGTTTCTTGATAGTAGAATCATCCTGAAAAGTAGCCAGACAACTGAAGTGCAAAGCATAAGCTGGTTAATAATGAAAGATCTCTCTTAACAATATTTTTATGCATCAACCTGAGCAGTAAGTTTATTTCTAATATGGGGGTAATGCTTACAGTAATAGAACACAGGTATTTCAGCAAATGAACATCTTTGTGAAAAGGAAAATGGTATCTACAGCAACGATGACAAGAGGGACACGTCAACTCGTATATATTGTGTAGTCTGAGTGTATAAACAGTCCAAAGTCTTGTCTACACTGCAGACTGCTGTACGTTTTAGGGAGACCAGTTATTTAAAGCTTCTCATGATGAGGTCTGCAGTGTCATTATATGCTGAGAGTCTTTCTGAAGTATTAACTGTATTTGTGCTTTCATAGACAATATTCATAGCATTGGAGTGCAACATGTAAACTCTTCATTTTACAAAAAAAAAAAAAAAAAATCATGCACATAGGCTTTGTTGTGAGTATTTTGCTTTCCCTTACCTTCCTATGTCTTTTAATGTAGGATTAATTTTTATTCCTGTCTCTTATTGTAGTGCTATAGTTGCCCTTCTATTCCCACAGTTATACATCTTGGCTGGAAACTTTAGAGGGTGTTTGACAAGGTATCAGAATACCAGGAGTTAGCAGTAATCTTCCTGATGGAAATGCCTTAAGCATTGCAATCTTCAGTGAAAGGACTTGAACTCTGCTCCCGGACTGGAGCCTGGGAACTGGAGAACATTCTTGCTCTAACTTCATTGAAGAATGCAGGTTGTGGGTGGTAGTTTGTCTTCTCTACTTCAGTAGGTCATCATTTCAGGAAAAAGGAAATGGAAGAGAAGTGACCAAATGGGACACTTAAATTTGTTCCTATTAAAGCAAGTGTGCTGTAGTTTTAATCATGGTTTAAGGGATTCTAAAATCCCAAAATTACCTGCATAGAGAAATCATTTCACAAAGGTTGAAAACAAAAATTTGTAATTCACTTTTGATATGATTTTATGACTTATCTCTGATCATCAGTGGGGTGTTCTATTGATCCTTTAGCAAATAATTCTTTGGCATGTGTCATGAGTCAACCCTGCTGACCACAGGGTTTTGTTTTGATGCGCACATCTCTGGGCAGCACTAGTTTCTTCTAGTCCAGATTATGTATTCTGGAACCGTGATGTCTCCCTCATTTTTATTGGTACAGTTGGTTGTTGGACCATGTGGTGAACCAGAATGAAGTATTTCTCTTTAGTATACTGGAATCTTAGATGACTTCATGTTGCCATATATCCACCTATAGCACAAAATAATTCCTCAAAACCTAACAGGAATCCCCTGAATTCTAGACATATTCATGGGAGGAAAACTGTAATAACAAGTAACGAAACAAACATAAGTGCAAAGATACCAGAAAATGAAGAAATTTGGATAATCCACATAAATGCATTTGCATATTGTTGTTGTTGTTAGATAATTGTTAAACCACAAACACAATCATAATCTTTGCTATGATTTTGAACTATTTTGCAGAGATCCCTTGTTTTCATAAAGCGAGGTGAGGGTAATTGTCAGTGAAGAGCAAGAGGAAAAGTTAATTAACCCAAAATCTGGAGGAGCAGAAATCTGTGTTTACACAATTTTATCCATACAGAATTGTTTTCCAAAGACAGAAGGAGTTTGTTTGCATTAACGAAAATGCAGACGTGATTCCAGACATTCAGCTTTGATGGTCAGCATTATTCAAAATTCACGAGACTGGAGTTATCTGTATCTGAAGATTATGTTGTCATTTACACCTAAGTCTATTTGTCCACTTTTACCTTTCATATCTTGACATGCTAAATGTATGATAATATCAAAGTTTTAAATAAATGCACTTTAATGAGAATACGCTAGATCAACAACCACATTAACAAAAACATAAAAAGTGAAGGCACTGAATTATGCTGATAGCTAACGCATTGAAATACTTACAGGTCTGCTTTTAGATAGCATCCTCTCATACATGAACATTTTTTAGCATAACTATTAACTTCTTAGGAGCTCATTTATAAAAAAAATCTTGGAAAGTATGTTGCTGTGCTATGGTTTGGGTTTTCCGAAGGCAGAAAAAAATTCTAAAAAATGGAGTAAAGAAATTAACCTGGGATCATCTACCTTCTTGCTTCTGTTTTCTCTATGACTGCATGATGTACACAGTACCTCAGCGGGTTTACAACACTTAATAAATTAATAACTCTTCTCATTCTAACCCCCCCCCCCCCCATTTTTTTTCCCAAGTATTGTATGGTGATTTTTTTCTAGACTGTGAGCTTTAATTTAAAGTCAGTGTATGAATCACAGATGATATACAATTTCTGTGTATCCCACTTATTGGAAGTACAGTACTGAAAGCTTGTCACAAAAACATTATATACGTAAAATAATAAAGTGATATAACTGCTGCTCCTGATGTTAGTAAGTGAAAAAAAAAGGTAGAAAAGCCTTTTATTTTTCATGAAGTTTTATTTTAGTGGCAAAATCCTTACAATGTCATCCTAATCATGTATTTACCTAAATTAGCAAGCAAGATTGGTAATTAGTTAGCTAACAGGCCTTAGCGTATATAATAGCAGTTATGAATAAAGAAAGTTTTGGATTTTCCTGAATGGAGGTAAATAAAAGGCAACCTAAAAGGAATCCAGGCATCTGAAGTCACTTAAGGACATAAAAGCTATTGGACTAAGGCGATTGCTGTTTGGTAATCGTGTGACTGTAGTTATCCAGATCGTACATATGCAATGTTAAATAAAACTCTGCCTAAACAGATGGGCTGTTGTCTGATCTCTCTGGAAAGCATCTAAACCTCTAATTAAGGGCAGTGATATAAACAGAAGGAAGGTATGCTCTTTTAATTGGCAGGGTGCACATGTACAAATAGACAAGGAATAATATTAACTAATATAAGTAGATAGAAGGCACTGCGAGTTTCATAACTTCACATGAATGAAGTGGAGGAGTTTGCTTTGAAAATGGATCCTGATGGACATTTTTGTTCCTTTATAAACACTGCAGTAAAAACAAATAAGACAAACTTTTACTAAAGATTGCATCTCCTGTGTCTTGTTGAAGTAAAGGTAGCTGAGAATGAAAACTGAAAAACTTTCAGTAATACTTAATCACATTATTTTAATTAGTTTGAGTTTGGATTAAGATGGAACTTTTCCAAAGTGTTCAACCTGGAGTGTTCCTCATTTGTATAGACTAAAACAGTAAAATTTGGAAGGATGAATTCATTCCTTCTGGCATGACTGAGTATCACTTGTTCAAAGTACCATAATTCGTTTAACTGGTGTTGGTAAGTAAAGCAGATTTAAGGAAAGGAATTGTTGTAGGAATTATGGTTTTTCACATGATCTGCTTAAATAACCCCGACTTTTAATAATATCGATTTTTATTAATAAATATCAATGATTCTGTCAAGAGCTACTTTCATAATGAGGTGGTTTTGCACATAGTATCATCAATGAGTAGATTAAGACAGACATCATATCTACTTTTATTTGCACCTTTTCCTTTCCACTATAATTATTTTTCCTTTGTTATGTTTCCCACTTAATTTGAAAAAAATATCTCTCAGCAAGTCACAAATGGCAATACACGGGTCCATTTACTTACAGAACAGAGCAAAAACAAAAAGAAAGTGAAAACAGTAGTAAGCAGCTTTTGTTGCAAATAGCTTGTAATACAGTGGAATTAGGAACATACCTAAAATTTATAATGGCCTTATATTCTAACACAGCTAAATTCTATACTGAACATTCAGCTTAGAATACTAAGCCCACCAAGACCCTGAAATTTGGTTTTGTTATTTGTGTGTTAGTGATGTTCAGATCCATATTTCCTTCCTTATATCTTTGTATGGTGCTTGACACTGCCTGTTTGAGACTTGGGGTGTCTCTTGCTAATTGTGTAATATTTGATCTTGAATATGGACAAACAAATATATTTATTTATTGACCCTGTCTGGCAGTTTATGATCTCTGCTTCTTTGTTTGTTGTTTTTTTCTTTTTAAGAAATTATATCTTTCCTCCCAAGATCTGTTTCTACTTACTGCCATTACTAGTTACCTTATACATTAATACACCAATCAGAAATAGGTGTTTTTCTGAAATCAAAAGAGAACGTTCACATCTCTAATGATAGAAATGGATCTAGTTCAGCTACTATGACAGGTAGACACCTTCCTCTAAAATTTAGATGGAAAATAAATTATGTTTTGGTTGCACTTGCTACTAAAATTTTCTATCACACTCCAGTTAACTTCAAGATGAATTATTATAAAATATAGTTTGATCTCCTGTGTGTTCCCATTAGGTTGTAGACCATGCAAAATTCTCTGACCTCTGCAAATTTTCATGCAATTTGTTTCCACATCTAATTAAGTTTTCAGGACACTGTATATCCTCAGCTACAGAAAGTGTTTAAAGTACAGTCATATATGTTAATTATTTGCAGACTTAATTGGAGAAACAGAGCAAAGGAACTGAACATGGAATACATAACTACAGTGTACTTATTGCTGTCACTGTAAATGAATGCCTTTGGCCTTGAGGCCAAGATTAATTAGGAAAAGCAAAGAAATGTTAAAAGCTCAAGAAATGTTGCCAGTAAGGAGAAGTTTCTCTTGTAAAAAGTTTTCTGATAATGAAAATATTTGATTTTAATTGAGACAGTGTTTCAGGAGTTTTTCTTGCTTTCTGTCTGAAAACCAGTAGCTTCTTAGATGTTATTTCACCTTTTTCCTGCAAGAACTTGAAGTTTGCATTTCAGAGAATTTCAGAATAATTGAGTCTATAAAGGATCTCTAGCTCAAAACCCCTTGATCAGAGGAGGGTCAACCAGAGCAGCTTGCTCCAGACTGTGTCCAGCTGTGTTTTGAATATCTGAAAGTATAGATACTTTACCAACTCTCTGAGCAAGCTGTTCCCGTGGGGTTTTTCCAATCAACATTTTTATCTTGAAGAAAGGGCCATCTTTCTTTGGAAGAAGTTTCAAACATATCAATTGGTGTTAAAAATAAATAATGTTACATCCAATTTACAAATATTCAAAAAGAGGTTCAGGGTCTTGACCCCAAGAAGGAAAATCTACATTAGAGGCAAAAAGCATTCTCTGCTTCATAATTATTATTATCAATGTCATCATTTGTTAAGCCTCTCCCTCATGGATGATCCTTCCAAAAAAAACCCACACCAGAGAAAGAATTAAATTATAAAAGACACAGAAAATTATAGTAACACATCAAGATATTCAGTTCAAGGCCTTCTGTGCTGAAACCCTTATGAAATCAAATATGAAATGGGATAGTTTCATGTTCGTCATACTACCTAATGAACAGCAATATTTGAAGACAGTAATTTGAAAGACATGCAAGCAAACTTACTAACCTCAAAGAAAATTCGTGGTCTCAAGAGTGCCAAGAAGGTGAAATCTATATCTAACATGTTCTTTCCTTGAATAGGGAGAAAAGGGGGCTCGGAGGAGACCTTATCACTCTCTACAACTGTCTGAAAGGAAGTTATAGCCACGTGGGAATTGACCTCTTCTCCCAAGTAATAAACAACTGGACAAGAGGAAATGGCCTCTGGTTGTGCCAGAGAAGGTTTAGACAGGATATTAGGGACAATTTCTTCATGGAAAGGGTTCTAAAGCATTGAAAAAGGCTGCCAGGTTTGTGATTGAGTCACCATCCCTGGAGGTATTTCAAAGACATGTAGATGTGGCACTTAAGGTCAGGTTAAGGGGTGGATTTAGCAGTGTTATGTTAATGGTTGGACTCGATGATCTGAGAATTATTTTCTAAGACCTTGATTCTGTAAAAGGAATGAAAAAGGCCACAATTTGATCATAAGACTTAAAGTGAAACAAAGGATTTAATTAAATGCATCTGAATTTGACCATATTTTGACAAAACCCACCAGATTAAGTATTTGTTGACACCTACAAATCTGCTAATTCCAAATGTCCTGTGCCACTGGGAAATACATGAGACTCAGTGTTTCTAAGCAGAAAGAGAAAGTATGAATTAGCTCTTCTTTTTCCAAATGTTTCACTCCAAGACTAGCAGTGGTTAGCTGTGATTACTATTTTACAGTATAATTTAGAAACTTAAAAAGATCCATTTGCAGCAGTGATAGTTCAACAAAAGACTCTCATCACAACAGAATCACTTTAATAACAGAATAACAGATAGCAGAATGCATTTTACGACAGTGACCTCAGACTTTCATATAGACAGGTCTATCCATTGATATTCAGAGTCCCAAAACTTATCATGTGTTGTCCTGTTCTTTACAGAATAGTCCATGTTGTGTTTCAAGAATTCAGGAGGTATTTTCTATATCCTCCAGAAACACAAATTTTGAACATTGTATTCCTTGAGCTTTTTGGTAAAATTTCAAAAAAAGAGTAAAGGCATCTCTCTCTCATGGTTTTGAAACATATTTGCTTTGAAATGGAAGGAAAACATAGAGACCTTCAGCCAAAAAGACACACATCTAAAAAAGTTAGGAATAACTAAAATGTTGCAGTTGCTTTGGTTGGTTGCTTGTTGCAGTAGGTAAGATAAATCTTGAATTTATTACACCTCTACAATTATATCTTGAAGGCTGTCTTCACCAAAATTATTTAGATTTGTCATGTTTTATTAATTATATTAATTGTTTATATCTTTAATGTTTTTTCTTGTTATGCTGAAGCATCTTGATTTGGGTAACACTTGAAAAGTATTCTAGTTTCTAGTAAAATAAGAACTGAATTAATTTAGTTAAAACTCTTAATGCTATTGCATTCAGTAAATCTGCTAGGTGACGAGTAAGTTTTCAAAGAAGAATTACTATACCGTAAATATTAACAAATGGAATTTGTCTTGGCCATGAAGAATAAAATTATTCTCCATGAATTTCCAAAGCCAACTATCATATTTACGTGGACATTATTTATTAATGTTTGGAGGCATTAAGTAACTGCATGTTTCATGGAGAGTGTAAAGCCACGTGATTCAGGACAGAAGAATTTCATACTGAAGAAGAGATTGTTTAAAAAAAGGGCTTTTTTTCATTCTCAGAGTCCATGTAGCAATTTCTTTTCATATATTATTATTAGTAAAACGTATGTCTTCTTTTATGAGACATAATTCAGTTGCCTCAAGAATGACTGCACTAAATAACTAAAATTTTTCCGAGTTCTGATACCTAATGGGAAATATTTGAAAAGTTTAAGCTGCTTTTTTGAATCTAATTGTAATGTTACATATAGTCATTTAATATTCAATAAGTATAAATGATTATTATTCAATAAATATAAATGATAATAAGTCCAAGGATAATTAAGGTATTTGAAACTAACAGTTTAACTTTTAAGATGCCTGTTCCTGATATTTTAAGGTGTTGGTTTTTTAAGATTTGGGCTTCATTTTCAAGGGACACTAATAATTGTACTCATGCTCACCAGGCATCTCATGACAAAGTGGTAACACCCTACCTGACATACAAGGACCCTTATAAAGAAGGTACAGTTTTTGCTATGTACTCTCTACAGTCCAAAATTCTAATTGATATTCTGTAACAACACAGTACTCTCCTCAGCTGCTAGGGAATTCAACAACAAAGGCTATTAAAAGTTAATTACTACTATAATGGAGGGCTTTCACCCATCTTTCCTTCCAGTTAGAATAAAAGGAAAAACTGATTAAGGAAATCAAGTAGAAGTTTAATAAAAAAGATAAAATTATGCCAGTTACTAGGATGTGGCTAAATGGGGAAGAACTCAGGAAGTCTTCAATTTCCCATCCTGGTATTTGCACAAAAGTGAGACCTCAGCTTATGAAAACTGGAGGATTCAAACAGTTGGTGCAAAGACACAGCAAAGTGGCAATATTTGATAGTTTTCAATGTGACAGGTATCTACCTATCAACTATTCTAACACTTTCACCTGTTTTGCACTTTTTCCTCCCTTTTTTCATTTTTCCCCGCAATGTTTTTAAGTCCAGGTACTTCCCTTTTAATCTTTCTAGAGAAAGAATCAAAGACACTACTGAAATATCCTCAATCATAGGAACTATTTGGAGATGGATTAGCCAATAGATGCACATTATTTCTCACAGAGTGGTTCGTAAGTGCAACATGCTTATAAAGCATTATAATCCTATTAGTTCTATGGTCCCTTTACACGAATGGTTTCCAAGAGCTACCGATGAATTAGTCTCACACTGCTCCTTTGAAGCAGCAACATGAGAGAGAACAATTTTGATAAATAAGTTTACCAAATATAATGTATGGTACACTAAATGCCTATGACTTGCCCAAAGGTTCACAAAAATGTCAGAGGCAAGGATGGAAAAAGCATGTAAAATTCCTTAACTCTAGGTCTTGTTCTACTGGCACAAGATCCTCTTTTCCAGTGTAATTAGCATTAATACAAATCATGCTATAATTTAACTTATCATAGCACCCGTCAATTAGTGTTAGGAGATGCTGCATTTCATGCCTTCAAAATAATTTTTTTCAGAAAGATAGGGTGCTGATTCCCCTGAGAATCTATGTGCCAAAGTATTGAAGCAAGATACTGAGAAACTAGTTATTGGTTTAAGTACTTGACCTTCTCATATGAATTCTTTTGCCTTGCTTTTATGGTGTTTGTATAAAAATCCAGGTAAACAGCTGACAAATCATTGTAGTAACAAAGGATTTGATAAAGCTCCATCCATTTATCTCAGTTGGAAATTTCTTTTTACTGTTATGTTGTTGTTGTTTTTAATAATATATTTCAGCCATCAGTAGAGTAACAAAAACTACTTCAGGTATCTGAATTTGTCAAACTAAAGAAACACAAGGCCATTTAAGTTTGCCTACCAGTTTAAAGTCCAAAATTATTTGGTTGACAAGCTGAACAAGATTGTTTTCCTTGATTAGACATGTAAAGAGTTTTCAGCAAGGAAAAATATTCCCCCTGTTGGCTGACAGCTGACCCTGCCTTTAGTTAACAGGAATTTGATTTATTGAACAATAGGCGTTTCCTTATCCCATTGTATAGCAGATTCCAGAATGTCCAAATCAGGACTTCTCATATCTGAGAACTGTATTTTTCTTTCCCTGCATATAAGTTCTCATTTTTGCCACTGAATCTTTTTTTTTCATTTCCTTTTCCACCACATCTGGCAAGATGGTATTGTACGTGTCTGTCATGCACATTGGAATCATCACACAATGTATTTCACCAATCAAAACAAATTCCAAAACATCTGACCATGATTGACTGCAGTGTTCTTTCTTCTGTATACTTGCAAATGAAATGAATGTACCGTTCTGAAATCAAATTACAGAAACTTGTATTCTCAGCATGATGTTCTGCTTCACTCAAGTTTCGAGTTCAAAGTGTAAGTATCTTGCTATTTCAGAAGAAGAGATGTCATGTAGCTTCACTATCTAGGCGAAACGAAGCTACTTTGCAGCTTTCATGCAGATGTCTGAGCCTTATGCGACTGGGAACCTTTCAAATTGGGTTGAAGTGGAGGAGGAAGAGAATAAAAAATGTCTCTTAAGCAAAGACACTGAAGATAAAAGTATTATAAAGTTTGTCCTGTCCTGGGCTACATCAGCAACATGCACTGAGTTTATCTTGAGCTCATTAATTGCCTGATAGGCACAGGCAAACACCGAAATCAGGATTAACATCAGGATACCCAAAAGTTAACAAAAGATCATGAAAACTCCAATGATTTTTCTCCCTCATTCACGGGTTTCATTGACCCTATCGGCCAATCAAAAAGATAGAGAAAAAATCAGTGCTCATCAACTGTGAGACCAAGCAGAATGGAGATATAGGAGGAGATGGATTGGGTTGGAAGAAAAAGGCTTCAAAATCCCAGAGTTAGGACAAGTATAGACCCAAACCTCCTGGAAGAAAATCTTTTCATTCACTCCTCCACTTATCATGGGGTTTAACCTATCTACAAATGTGTGCTTATATGAAACTTCTCAAAGAAACAACCAACCAGGTCCAGTTCAGCTGTAATGTAAATTCTATTATCTGAGCAAATGCATTCAGAGAAGTGCAGGACAGAGGTACCACTGATGGGCCAGAACTACAAATGTAGTATCACATTGTTACTTTAATTGCTAACTATTTCTGGGAGAAATGAAGGCTCTAGGCCTTGTGGTGTTATAAAATTCACGTCAGTGGTCCCAGTATGTTTGTATTTATTTTAAAACAAAACACATAGCAAGAGGACAAGGAAAAGTAGAAATTACCACTTCATTTGAGAAAGCTAGTTCTGTAGTTAATGTAGTTTTGACTTAATCACCTGCAAGTTTTAAGATTTTTCTGTTGGCAATATCTAAATAAAAGCAAAACTGTATAAAAATAACCACTTCTCTGTGCCTTCTAAATGCTAGATGTCACAGAAGTGGTTCTTGGAGAGGGACATCATCCAACAAATGTGTGACTAATTTTTTTGTTGTTTACTTTTAAGAACATCTGGTTTTGTCTGCAGACTTGCACTCCAGAAACTTCCATGTGATAAAATTTTTTGAGATCCCTCTCTAAAGAAATGGTCATCACAGTCATTTGCTAAAGGTTTAACAGAAGGAATGCTTCCTACACCCAGAATGTACAGAATATTCCAGGTACCCATGTTTTTATTTTCTTTTCATATAACCTTGCACAATCTGTGACATTTGGATATTTGAATCACATAGACATTTTTGCAGGTGGGCTTGGAAGAGTCCTAATTGGAGTCCAGTATTAGCTGGAAGTGATAGGAGGAACAATTCTCTAGATTATTAATTCGGATGTTAATGGCCCAGATGTTATTGGTAGCTGCCAGCTGAGAACACAATGGCCAAAACCTTTGCATGTGTAGTCTAATGCTGATGAGAAAATCATTTGACCACAGCTAGCATTCTTGGCCTGTATGATTTTAATACCTGGTAACCTCATTATTTGAGTCTATATCTTAGAGGAGAAATTATGTGAACTGATTGAAAAAAAAACCCCATTTTAGCTTCCTGCTATCCTGTGGTTTTCACAGTTCACCCTTTTACAGTGTGTCACTCAGGATCTTAGATTAAAAGGAAAATCACTGTACATAGATTGAAGCATATCTGTGCAATCCTACTGTTTTGTATGCTAAAGAAAGATTTCCCAGGTTTGTGTCTTTTTGTCACTGTTTCTAATAAAATTGCATATTTATCACCTGAAAACCACAGGAGAACTACTTTTTAATTTTCAGACAGTATTCTGTGAGGCTGATATTTAAAGGTTATATAGAAGGAATTACAGCTGATATATTCTGTCATTTCAGTTATATATGCCAAGTTTAGCACTTTCTGCTAATGTTTTTGAAGATGCAGAGCTCCTTGTAATAGTAATGGAGGACAAGTGCCTGGCTCTGTAGTTATTCAGAGGCTCTTAACTTACACGTGACAATGGGTTTCACAATAGATACTTAATACTTGTTTTTAGTATATTCAATTTAGGCTTCTTAACACATATTTGTTTTGGTTTTTTTTCTAAATAATGTATTTTATAAAGCAAAAGGCATATATGGAAAATCAATTATAGAAATTATGACAGAATAGGAAGAAAATATTTTACTTCATAGACCCTCCCTTTTAATTAGCCATATTATTAGATACTGATGGATGTGATCCAGAGCAAAACATGACTATAGACAACTAAAAAATGGCCAAAAACAATAATGGAGAGAAAGAGATGCAAGGTAGACATGATAACACTAATTTCTAGGGACTTTGAAAGGGCAAAGTTTCTTTCCTAACAACAGTTTCAGTACAACCTGTAGCAGAATTAGGATATTGAACTAAAGTGTATATTATATTTAAAAGTATTAAGGTTCAAGGCATGCTTCAGACTTGCAATATAGACTGATAGACTGTACATAATAATCCCTTTTTCTAGGTACAATGTAGTGCGCCGTGTCTCACCAGATGAAACATAGTATGGATTCTAATTTATGATTATTTAAAAGTCTGAAAACAAAAGGAACACACACTCACCTAGGAAGAAAAGCAAAAGAAATACAAATTAAAAATATAGCATGACTAATGCTATGATTCTCTGCAGTTAGAAGAATAAAAGACGAATATAGTACATACCACCATAGAAATACTCACATTCTTGTTGTGATTTAACCTGGGTGAGAAGCTCAGCTTCGCACAACCTTTTGCTCGCTCTTCCCCATAAGGGTAGAGAGAGGTCGTAGAAGGTTAAAGTGTGAGAACTCATGTGTTGAGATACAGACAATTTAATAGGTAAAACAAAAGCTGCAGATAGAACAAAAGCTAAGTGAAGCAAAGAATTAATTCGCCACTTCCCAGGAGCAGGCAGATTTTTAGCCATCCCAGGGGAAGAAGAGCTCCATCACGTGTAACTGTTATCTGGGAAGATAAATAACATAGCTCCAAATACCTCCTCCCTTCATACCACAGCTTTTACTGCTGAGCATGGAGTCATATTGTATAGAATATACTCTAGGTCTGTTGGGGACAGCCGTGTCCCCTTGTGCGCCCCCAGCCCACTCACTGCTGGGGGGGGGGTGAGAAGCAGAAAGGTCTTGATGCTTTGTCAGTGCTGCTCAGCCGCATTCAAACCCAAAACAGCTCAAATCCAAAACAGTCCTTTATTGGCTGCTACGAAGACAAAACCAGTACAAAATTCTACAAATAGTAGTCTACAACTAGTGCATTTTAATATACTTTCATTTCAACTATGCCGGCAAGTAGGCAGTGTTGAATCCAGATCTATATTAGCAGTACAGGTGAGATGAAATGAATAAAACCATTCTACGTATATAGAAATAATGAGAACAAAAACTCCTCCAATTTCAGGTGTGCTTTCCACATGAAAAACTTCTGCAGCATAAAAAACTGTGGCAAAGCTTCTCTGCGGTACCTGGCTTAGATATATAGGAAAGAGATGCTATGCACTTTGTCTCATCTCAAGTGACTCATGTTAACTAAACGGCCGGCCGTCTATGGTGCTTGGCCAACTAGCTCTTTCCGAGTAGATTTTACAGCCCACATTGCAAGAACTTACTTTTCAGACCAGTCCTTCTTTCTTTTTCTTCAAGATTTGATCAAGGCTGACCAACAGTTCACGTAAAATATAGAAGGAGAAGCAGGAAAGGACTAGACAGATACAAATCTTGTCTTCTAATGAAATTTAGCCAATAATTTGTGAAAAATCCTTTGAATTGATGTTCTCATACTGCTATAAAGATTGTCTAAAAATGATCATTCTGCTAGTTTGAATGTTGAGTATCTCAACAGAATAATGATGGTTTGCATGGAGTTTTTACCTCATTCAGCTTAAGCCACTTGTACTGTGGCATGATTTAAGGGACCTTCTCTTTTGTCATTTTATCTTGGTACTAGGACTGCAGTGAATAACTACATATGAGAGAAACCACAAGTGAAGTCACAGTGGTCTAAAGTGAGTTTTGCATTTAGGATCATCTGTAGCTGGAACCAGCAGACTTGAAGCCTGTGAACCCCTCCCGCTCATTCCAGAAGAATATTTAGTGTATTGTAATGAGGTTTAACATGCTGAGTGAGCAGGAAAATCTGAATATATGAGTAATATGCTGAACAGATGTTGAAAAAGAGGGTTGCCCTGTAGCTGGTATGTTTCTGGTGAAAAAAAAGGATAGCAATTACATATAAACAGCTGGTCTCAGCTCATAAAAGAAAGAAATAAGTGACAAAATGCTGTGTTGCAACTCTTTGTCTCCTTAGTACCTTGCAGGATGCAAATTTAAATTTTGAGGTCCCTCCATGACTAGGAAATAAACCACTTTAGACCAAGAACATCATACTCTGGGGGGACAGAAAGAGTCCTCGTAAGTTACCCCATAAGAAATGCAGAGGAAAGATTATGCTTTAACTTCACTTCACAAAAGCATTCTAAGTGATTGGTTAGAAGGTGAAACTCCATTTCTGCTTGTGAATGATAGCTGTGAGTGCTCTCTGCATATCACTCTTTCTTTAAAAAGTGAATTTCTGAAAGAAATGTTTCATCTTTTCTTTCTCCTTTTACTCAAGTGTGCATAAAATGTTCCTGGGCTGGATGTGATTTCAACTCAGGCTTTTTCCCAAATTGATTTATTAGGTTTTAACAGAAGTCATGAAATTACAGTAGCCAATAAGTTGGCATTCACTGTAGCTAATCTATAGTCTTCTCAAGCATTAAAAACCAGAAAACAAAGTCATCTAACCTCCTAGGAAGCCATTCTAACTAATCAGCAATTGAATCACACTCTGCTCCCAAAGAGCTTTTATTCAAACCTTCAGATGAAGATGTTCTTGCCCTTTTGTTTCCATACCTTATCTCCTGCCAACATCATAGCAGTGAATTCCTCGAGGTTGAAAGCTTGCCAACATTGCAAATAGTAAAGAATTCTACAGGACACCTTAGACCTAGCTGCTGCAAAGCCTCAAAGAAGCAACTACTTTCCATTTGTTCTTCCTCTAATGAAATCTTTTTGGGGCATTGACTTGGAAAAGACTAGAAAATGAGAGGAACATACTAGTAAAAAAACTTCAACTGGAACTGTTGAGATCCATTTGTAATATGATCTAAATTTGCATTTCAGGAGCGTCATCCCTCACAGTTTTTAGTCCAGTGTCAATTTTGTATCTGTATAAGCGAGGCTGAGAGATGTATGCCAATCAAAAATTAAAGCATAAGTAAAGTTGTTTCAAGTGGCTTTTTCCTCTAGTCGAAGTTAATGGCATTTAAAGAGGAAAACAGTGTGTAGTTTCAGGTTCTTGGCTTGTATTTGCTGGCTTGTGTTTGCTGTATCCTGTTGTTTCAAAAATGTAACAGTAACTCTAATATTTGCATCATCATATTTTTAAAAAATGCAAATTTCATCACTGCTGGCTTCATGAAGAAAAGGCATCTATGGCAAAATACAGCACTTTTTTGATTCCTTTCTCCATGTGCCTTTGATTTCCCATCATACATTCTTTGCCTCCCCATAATCTAGCTGTATAATACCCTGAAAAACAAAACTTTTGAGGTAGAACATTTTTAGATTTGAAATAAGGAGCATTATTTCAAATTCAAATCCACTTACATTTATGCAGTAATTTTCTTTGTCTTTAGTTTCTGTTATCAAAATTGGTTTTCGCTTTTCTACTGCTAAGTATTAATCCTGAATTAAAGAGATTTGAATGAGAGGAACTTTTTAGAAAATATTTGCTCTTTTCCTCTCCCAGGGAGTGACTTCTTAGAAGCATTAATTTGCTGCTGGCAGTTAGTAAAGCAGAAGTTGATCAGACAATTTTTCCAATCACAATTTTTAAAGAAAAAAAAAAAAAGAAAAAAAAAAGAAAACCACTATATATTAAAAAATAACCAGAACAAACAAATCAGTTTAAAATTTTATGTGGCTCGGGAATTCAGTTTACCTGTCATGATGTATATTCCCTCATTTGTCTTAACTTTTCACTATTAAACAAATTTTTTCAGTCTGTAATATTTCTGCTGTGGACTTAGCTACAACATTTTTATGCATGCAGAAACACTGTTGCTCTGTAATTGAAACCTTACCCTGAAGAGGTAGGTTTACATACCTGACAGTTGAAACTGTAAGGTCCTGTGGAAAGGGTAATAGGTAACAGTATGTTCAAAACCAAGACACAAGCAGTAGTGAAACACTACAGGAACTGAAGAAACCTGGCTTTCGATAGATTTGAGCCTCTTGCCACTTAGCCTTCCCCTTCTCTTTTATTGTTAAGGGCAGCATCAAGGCATTTGTCCTGAGAATAATTGCTTATAGAGAAGTTTACTGCCTGTATTTCAGTAGTGAGATGAGTTTTGAGTCCTGCATCCACCCAGCTGAAAGACCTTCTGAGACAATTTAATCAGCTTTGTAATTTCTTTTTTATTTTCACAAATCACTGAAATTCATTATTATGCTCAGAGGTGGGTAGAGAGGGAATGGCTCACAGATGGGCAATGAATAGACAGCTTCCTTAAGAAAGTGGACTTCGAATATTCAACAACTCTTGCTGAGCCCAAGTTCAGGTGCTTTTTTCCAACAGATGCTCTTATATTATGTGCATATCAATTTACCACTTTAAAAAGTCTTGTATTTTAAGTACTAGAGAAGAGCTTTGACAGCAACCTCTCTGTTCTTCCTTGAGATTTAGCAAAGTATCTAGCAGGAATAAAGGTTGTATTACAGCTACAAGATGTAAAGCAGAATCATGCAGTGCAGATTTACAAGAGAAACACAAAGGTGCAGAAGAGTGGTCAGCCATCCATCTACCGCAGTGCATCTGTTTTTCTCAGGTTTGAGAAACAGACAGCAAAGGAGATCAGGGCTGGACTAGCAGCGTAAGTTTTCAATATTGTGTCAGGACAGCCTGGGTCATGCTCTGAAAATTGTGCTGAGAGATCATTTCTCTTAGTGTTACACTTTTCGGAGACAGATGTAATCGCCCTTTTCTAGAGTAATGACTGATAAAGATTCATGCTGAGATTTAAAAGTACTTTTGAATTGATGATCATGTCACAAATTCATAAACTTATTGTGTGACTGGAATTAAGTAAAAATGGAAAAGCTTCAAGTTATTTCTCTTTGTAATATTTTAAAATATTTAATAGCATTTCATTGGGCCCATAGCTGGCAAAAAGCACGAAAGAATAATACAATTCCCCCAGAAGAATACTTGTAAGCAGTATTTCTGGACAATCCATTCATTCTGTTGAGCCAAAAAGAGTTTTGACAATTGACAGAATTAGAGAATCACAGAATATGCTGAGTTGGAAGGGATCCACACAAGGATCATTGATACCAACTGCTGGCCCTGCACAGAACACTCCCAAGAGCCACATCATGTGTTCTGAGAGCATTGTCCAAGCACTTCTAACTCTTCTTGAGCTCTGCCAGGCTGGTGCTGTTACCAGTTCCCAGGGGAGCCTGTTCCAGTGCCCAACCATCATCTGGGTGGAGAAACTTTTCCTGATATCCAGCTTAAACCACCCCAGATACAACTTTTGGCCATTCCCTCAGGTCCTGTCACTGGTCACCATGCAGAAGAGATCAGCATCTGCCCCTCCTCTTCCCCTCAAGAGGAAGTTGTAACTGCAATGAGGTCTCCCCTCAGTCTCCTCTTCTCCAGGCTGAACAGACCAAGTGACCTCAGCCACTCCTCATACAGCTTCCCCTCAAGGCGCTTCACCATCTTTGTAAACCTCTTTTGGACCTTCTCTAATAGCTTAACGTCTTTTTCGTATTGTGCCACCCAAAACTGCCCCCAGCACTCGAGGTGAGGCCGCCCCAGTGCAGAGCAGAGCGGGACAATCCCCTCCCTTGCCCGGCTGGCGATGCTGTGCCTGATGCCCCCAGGACAGGGTTGTCCCTCCTGGCTGCCAGGGCACTGCTGACTCATGTTCAACTTTCTGTCAACCAGGACCCCCAGGTCTCCTTCTGCAGCACTTGTCTCCAGCATCTCATTCCCCAGTCTGTCTGTACATCCAGGGTTGTCCCATCCCAGGTGCAGAATCCGGCACTTTCCCTTGTTGGACTTCATATGATTGGTGATTGCCCAGTTCTACAATTTGTTCAGATCTCTCTGCAGGGCATCTCTGCCTGAAATCAACAACCTTAATAATTAATAAGAGTGAAAGTTCTGACTTGCTTAGTAGGGACTCTCTGAGTGGTCGTGTGTATGTGTATGAAATATACGTGTACATATATACACACCATTTCTGCGGACACTTATACAGCTGCTATACACTTCTCAGTGCATGCACTAAATGTACAATTAACCCATAGTTGTGAAACACTGAAAAATTTATCCAGAAATAATTTACTTTTTTATAGACTCTTTTTATGATGGTTAAGAAATAGTTAATTTGTTTTCTTAATGAGCATTTCACATAAGCACATTTGGTTTGAACCGTGATTTACACAAATAAACCTATGCTGAAAACATATGATTTCTCAGGTAAATATCAAGTAGAAGAAAATTCCGCAAGGTTTTCTACAGATCATGTGTTAACTGCAGGGTGAGGCACATAAAGCCGGGATTTTCTTAAAACATAATTTTGATTTAGCTAATGCCCTGTGGTAAACAAGGAAGGAAGGGCATAAGATATGGATCTCCAAATAAGAAAGTGGTCAGGCCAGGAAGTAAATATTGACAAAGTAAGAATTTACATTTCAGGTACATATATGCAACAAATCTCATTTTTGAAGGGGGATTGCCGGGGGGGGGGGGGGGGGGG
>VZTG01001018.1:544063-575818 GCA_013397845.1 Melanocharis versteri | reverse complement strand
GGGGGTGGGGAGAGGAGAGTGGGAATATGAAATACTTGAGTATAATTGCACCATGTAATAACTTACCACATAAATAGCCACAGATACTTCTTTCGGAGAGCATTCGTAGGAGATTGTTCATCTCTCAAAAGATCTGGAAAAACATCCAAGTAATCTCTCGCTCTCCTTAAGGGATAGAGAGTAGCAACATTTAGTAGGAGCTCTGGGGGGAAAAACGACCTTGGGACATCTCCTTGCATGATGCTCCCAGGGCATAATTATCGTTTAACATTTAACAAAGAGGTTTACTTTTTTTCAGACATTAAATGTGTTTTATTTGTACACATTTCCCCAGTTCCTTTTCAAATCACTTTCAGTTAATTCTTGCATATTTACATCATTAGTGTAATTATACCTAATTGCCTGTTTTAGTATAAATACTTCTCCTTGCATAATTAGAATGTAATTATGACTCTAGCATATGATGAATAATCACATCATTACAATTTGTGATGATGTCACAAAAATTCCTAGAAACTCAGAATTTATTATACTTTAGTTATATTTTAAGAGGTACTGAAGTAAGGGCTGTCCTGAGTCCTCTTAAATAACTAAGTTAGCACCATAATTCCAATGCAGAATATGATGCAGATGATTTATGCTTTCCCCAAAGGTAATATGGTAAAGCATAATTAGAGTTTCTAGACAAATGTATACAGAGAAAATCAACATAATTTTGACTGCAAGCAATGATGGAGAAACAGATAATATGCACAGAAGCATCTAATTGCGAGTTTCGAAACAAAATATGTTAGTAGCTTCCAATGATTTTTTTATGCTGTTTTTTTTTTTTTTTTTAATCACACATTTCCATTCTAGATTCAGCCTTGAGCAAAATATGGAGAAGAATGTTAAATTTAGTAATTGTGCAGTGGCTTAGATCCTATACAATTCCTTAATCCTTTCCAAAAGAAAGCTGAATATGACTTTAAGTGCTACAATTTTTAACGATACACAAGAAAAAATACTGTACATCAGATAATCTAGTCTTGAATGAGTTGGCAAGTGGCAAATACATACATAGGTCAGGCTAAATCTATGGAGGGAAATTCATTTCTCTAGTCAAACAGTGTCTCCAGGTAACTGAGAAGTGGATATGTACAGGAGTCTATTCATGATAGTGTGCTTGCTGGTTTGGGCTGGAGCAAAGTTAATTTTCTTCACAGTGGCTAGTGTGGGGCTGTGTTTTGGGTTTCTACTGAACACAGGGTTATTAATATAGAGATATTTTAGTTATTGCTGAGCAGGGCTTACAAAAGCTAAGTCTGCTTTTTTGTGGTGCCACGCTGGTGGCAGGACTGGGGGATGCATGGGAGGTTGGGAGGAGGCACAGCCGGGACAGGTGACCCCAACTGACCAAAGGGATATTCCAGACCATGTGACGTCATGCTCAGTATACAAAGTGAGGGGAAGAAGGAGGAAGGAGGTGATGTTTGGAGTGATGGTGTTTGTCTTTCCAAGTAATCCTTAGATGTGATGGGACCCTGCTCTCCCGGGGGTGGCTGAACACTTGCCTGTCATGGGAAGCAGTGACTTTATTCCTTGTTTTGCTTTGCTTTTGTGCAAGGAAGACTTTAACATGCTGAAGAGATAAAGGAACAGGAACCTCATGAGGTTCAACAACAGCAGTGACAAAGTCCTGCATCTTTCCTACATGCAAGGTTCAGATAATTAGCTGAAATTTGTGATTTTTTTTTTTTTTTAATTAGTTGTACTAACCAATATACAGCAGGGCTAACACAATATGTACACATAAGATTTTGCTTCATGCCCTGCATGAAAGTTCAGAAATGTATTTTAGATCCTCCATTAAAGGCTATATACATTTCAGACCACTGGTAAGGGTCAAATGAGAATGCAGACTGCTGAGCAAGTGAAAATTAGGTCTTTCAGCTTGGGGAAATACAGAGGCATTTGCCCTCATACATCAACCCTCTTCTTTGAGAATATAGATGTATGATGCTTCCTATATGCGTCATTCTAGATAAATGCAGGAAAAGATTATGTAGCTGAACAACAGAGTGGAATGCTGTTAATGATAGGTGGAGCTGATAGCAACACATGAAATTAAACTTGACTGACACTTCCCATTAAAAATCCTGAATTAAGTTGCCTATATCTTTGTCAAGTTTTGCTCCTATGTGTTGAAACTTTTTGCAGCAGGTGTTTGCCTCAGGCTTATTTTTTCCTCTTTTCCAAAGCTCTGTGGTAGGTCAACTGTTTCCACATACAGGACTCGACAGTTTATGTCAGTATAAGACACACAAGTTTATAGTTAGGAAATTCTACCACCTTTTTTTGGTGAAATGTACTTGACAGAACTGTAAAGAGTGAGCCATCCAGTTATATTAAAAATCTTTCTAAATCTCAAGAGCTACTAGATCCCTAAAAATTTCAGACTGCATATTCATATAGATGACTGCTATACCTAGGCAGCTAAAGCCTCTGAGAACCCTTTCTGGGCTGAATCTGCAAAATCTTTTACAATTTCCATGACCCAACATCCCGAGTATTCTCTGCATTTTACATGTTCTTATCTGTGACAAGCTGATGGAATATTCCAGCGTGTTCGACTGGTATTAGATATTTTGGATTTTATGCCAAAGAGACTCAAAGTTTCAGCTCTTGAAATGAATATGATCAAAATATATTGCATTCTACAGACTTCTTTCAACTCCTTCAGAAATATGTTTTGGTTTAGGCCCCAAGTGTACTCATCTCTGCTTAATTTCCTTTATTTGTGTTTGGGATTAAAGCATTTCTGGAGATTTGAAATGCAGAAAGGAATCTATAATTTCAGTCCAAGAATATCCTAGCCCTCAAAGATCTAAACATACTTGACATTTTTGGTGTCTTAACAGCTCTGAGTTTCCTTATAGATGAAGCATGACACAAGATATCAAAATTAAAAAATGGTTTCCAGGAAATGTTTCCTGTGGACTTCCATGCATCTGGATCCATTGTTAAGCCCAGGGACTCTGGTGGGCTTTGTGCTTTATACAGTGAGTCACAGAGTTGCCTCTATTTTCTCCTGCAGCTTTTCCCGAGCTAAAGTATCTCGAAGTACTTTTCCCTGTGCCCTCTAAGTCTATTTGTATGGTGTTTTGCTGCATTCTCACAGTTTGTAGCTTTTCATTCCTCATTTCAAATGGCACCACAAGTTTTACCATTTGAGTCTGGGGGAGGGGAGGAACACTTGACCTTTGGCTCTAATGCAGAGAGTACAGTTGGAACAGTATTCAAAAGAACCTCTCTACCCTTTGGGGTATACATGTTTCTTTTGATTTATTGAACTGTTGTGACAATGTAATGAATTTCAGCCCAAGAAATGCCACAGCCATCAGCACGGTCATCTGAGACTCCTACAATGGATGAGCTGTGTTGTTGGGTCTCACATTATTGTTTGAGTTTCTCAGGCAGAAAACGATGAATGTTATGAGACTTGCATGTGGATCCATGGAAAGTCATGGTGGAAGCTGTAATTATTTGCTTTAATAAAATAAAGAATAAATTGAGATTTAAGAAACCAACCACCTTGCTTATGTAAAGCAGCTGATGGTGGTTTAAATTTCACCATTCAATGTCACTTAACTAAACATTAGGGGGACCTTCACCTCCTTAAGATTTTCTTTCAGGTCTTCGTAGGGTCCTTTTACCTTTCCTAATTGACCTGCTTATCTAGAATATTTTATCTTTATTCTAAATATTTTTTTAAAATACTGAACACATTTTTTTTATTAAACCCTGCTCTTTTTTTATTTCCCTAGAATTATAGTCTGGCAATGGTGCAATGGTACAATAGCAACGGTATACAAGTAAATATTGAATAAATTTTAGCCAAAGAGTAAGAGAAGGTTTAGAAAAAACAGAACAATTATATTCTAATTCTGACCAAATTGGAAAAAATGGGAAAAAAACAATCTTTCTAGTTTTATTGGGGACTATTTTTCACTTATGATGAGGTGGCTACTACTTATGAGGTTCTTTCAAGTCCTATGTTCCTAAGGGGGGAAAAAAATAAAGCAAGTAAATACTTAAAAATATTCTTCCGGATGAGTTTTCAAACAATTTTGGATTGGTAAAAATTCTTATATCTGTACACTGGAAAGTCCTGCTCTGATTTTGAGAAACATTAATATGTTTTACTGCATGCTTTGTTTATTTTTCTTTAAACAAAATATTTGGATTCTAAATTTGAAAAAAGATTAATTTAATGTGACATAGAATTTTACTTTTTTTTTTTTTTTTTTTTTTTTAACTTTTAAATAATGTATAGTTTTTNTTTTTTTAACTTCTGAATAATGGCTAGTTTTTGAATGTAAAGACTTTCACCACCATCATTTTCACTGAATTGGTTTGGTCAGTACTGATATATTAGCAATTTTCACTGAAGGAAGATCTAATCATGATCTTGTAAGGTTGATGCACAGACAGGAATAGAGGCTTAATGACTTGTTTTCAGGCTTTTCCATTGTGTGTGGTTGAGCAAGGTCACATAACCATTAATGCAAATTTCATGGGGTTTTTTTGTTTTTAATTTCTGGGAAAGATATTTTCCCTTTGTCTTGGGCGTTTAGTGTGAGTTTAGTCTGTTCTGCCTTTTCTTCAGTGTGCCTATCAAAACTGCTTGTTACTCTGCTTATTCAAGAAATTCCTTATCATGGACTGGCAGATGTGAATGGTTGGCCTAAATGGTTTGTTATAGTTTCATTTTCAAGGGAAGTCCTGATTTCTAGTCCTGACAGCAGTACCGAAGAAAGAAATGGAATTCTTCACCTCCATGTCTGTCAGCCAACCTGAACAAACACAGCTATTGAGCTCCTTTATGCATAATCTTGCTGGATTTCCAGTGTTAAACTCTGACCTTTGAGAGCCAGGTCACAGATCTTTTACTTATATTTAATCTTTGCTAAAGCCAAGGCTTACAGCTGATTTGATACTACTTCATATCTTGTAATAAAAATGGATCAGCTGCTCACTTTCTTTCCCTCTTCACTTTTCATAAAGAAAGGTTATCCTATTCTGTTGTTTATGCATCAAATAATTCCAAAGACTCTCCTCTTCCTTTTGTTATATCTAGCCCTGCCTCTCAAAAAGTGACAATGCATTTAGTCTGCTTAGCCTGTTTAGTCTTTTTCATTTGATTTGCATTTTGAGTAAAACCTTTACAGGACTTTACTTGGATATTTCCCTATGGATTTACCATCAGTGTAAGGGATCCTCAATACCAAATTAATTAGCTATTAATTCACTGATCATAATGAATTAATTTGGTAGAAATCTGACTGTCATTTTGACTTCCGTAAGAGAGTCACTGTAAGTCATCATGGCTAAACATTCATTAATCTGCAGACACAGAATGTTGCTAGAGTTTACACAAAGTGAATCTGTAATGCTTTCCTGATTTTCAGTTCACTGCCTAGGTATATTGGACTAATTTTGAAAACACTAGTTATTAACCTTTAATCTGGCATTTTTAGAGTTTAATTGGCTACCAATATATTTTTATTCTTTCTCATCACAAGAACAAAAGGTTAACATATTCCAGTCAAAAGATGATGCAGCCTGAATTCCTACCTCTGAGATTTAATTTTATCTTACTAATTCTGTTAAACCTCTGAAACAGTAGCAAATAAGCTTTTGGGGAGTGTTTCGCAGGCTACCATTGTGAATGAAAGGATTACTATAAAAGAAAAGAAGAGCTCTCCACCTAAATAAACTCATAAAAGAAAATGGTTAATTCAGGAGCGGGAGAGAATATTTCTTCAAATTCTCTGTTTCCGGGGTTTCGTTGATGGCAGACATGATAGTTCTGAAAGACATGTGATCACAGCACACTGCTACGAGAAGGGTTATATATTCCATATAACTTCTGAGAGTCCAGGATTTGTGCTACAAGTACCATACTCCTTAGTGCTGTTTGGTAACTCACATGAATCACAGGCTGTCCTTGTAATCAAGTTTCTCCTTGCTAGTCGCTCCCTATCCTGAAAGAAGAAGTTATACAAGCTGATTAAATGCACATTTCCCTGTGCATTGTGGTTTTTTTCGAAGTAATTTCAAAAAAAGAAAGAGTTTTTCCAAATGGTTATCTTCTGAAAACTGGTATTTGGACATTATGAAGGCTAAGGTGTTAAAAGGCCTTGTACAGAAGCCCCTTTCAAATTCGATAGAGAGAACCTCTTACAGGGTATATAAAACTGTCATGGTTTTCTAAGCAGAGCTTAAGTTCACATAGACACCTAGAAGTACTTCTGTAATTAATAGTAACACAGACTTCATGAGAGATACTGTTTGTTTATGAGAGAAAGCAGAGTGAACTCTTCAGTGAAGCAACTATTACTTAACAAAAAGTTCAGGTACATAACTTTTCTCTGGCAGAGACATTAATTTATCAGAAAATTTAAGTGGGCAGATGGGAATGAGAAAACTGTACCATAATATGGGATCATAAAATGAAAACTCTCACTCTTCAGTGGTAATGAGCTTGTGGCACATTGCTAAAAAAGCAATCTATGCTTGAGTGAAAGAAGCATGTCAGAGAGAAAGAAACAGTATTCAGTGAGGAAAGAGAGTGAATGTATTTCCAGAAACCAAGTCAGGTAAACTGTGAGAGTAACCTTTCTGTTAGAGAAGCAAAATTCCTCTGTTGAATACTGTTTATTTCAAGGAAAGTGTATACTGATGGATTTTTAAAGTTGAATATGACTGCATATCTTGAGACATGCACACATAGGTTCAGAAATCATGAAAAAATATACATGCAAATTATTCCTTCCTCTCCAAGGACCCCAAAGCAGCAGTTTTGGAGGTAACAGGGATGTCTTTCTATCATCTCTGTACTCTATATTAGGAAAACTACTAGGACATCTAATATCCAAAAACAATAAAATAAAATGTTGCCCAAGGTGGCAAGTCCTTGGACCATGTCTCTGTCTTGACCACAGAATCATCCTTTTAAAACCATAGAACTTACATGGTTGAACTACCAAAGTAAACCAGAGAGAATAATTTTCTTTTGCAAAGAACCCCCATGATCCCTACCATGGTAATTACATTTTAGAGTGGAATGAGTCATTGGAGCCTAATCTTTTTTGAGAAAGGCGTGCTAAAGAATACTGCTGATTCAGAGAGTCATATCTAGGCTACTGAGACAAAGCTGGGATTAAAGAAAGGATAAGGTCAGATTTATTTATGCATAAAACTGTCTTATGAATAGAGAAAAGTCTTTTATGTTCAGTGTAAGGGAATAGGAATCCAGGGTTTCTTGGAACTATGCACGCAAAAAATGAAGGAGGACTCTGGTCAGTGCAAGTCTGGAAGTACTTCCCAGCTTCCCAAAAACTCAATCTACCAATGTCTCTTGCAATGTCTACCTCTTCAGTGCTAGTATTTGATGTTAATTTCAGGATCATGAAACTGCCCCCTTTTTTTTGTCCTTTGAGGTATAGGCCTTTACCCATGCAGTCATTTTGCTATTCAACCCTTTACGGTGTCCTTTACATCAGGTCCTGAGTTTGTTCAGTTATTTATTATTATGAATATTTATGTTTTCATTAACATCAAAGGACATAACATAACATTAATGGGATTTTATACACAAATTAGATTGGTCTCTGCCAGGAGAAGCTACTCATGGCTAGAATTCAGAGTAATTCATAATAGAATAAAAATCTTACAGAGTTTATGGAAAAAAAGCAAAATTTAAGTAATAATCTGGCAGAAAATGTGTCAAAGTACATTAAAATACTCTTAATTTTAGGATGAATCTTTTCAATATAATATTTTAATATTTACCATGAATCATTACAGATTTTAAAATACTTTCTTATTTGCATTATAGGTCATGTTTGTAATCTCAGTAATCCTTAATCTTAGCTAACCATAATTTTTATAATAAATGAGTCACCCTAATTTATACAAATTCTGTCTCCATCAACAACCCTAAAGGCAGATTTCCCTCTAACTTGCATGTTCTCTCAAATTTCAGTGAAGTTATCTATCCTCTTTATTATTTCATCTACCTATCTGTGTACAATATCCCACATTAATACCTGGAAAAGACCAGAAGCAAATGTGGTGTGTCATAATGTGGCTCTAAAACCTTTGAGGTTTTTATATAGTGTTTCATCTTTTCATCTTTTCTTCTTAAAAATTGTCATGTCCATCCCAAAAGCATGATTGAAGTAGCAAGTAAACCTAATGTTCAGGAAAACATTACACAGTATAATTATATCTTAGTTATGTTCCCTTATATTCTATTTGTTGAATTTTTGCTGGGTACTAATAGAAGTCTTTCTGCCTTCTTGCATTTAAAAATATTTTCAAGTTTAAAATAAAATCTTCAAATAATAAAAAAAATTAAATTGAAAAACTGAAACATTAGAAAATGTTTAAATGAGACATTTTTCCTTCCCCATCTTGGTTCCTCCTCATCAGAATTCTGTCAGAATTCTTCCTAAGGTTCTGCAAAGTTTCAAAGCATCTTCTAAAAAAATGCTTATCAAATTCATCCCTCAAACCTTTATCTCTTGGTGTGAACATTTGAGATGAGGAATAATTAGCCAGTAAAAAAATGCAAAAAATGTTACAAACTTATTACACTTTGTGATATCGCTGAAGATTTTGGCAAAACTTAATATTATTACAACAAAAAATCCAAAAACATAGGCAAAAAAAAATATTTTTTTTATTTATATATATGTTGACCAAGCCATAGTACAGACAAAATGCTTGTCAAAGAGAAGTCTCTAGAAAAGAGTATTTTAAAACAAAGGGAATATGCAGTTTTACTACATACTACTTTCTACTTTTTCTTACAAGACCTATGTTTTTCTTATTATACAGCGTATCTTCTGTCTTCAACTGTGTAAATGCATGAGCAATTTTGTCGTCTGTTCAAGAAATGTATATTTGATGAATATAATTTTAAAGATTTCATTTTTAAAAAGGAGGGGGGAAGAACTGTCAGTGAATAGAAAACCAAGATGATGATTCCTGTGATTCACTTTAGTAACATGAGGCATACATTAATTATTTATGTTGACAAAAATAATACTTTTTTTAAAAAAAATTCTAATTTTAAAAGTGGGATTTTTAAAATTTATTTTATCAGTACTTTGGTTTCATGCATGAGCAATAGAAAATATCGTGCCTGGATTCACTAGGACCTTAGGAAATATCACACTAAAAAGGCAATAAACTCAGGAAATATGAAGAATGCAGTTCACTAAAGCTCTTGACTGAGAATTTGGATACAATTGGTCTTAAAGTTGCATGAATATAATGCGCCCTGCACAGTAACAGTTAACAGAGAACTACACAAAATCAGTTCTCCAACCATGTGCTCTTTCCTGTAGGTTGTGATATATTTAATTTGTAAATAAGCAAAAAACTTCTGTGTATTGCGAATGCCAATTTCTTTACACTTTACAAACCATAGTAAGTAATAATATGATTTCATTTTTTAACCTGAAAATGAAATGAAATTAATTCCAGGAATGAATCTAAAGTTTTGTAGAGATAACCTGTGGAAGTACTTGTGATTTGTCCTTTTTGATGAACTGTGTTATTCTTTATCTTTTTCTTTTTTGTCTTATTTTATATATATATTTTTTTTTTTAACTAACGGATTGAATTTTTTTTATAGGCCTTTCAGTGTAAAAAGGATAAATAAAGCTGGGAGCAGGACAGAAATTCAAGAATGATGGTATGACAGACATAAAATATGCAATGTACATATTGTGGGATGTAGAGAGAAGCACAGACTCGCAGAAAATATGAGATGGGACCTGGAGAGAGCATTTCATCTGTTAACTTGCCGCAGGGTAGGATCAACCATATTTAAATTATTCCCAATAATTATTTGGGTAATGATAGAGATTCTAAAATCTCCCTAGGCAACCTATTTTACTGCTTATCTCTTCTCCCCATTAGGATTTTTTTAATGTATAACTTAAATCTCCCTTGATAACATTTAAGCCCATTAAGTCTTGTTCTATGCATAGTAGACAATGTATTTTCAAAAATCACTTATTTTAAGACTCTTGTCTCCTGTCAGTGTTGTTCTCCCTTGAATAAACTCCAAGCCCTTAACATTTTCCTTTTACATGATTCTTTCTGACATTCTGAATATTCCTGTTCCTCCGCTAATTCTTT
The DNA here is from genome assembly GCA_013397845.1 of Melanocharis versteri. Classification (NCBI taxonomy): domain Eukaryota; kingdom Metazoa; phylum Chordata; class Aves; order Passeriformes; family Melanocharitidae; genus Melanocharis; species Melanocharis versteri. The sequence continues at coordinate 565,621 of VZTG01001018.1, read as the reverse complement.
TGTTTCTTTTCAAATGAATATGAGACTTACTGCCAAAATTTGAATGTAAGTACTCCAGCTGAGCCCTTACAGTTGAAGGACTGCTTTCTGTGTCTTACAGAACAGGCTGTTGTCAGAATTCAGAAGACCATGGCTGCAGTTTGTACTTGATAGACGGAACTCATGGCATTGTTTATCTTCAAATCAGCTGTATATTTGCAGTAAATGTGATATAGTTTGTCATAAATTATTCTGTATGCTGGCAAACAACATCAGTTCTTGTTTTCAGTCTAGGCACTTGGGACCATGGACTTCTAAACCCAATTATGAAAATTGTGCTTTTAGAGAGTTACAAATATCTTTATGTATCACAGGGCAATGCCCACCCTTTCACAGAACTGTGTGACGGTTTGACTCATGCTCTGCCTGTGATTTCTTATAATCCCTGCGTCCTACAATCAAGATGTTTAACCAGGTTATATTTTGCCAACAGAATTTCTGACCTGTTTTTTTCAGGTTCATCTCCATTTTTGTAAAATTCTAAATCCATTTCTGTACTCAAACACGGTATTTGTTCCTCTCAGCTTAATGCTCTTCTCACAGTGAAAATAATGAGGCAATGTGCACACACTATAGATGTAACTGTTGAATAACACCAAACACACACATATCCTTGCAGAGTGACTCTTTCAGAGGTGTCTTCCAATGCATATTTTATTCTGTGAGTACTGTTTCCTAACATGTTTCTTCCCCATCTAAGTAAAGTTTCATCTAGGGTGTCTTGTTCACTTAGTTATAAGAATGCCATAAAAGTAATGCCTTCTAAATAAACCAGCTCTTACTGAAATCAAGAAATATAACATCTGCTTCGTGATTCTTACTGGAAAAAAAAATTAGTCCAATTTAGTCCATATGACTTCTTTATGAAGATTCCACATTGGCTATTACTCCTGTCTTCTGTTCTCTTTACATTCATAGCAATTTCTGCCATGAGATAGCCAGCCATTTATATCGAAAGGGTTACTCTTAGGCTGTTTTAATCTGAAATTCTCTGCTACCATTTTTATTTTCTTTAACAACAGACTCAATATCTGTCTGTTCCTTAAACTGTTACAGTGTCAGTTGTATGTCAGTAGTGTCTAGAAATTTAACAACAGCACGTGCTGGATTCTCCAACTCAGAGATGGTAATATGGGTTATATATACGAATGAGGAGACAAGATGCTGGATGGTGACCAAGGTGGTAAAAGGTCAAGACTTAACAAAGAGAGTTTAGTTTTAGGTAGTCCTGCAAGGAGGTGAGAGTTAGATTTGATAACCTTTATGGGTCTCTTTCAACCTATGATTCTATTAAATAATTGTTAAATGTCCTGAGAGCCTTCTAAATACCTCAGCTCAAGTTTCTTAGATTATGAGAAATCTGAAATCATCAAATATACAGCAATTTATTCCAAGCTAAGATTCCAGGTCTCTGGTGTTTGTATTAACGAATGATCTCTTCCCATTTCAGGGAACTTTTAGGCAGGAAAGCATCAGACATTTCTGTTCTCCTTGTTCAGGAAAGGGTAAGTTCTTCCTGCAGTTTTCCTCCAACAATTAGACATCTTATAAAGTGATTCTTTTCATGGCACTTTTGTCATTTGCTAAATGCAACTGCTTTTCTGCCTTGTACCTCTCAATTTTGAATGCTGTCTTTTCTTTCAAATTCATTCCAACTACTTTTTCTGATCATCTTCTACATTCTTGCCTCTTAATCTTCAGTAGATCAGAGTTCCTGTGCACCAGTATAGTTCATTATTGCTATAAAAAATTAAACTAAATAAACCAATTAAAAATATAGTGATATTTTCAGAATCCCCTTTAAAACCTTATATAAGTAATACAAGGTCACCTTCTTTATCTTTGAGTATCTTCAGAAGACAGGGAATCTTCTGGTGTAGAAATACACTTTTATTTCCATCAGTTCTGTCAAAGATATATGAACATGATAGATGTTAAGATTAAAGTTCTACTTATATATAAACACATATCTATACGTCTATAGATTTTTTTAGAGTCTCAGTGTTTATTAGAAGCCAGGTTTTATAACTCAGAATGTGAGCAACTCCAGAAAAAAACAATTATTGTTCAGGGACCAATATAGTTTAAGGCATTGTTAGTTATATAATGACACAACGTCAATGTAATGGTCTTGAAAGGTGCTGCTATTGAAAAGTAAATAAAACTGTTAGATTTTAAGAAAATCAGGTTATTCCTGCTGTGTTGTGTCTAATGGAATCAAATCATTTTGATCCAAAATCGAACAAAATAGGAAAATTATGGATTGATATCAGGTTATGTCTTTATTTCACTTTTCTTTCTACACTGAAATAGGACTTTTAATAGAGTTGTTCATGTTCAGGAGACAAAATAAATATGCTTCAATTATTTCCTGTAAGATTTCTCTGTTTCCATATGTCCTATATATTATGAGTAAAAGGTTCAGTAAAAAGCTTTTTTTTTTTCTTATAATAATTAGATCTATATAATTAAATATGAGCCACATTTTTCTACAGTAACACATTTGATATCTATACATTAGTCATACTAAGGGGTGCTTAAAAGGCTTTGGATGTTATCTCACAAAGATAAATTGATGGAATTTTAAAATAGCTGGGAGTTTGAGGATGAGATAAGAAATATCACCAGAAATTAGAGTAGCTTCAGAAAACAGGTCTCATGGGAAAAAATGTCTTTCCTGAAAGAAATCATGAATGTCAACAAATCCTAAATTATTTGGCTTCTTGAAATTGGACACCTGGCACAGTTAAATTTTGAATGGGAATTTTTTTATTATGTTAGAAGACTTTTGCATTCACTGTTTGCTCAGGTTTTATATAAGGTGCTTGAAACTCATATTATCCAGCTCTTTTTCTACTTTTTCCTCCTTTCAATCTGAGAACCCACCTGCAAGATCTCATATTGCAACCATGGATTTGACCTATAATAAATACATTTAATAGGACTCCTTTATTTCTTTCCCAAACTTTCTTGACAAATATTCATATTCATGTATGATGCAGCACAGGCTCAAAGATTCTGGTATGTTGAAGATGTATTTAGACCTCCTTTACAAAAAATGCATATATTTGGACAAGCAAATTTGTTTAAATGGTGGCGCAAAATGTCACAAATCAATGGATTTTAAGAGGTGCTAAGAGAAGGGCAAAAGAGAAGGTATACTGAGAAAATTCACATATTTCCCTAATATAATCAAAACTAGAAAGACACTTTCTCTTCTCAAAACCTAAATATCCAAGGAAAAAAGAGCTACTGGTTTTCTTTTGCTGTATTTGTGTGTCAAAAATGTGGAGCTCCACAGCTGGATGTCTCTTTTTATGTTGGTTTTGTGATTATCTTTTGATGGACTAGAAGTTTCTTTCCCATCAACTTTTGACCTTAGTCCAGTGGGGGTTTTGGCATTGAAAACATTTGAACTCGATCCTTTTTGCTTTTAATTATTGTCTTTGTTGCAGAAATATTGCACAAACCCTCCTTGTGAAGTTTAAGATACATGTGCATGATGAGTTGGCTTGCTATTTTCTACTGCCTTTGTACAGTGCTGGACTGTTGTTAAAGATGCAACAAGCCACTCGAAAACCAATTTCAAAGTCAGGTTGGAGGATTGGAGGGAAATAGGCCCGCTCACATCAGAAATAAATATTTTCACAGAATATAGATAGATAGTGAAGAAGAGAAGCTATGAAACACCTAATAGGGCATTGCTGTGTATAGAGAAACTGCTACATTCAAGTGTAACTAAAATGTCAGTGTTAGTCATACCAAGCTTCCTCATTTTTCTTTCCTTGAGAGCATTTTTTGTAAGAGAACTAGATCTGTATTGTCTGCCTATTGTAGGATAGGAAGTAATTTACAATAGCAAGAAATAAAAAGCTATAAAATGTGTTACTAAAGTAACTTCTAGTTTTTCCAGCTACTGTCAAATTCTTTCGGACAAGATTCTTTTCACAAACTCTTATATTGTGCAATGTGCTGAAAGACTTTGGCCTGCTCCTGTAACTGCAAGCAGGGATGAGAAAAGTTTAGTGGGCTGATTCTCCTTCCATATAAAATAATGGCTCAAAACTGTGTCCAAAATCAACAGAACACAGCTCATTATTGCGCTCCTCGCACACTTCTACCCACCTACACCTGTGCATAATAAACACAAACATGTTCCCTCTTTCCTTGTGTTGAAGGTGGGTATTTGTGTTGACACTGAGATAAGCGCACATCTCCCTACACAAATTTTAGTAAGGATAAGTATTGGGATTCCATTGCCCATTATTCCACTTGGGAGACTTCTCATATGTATCGCCCTTATTCCAAAGTATTTCCTGTACAGATTCAGTGGTGTTCAGATTCATAGAATCATAAAAGCATTAAGGTACAACCTTTGACCCCACACCACCATTGTCAACTAAATCTTAACACCAAGTGCCTTGTCCAGTCATTTTTTGACACCTTCAGGGAGGGTGACTGCCAATGCTTAACCACTCTCATGATAAAGAAATTCCTCCCAGTGTCCAACCTGAACCTACCCTGGCACAGCTTGAGGCCATTTCCACTTGTCCTGTCACGGTTCATGAGAGGAGAGGAGCAGAACTCTGTATCATGGTTGGAGTTCATTTGGTATTAACATTCTTTTCCAAGCTCAGGGCAGTTGCCTTCTGCATGGTATGAATTTGTTTGTGCTCTATGCTGTGTTCTGTTATTGTGTTGACTATGCATTTAAAACCTTCTTACCCGTATGGTGCCATCTTTGAATAATACATTGGTGAGCCTCATTTTAATGACTTACCAGGTCTATAAATCATTTGAAACACTGTTTGGGCTGATGATGTATCCAAGTAATACATCATCACAAGGTGCTGCTGAGATGATATATTACTCTGAAGATGGCGCTGTAAAGAAAGAAAACCTGGAGTACATTCAGTTACCTACTACACTCATTTTTAAAAGGAGCAGCCCCTAATGGAGCTACTCTTATTTCTTGACTTCATGTCACTGCCACTCTCAGAGGATCTTAATAAAACCTCCTTTACCTTTTCCAGAAGACAGATTCCGTGAGATTACCCATTTCTATAACAGTTCAGATTATTAAAAATTCTAGATTTTTTAAATTATTTTTGGTTTCTTTCCCAAAAATATATTTTGGATATTTGTTTTGCAAATTTATAAAGTCATTCTAATTTAGATTAGAGAAAAGAAATTAAAATATGCATCAAAATCAAAGGAAAAATGATAGATATAGAAAATGGAAGAATCTTTAGTGTCTATGATCATGTAACAGTTAAGCAAAACCAAAAAAGTGGTCTGTGATGAATGTTGGATGAATAACCAACAAGTGAAGAATCATCCTCTAAGCTGCAAAACAGCAAAAGCACTTTATGTCAAATTTAAGTAAAGATAAAGAAATTGATATAGAGATGTTTAAATAATTAGGGCTTTAGATCCATAAAAGTTTAAAATATAAAACAAAGCAATATTATTTTCTTTAATTGTGAAAAAAACCTCTAAACAAGATGCCCCTCCAACACACACACACACAAAATCAGACCAAAAAAAACCCCCAAGACATTCTAAGTAAAAAGAAAACCGCAACAGCTTAAATGAAATATGGTATTTGTGTTTCATCCAAATTAGCATATCTCATTCAGTTTTTCTCTTCGGGTTTTTTTTTTCTTATCTTGTTTGAACTTGATCTAGAGAAACATTGGATTTGAATTAACATCAGCAACAAAATATTTCAATTTAAACAGAAAAATATAAAAGGCTTCTGTTGAAAACCATTCCACAAGTTCAACATTTGTCTTTTTTCACATTAGGGCAGATTCTTGAGTAATGCAAGGAGCATCTTGTTTAGAAACACATCCAGATCTGTAGACCTCATTCTTCAAAGAAAACTGGATGGCTCACTGCAAGCTTGGTGAAACAGCACTGTTTAGGAAAGTGCTGCTTCTTGTACTTCCATAGGGCAGGCTAGTTTGTGTCGTAGAGCAGCAAGAGAAAACTTACAAGAAAAATCACAAATGCCTACACTTTTGATACATTGGACTAGATACTTGACTTTGATGAAGCCCTTCTGAAAAGCTATGCCTGTGAGTGATGAGCCCTGCAGTTTGGTTGAAAATCACCATTTATCAAATGGGAAATGAAGAAAAGTAAGAACAACTATATTGAATTAATACAAATGAAATTATGGAAAGTGATGCAGGGATAACAGCATCCCTGAAACTCTAAAATCTACAAATATGAAATAATATAATTGTTCTAGTGAGATAAAATGAATAATTTGGGAGAAGAAAACAAATCAGAAGACACAATAATTTAAAGAAACCTACCAGGTACTATAAAATAATAAGGTACTACATTTCTGTTTATTGTGACAGAAACAACCCTTCACTAGACTGCAGAACTTGGCTGAACAGGTTTTTACCGGTATTGAATCTTTCTTACCATTGAGAAGGACCTCTAAATGTAATTTATTTAGAAGAGAGACGTGAAATCTAAACATTTGTATTTCAAGTTTTATTCTATTCATGTTCCTAAAATGTTCTGCTTTCTTTTTTTTCCCAGAAAAGAAATCAAGAAGATCAAAAGATCAAAGAGGAACTATTATGACCATTTTTTCCCATTGTGAATCAAATGGTCTGAGCAGTTCTTTGTGACACAGAGATGGTGAAATTTAAAGTGTTTTTCCAATGTAGACTGATCTCAAAAGGTCAAAAAATTGATATATGTATGTTCTAAAACAGTGAAAAAAAGGTGAAGTTTACTAAAACCAATATAACCCCAGCATAAAAGGAGATTACTGAAGAGTTTCTTTGTTGTAGCTCTATAAAAGGTTTTGATATATAGGTGTTAGCACAAGCCGTAAACAGTTCAATTGATTCAATAAATAAAAAATAAATTAGTAATAAACATTATTTTGATGAACTCTTGATCACAAAAAGGCAAACAGGCTTATTTGTCAAGCTTCTGAAAAGTTCACAAATACAAGGCTTAGTGAAAGCAAATAAAATCTTTTCTAATATACAAATTCTTATACGGGCATGAAAATTACAGCAGCAGTGCAGGAGGAATATAGCTGAGCTTATAAGCGGCCTCCAAAATTCTGAGTAGCCGACAGATAGTATTTGTTATTAGCAAGCCAAAGAAAAATTACTTCAAAATAGAAATTAGTATTAATCACTCTAAGGTTAAAAAATAAATATATATAGTTGACTGATTACAAAATAAGAATTACTCCTGTTGCTGGAGCAGGTAAAGATTGAATACCTGCTAGATAAAGGGGTAATAATCATAATTCTATATATGTAATATGTTCCAGGTTCTTTCTGTAAATTCTACAGTTGTATCAGTTACATGATTGGGGGTTCTCAAATACAGCCATAATATAATCAAATAATAAGAAGAAATGACTGATTCTTCCAATTTTTATCCAGAGCTCCCCTCGGAATTAATATGTTCTGTCTCTTGAGAAGAAATAAATATATATATGTAGGAACACATAGGGCATTTCATTTAGGACATAATGAGAAATCAGACAAGCTTGCTGAAAGGGTAAGAGAGTATTAAGACATCAGACAGCAAATAAATTACTGAAATCCTGCAAAACCCAGTAATAATGATATTGGATCCATCTTTAACTGCAGTCAATTTACTATATTTCAATCAGAAATAAAAGAGCTGAACCATCGTCTAGCATTAGATCAGTGGAGTGAGGTTCTGTGGGAGAGCTACAAATGCAAACAAGCAAGAGAATTTATGAACTGAATGAAGCAATTATCTCTACTGGGAACAGTGGCATTAGGGAACCAATGATTTCACATATTTGATTTTATGTACCTTCTACTGCATTGCTTAGGGAAAAGTAATCTTGTTTTACATTGAAGACAATGAGGCAATTTTTTCCTAATATCCTACATAAAACCATAAAATTTGTGATTATGGTATTTGTGGATCCTTAAGCAATCAATTTAGCTTATGCAATCTGAGCATAAAGATGACTAATAAGAGGTAGAACTTCTGGTTTAAGCACTAATTACTCAATAACATATTGTAGAGATCTGATTTTATTGGATGCATCAGATGTACTTTGCAGGACTTTACAAGTACTATTATTTGACAAGTTCCCTTAAAGAGGAAATGTATCAATCTTTAAATTCACCCACTTCCTTTACTCATTGGCAAAATTTCTAGCACAATATCTTTATATAAAAAGACCATAGGGAAGGTAAAATCTATTTTAGGATAATGAATTTATAATTTCTTTATGTAAAAACCCCCTAGATTAATTTATTAAATATCCAGATTCAAAAGAGCAAAAACATATATGATTGCAACTCTGTGTTTCTAGAGCGAAGCATGCATTTAGAGAGATGCCCATTCGTACTGAATAACAACACCATAACTAAAAGTAATGCTGTTACACCTATGCTGGACTAAAGGAATAAATGAGAAAATGGTTTGTATGGTGAGGGAATTCTTTAGAGCATCTGATTTTCCTGAGAAAAACAAACAAGGCATCAGGTGAACAATCAGGTATGGTGGGGGATACATGTAGCTGAAAGCTGTCTAAAGCCACACGCCAGTAGGAGATCTGGCCATATGTACAGCTATCCAAACCCTGTTGGGACGCACCTGGTTTTCATTGCTGCTGAAAACACGGCAGGTGCTTTCCATGGATGGCCAGGAAGTCCACCAAGTCCTTTATAGCATCATATGTGCTTACCTGTGTTGGGCTATTCCTATTAAACAAAATCCACCTATTATTTGTCGCTCTTCAAGAACAGAACTGAACATTGTGAAGGTTTGATTTGCTCTCAGATTTTATGGAGAAACTATGGGCTAATCATCATGTCATATAAATTACCAAAGTGCCTTTGATTGAGTGTGTGATCTACAAAGGTTGTCAGAAGCAGGATGATTTTTCCTAACACTTGACCTTGGGGTTAGAAAACATAAATCAGAATTATATATTGGTAATATGATTGCTCTGTTAAAGGTTTGACATTTATATTTTGTACAAGAAGAAAATATCAATAAGCAAAAAGTTTAAAAGAGCTATTTGTCTTTGAATTAGACAAGTCAATAAAAAAGAAGAGACTAGAAGGTGCTCACATGATTTTTAGTACTGTATGCTTTTATGGTATTTAAGCAATTTGAGCATTTAATGTTTGGATATGTGCACACAGGCATGTGTACATGTTGTGAAAATGTGCATCTTCCAAGGAATTTCATTGTTCTCAGTTTGATCCATCATTTAACTCTTCCCAAGTGCACTAGTTTTACCATTTCCCAGAGGGGTATTTCACTTAATTTCCTTTTGGATTAGCTGCCGCTCTGAGTTTGAATTTAAAGTTTAAAGGAACCATTTGATTTTAATAACTTTTATGTGTAGTGCTCCATTGAGTTTGGGTTTTAACACATAGCACTACTTTTCCATAAGGTGATTTTTAGTAAATCCCTGTATGTAAAAGGAAGATAAACACACATCACTGAGTTTGTTACTGCAATTAAATTATTGGATTTTTACATTAGAATATGTTTTGAACACAGAAAAATATGAAGAAACTGTTTTCTTGTGTCGGTCATAGACACTTTTCTAACACTTCAAAACTTGAAATAAGCCTGCATGTTTACTTCGATCTCAGAGAATAATTAAATGCCATGGTCTTATACATATGCACAGTCAGTTCAGGAAAGCAGTGTTTCTTCAAAGACACTATTAAACCAAATTCTTAAACAGTAACCATCTCCTTAGATTTTGCACTGTTAGATAAAAAGTTATTTGATTACCTACTTACTTGAAATTCCACACCCTGCTCAATCTTCCTGCCTTTACTGGCTTTGTCTCTCTCCATTCCACTAATTTCCAATAGCTGTAAGGCTGAAGGTTGATTTAAGCAGAGTCTAGGCAATGTTAAACACTGATTCCATGCCCATTCTAGGATTTGCAAGAACTTTCTTTATTCATACTGTTTGTTTTGGTTTTTTTGTTTTGGTTTTTTTTCTCTCTTCCTACTTCCAAGTATGAATTAAAAACAGTCATCCATAAATCTTGGTAAACCAGGAGATGGCTATGCACCCTTTGAAATATCATTCTATTCGAAAGGCTTCAGTATCCGTCAAAGCTGAGGAAATATTCTCCTTCTATTCACAAGATAAAAACAAGAAGCCAAGTTTCTCCTTTCTTCCAAAAGAAAGAGAATCACATATCTTTAGGAGACTTCTTTTTGGTTGTTTTTTTTTTAGTGGGTTATTTTGGTTTTGTTGGGGTTTTTTTTGTTCTCTGTTGTGTCAGTGGCTTATTGTGAGGAAAAGAGAGACCACCCTTGTTCTTGAACATTTCCCTTATTTAGAGAAGCTGCAGCTTCTGTGACATGGGTGTCACAGTGGATCTTCATAAGTCCTGACTTCTGTGTGGACATCTAGGGAGGCTCGTGACTGAACTGTTTGAGGTAGAATTTTTGGAAAGAAACATAAAGCCTTATCCTTTTGGAATTCCATCTTTTTATCAGAAGACAGTCTCTGAGACAGTAAAAATCACTTTTACGGGTGCATAAAATGTCATACATAACACATCCAATACGTGTAAAATCTAAAATTTCAAACATCTTCTGTTCTCTCAAAGGTCTAGGAGAAATTGGAATCAAAATGTGTTCTGTTGGCCACAGACGTACAGTATTTTGAGACACAATGGGACATTATATGAGTCAGTGTAGACATGTTATTGACATACTAACATCCTTACCTGCAGGCTTGTGAGATGGGTCTGCACACTCTGTTTTTCTCTTTGATTTAAAGGGGAGATTTCAGCAGTGCCAGCACCAGTTTTACGGTATCAGGAAGTTAAACTAAAATATGTGCTTGGAACTTGGTTTTGCATTACTGCAAAATTGTGCAGTTCAGGAACACAACATAAAATCTCACCATTTCTTTCAAGGTAAAGAGAATGCAATGAGGAAGAGAAAGATGGCAATACTATGAAGAGAGTTAAATTGTAACTGGCTGATGTTCAACTGTAACTGAACATATTTTTCACAAGTCATTACTCACAGTGTGATGTGCTACAGTTTTCTGTACCAGTTTTTCCTGCTACTTATAAACTCACTTTCTGGATTCATACCTCCCTATTGACATTGATCTCAGCATTATTTATTTTCAGCCATTTTAGATGACAGAGACAGAAAAAATGGAAACTAAAGTGATAGATTAAAATTTCCCTTCTTACCTAATGGGGGATGAGGTTTTACTTCCTTCCGCAGTTCTTCTGGTCTCTAAAGATAATGCTTTAAAACTGTAAGTGTTCAAAAAAGCCCTGTTGATGCTCATGACAATGAAATAACTAGTCACTGTGATGTTTAGGACACTGCTCCCTGGAGAAAAATAATGCATGCACTGAGAATAAACAAACATTCTAAAGTCTTTCCTATGTGTCAGAGAATTGGCATAAGTTTAAAATGCAGCATTATTTAAGGTATGATTTTACTGTAACAAACCACACTGAGTAATTCTTTTGTAGGTGGGGGAGATTTTCTTTCCTGAAAGGTAGGGTCTTTCTCCTTCAAAACATTGCTGCTTCTTTCAGTGTCTTACATTTTGGTAGCTGGAAATCTTGTCTGAACTCTAACCTTGGTGTTCAGAGGAAACTGGTAGCTGTCTAGGAAGCACAGTTTGCTAAGAGAATATTGGATTTTGGAAATGTGTTTTTGTGTCACGTAACAAGGAATGGCACTATTTGCCCTCTTGTTCCCTGTTTCCAGTTGTCCTCGATTCTGTTCATCATCTATGGAAAATTCAAAGAACTTCCCTGTGTTTAAAGAATGAATACTATACAGAAGTTCCTAAAAGGCCATTAAAATTATCTTTGTACTCCTCAAATAATGTAGTCAAATGAAAATGAGCTATCACAAGAATAATCTATACAGAAAACCATTGGAAAAATTCCATTAGCCCTCTCAAGAGAAAATATGACACTAGGAGGCATAGTCTTGTAAGATATTTTAAAATAAAATGCAGACTCAGAAATTCACTTTTATCAGTACTGGTTCATACTTCCCAGGCGTTCTTCCAGCATTGTGTCAATAATCTCAGATATTTATGATAATTGTGTATAGGTTATATTCGTCTATTCTACGCTTTATCCATAAAAGTGGAATAAATTTAAAGAACTTTTAAAACACCTCTCTGGTAAATTCTGCTAATACTTCTGAACAAAATGCACCTCTAATATATAATGCATCCGCACTTAAAGAGTACATTGATATTAATTTTAAGGAAATAAGTATTTAGAGGAAAAGCACAGGAAATCTATCTATTACAGTTACTAATGCAATTGAATATTAAGCAGAATAAATGTATTGTTACAATCAAGTCTTAAAATGAAGGCAGAAGAAAATTTGAAAAAACCCAGATATATAACGCAAGTCAAGGTCAACCTTATGAACCTTTGATTAAAAGAATATCTAATTCAGGTCTTATGTCTCAGCAATAAATAAAAAGTAAATAAAATGTATTAGATTTGTTTTTATTTGCAGGACCCTTTGCCATGTAATTCTCTATCTTTAAAATTTATCTGATGCAGGAGCAAGCCGATTCAAAAGCTAGTATTGGAGGCTGGATTTAATGAAACTCTGCTTTTAGCTTAGCTCATCCTCCTCTCAGGATCCTGAGCTACACCTGAACTTCTCTGATTCCCAAATATACTATAAGAAAGAAGATCAATTTGAAAATTGCTTTTATTTTTCGCATGCTTTCCACAGTCTAAAAGGTATGATTTTGTGAGTTTTTTTAAACACCATTGCTGTTCAGCATGAACTTGTCCTCAAGAACAGTAGGGGCATTTGAGGCCTACCATATTGTTTTATAATATGCACCGGATCCTTTTGTCTTTCGATGGCACCCATGAGACACCAAAATGCCAAACAGCAGAGGGTATTTTTTTTGGTAGCATCTGGCTTCTTGGCTCACTCCCCAGATAATATTGGCAGCTCTGCATTTGCTTTCAGAGCTGTCATGTATTTGACTTCCTGATAGGCTGTTAGCATTACTTTGCCCTTCTAGATGTGATCCTTTGACTTACCCTTGTTTCAAACAACATTTTTATCAGTAGCTTAAAAAAATTTCAACACAAATGCATTCAAAAGCATGTGAACAAGCAGTCCAAATTGCTATTTGTACAAATGAAACATTTCATTTTCTTAAAATAAAAAAAAAAAATGTGCGTGTGAAATGGATCCATTATTTCATGCTAGGTGGCTTCATTTTGCCATTAGAAATCAAGTTTCAAAATCTATTTGCAAAACCAGAGATTGAAACTAGCCTTATGTTATTTACATCAAAGATTTAGGAAACGATGTGAAGGCGAATCCCATAGTGGATGACAGGAAACCCACTAAGTCAATCACGTGTCCATTTTCATCTAAGTTCATGCAGAAATTGGATCAAAAGAACACTTCACTATCCTTTGGGCAAAGGCTTGGCACTTAGCTGCAGCCCTACTCAGGGACTGCTTCTCTGCTGGAACCACTGAACCTGGAATGAATCCAGGCAGTGACACTTTGAAGGAAGCATATTTGCTCAGCCTGTGATCACATCATAAACAGAATAGGCTGTGAATGCCAGAATGTTGTTGGAGAGAAACATATGGGTGGAAATACTAATTCACTAATGTCAAAATTTACTGCTCTGACATTTTTAGAATAAAATAATTCTCTTTTTCATGGGTGATAATTCTATTTAAATTGGAGTTTTGGGTATAGATACTTCCTCCCTCTCCCCCCAACAATTAGATTATAATTTCTTTCTCAAAATTTCATTGCAGGAAACTAATAAAAAAAAATAATCTCAGTGAAATCCCCTGGTTCCACTAAATCAATAAAAAAAAAGACCATTCTAATACTTTTTAAAGTCAATATATTTAGAGGAGATCCTTCATGTTTTCCCTTTTATTGTTTTGAAATTAGATCACAATCTAAGTATTTATGAAGTACAATTAAGTAGTTAAAACTGCAAAACCTTAAACTAAAAATAACATGAAAAGAGAATAAAACATTTATTAGAATTTTAGAACTACTCAAATGTAGCTTCTTTCAGTGAGGTGGAATAGCTACTGGGTAGTCTCCATAAAAGAAGAAATTTCCAAATATTATGGTTTTAACAACAGGACATATCTTTAACTAACAGCTCAGTTCCTCTATTTTGCTGAATGACTGAAGATTTGGCACCGCTAAATTTTTTTTTCTCTTTCATTCTTAGCCATTTTTTACAAATATGCTTTAGAAACCATATAATAGTCTCTTCTCATTTCAGCACCCGGTCTAAAATTCTTACTGTAGGAACAGTGCATTCAACATAAGGAAACTATTTATCCTTTATCTCTGCAGCAGTCTATTGGCTCAATATACACACATTTAAAATTATCAAAAACTAAATTTGAAATTTTGTCCTGAATAGTTCACTATCCCAATCTACTTACCTTAAAATGATTGGTACCTTGTAAATTTGAGAATTCACTTGATGCATTTGGATATTCAGTGCCATAATACTCAATTACAATGAGGTGACTCTTTATATCTAAATAAACAAGAATGATGATCATATGCCTTTAGAATACTTTTTTTTCTTTGGAAACATGTCAGTATCTTGCCTTACTAACTTTGCCTTTGTTTTATGGTCTAATGTTTAACTAATGTGAAGTGAAACTAACTTTGATACAGTCCAGCAGCCTGTGCCTCTAGAATTTGTGTTGCAGCTAAATTGGTAAACCACAGCACGCCTCTTCACATGTCACCAATTTTGCTCTCCAGTGAAAAGGACACGAAAGCTACCCCTGCCTGCAAGCTGGACCTAAAGCTCTGGAACACCTTAGCTTTTACTGTAAAGCATTTTGTGAGTGACTTCCTTTCTGAAACAAGACTTGCAATGATTTGAGTTGGTTCTTACTGTAGCTGCCTGCTATGATTTGAACTGACTTAGCTAAAACAGAAAAGCAGTTTGTGGTATCTTAAAGAAAACCCCAACCCTAAGACCAAATATCCATTCTGAAAAACTTTCTTGTCATCTACTGAATAAACTTGCTGAAATGGTTTAGTGTAATTACTGAAGAAATCAGCATTAAATAAATACAGCCCTGGAGAGAATGTGCAGGTGATACCATTAACCAAGGTTTATCAAAGAAAACTTTACTGGAGTTCAGTCAAACCTTCATTATTTGACCCGTGAGAATAAAGAATATGAAAAACATGCAGCAAAGCTGGAAAGAGTTGAAGGGTGAAGCCCCTATCTTTAGTTTAAATTTCGAGGGGACACCTGCCTTTTTAATTCTCTTTCATCAGGTCCTTAAAAATCAACACCATGCAGACACCAAATTAATTGATAGGTTTTCTTGTGGTTGAAAACAGTGAAATTTAATGGTTATTTCACTCACCTATTAAGCGCCAGCTTTGACTTAATATAGGATGAAAGTGAAATTATTGAACACTAAAATGAAGTCTCTTGGGATACTCATTTTGATTTGTGTCCTTAATTTCTTGGATGACCTGCAAAAATTCTAACCTCAAAACACCTTACAGAGAAAGGTGGGAAGGCATAGATAGGAAAGAAGCTATCTTAGTTTCTCCTAGTCTTAATTTAAGTAAAGAATTAAATTACAAAGCATTATTTATTCTCACAAATTCCAAGATTCTAGATGCATAATCAGAAATAAGAGAGAGGTGGAATACATTTTTGAGTTCCTCCCTGAAACTCCCATTCCCCAACTAGCAATTAGACCTGGATAAACTAGAAAAAAATAAAATCTTCTTTTATTATCAATTTTTAAAATTTTTGTTCATCCTCCGCAGAATGTTCAATATCACAAGATATCAGCAGTGGAAAGTCAGAATTTGGCAAATGTTATCCCCATGAATTCTGAGATGCCACAGTATTTTCCTCTAATAAAAAAACTTTCATTTATGTTGCTAAGCTACTGTTGATAAATGCTAGTTTCTTAATAGAGACCACCATCTTTGCATGTATATGTGTGTTATATATAAGTAAAACACCTAATTCTATGTTTTAATTAATATATAAAACCAGGTAATATTCTAGACTATGTATTTATCATTAGTATTACCAAGCATTTTTCATTCCACTTAGGAAACAAAACACATACATCAGGCGTAGCATCATTTAATATAATATGGAAGTTCTGTACAATGAGAAAAGAAATAAAAGAGGAACCTGCAGTATTCATAAAGCCCAAGTGACAACTATATGTAACCTTTCCCAGATATACTTCAGCAAAAAAGGCATTCAGAAAACGAATATATATCAACCTCCAGAGTGGCACTGGATATAATGTATTTTCAGAGAAACCATCAGGCTTTTTTTCCTATTAACTCATTTTCAGTGTCAGCTTTCACCTCTCAGATTTTTTCAGCTATTTGTTAAATATTGAGTGTAGGAGCTTAACAGGGAAATATTAACAGATATTAACTACAGTGTTGCTGGTGGGTAAAGCTCTATTATGCATTAAAAATAACCATCTGAGACAAGCAAAGTTGTGACACCAGCCACTCACAGTACAGTCTAACTACATAAAATGAAATGAAAAACCTTTGAAGATGGAATAAAAAGGCACAATACTGAATACTAAATAGTCCTCATGGGAGACAGAAGCAATGCAGGTTTTTGCATTGGTAGCAAACAGCAGGAGACTGCCAAGATTTAGGTGCCTGAGGGCCAGAAAAGCTTAGTTATAACTTAATCCAGATTAGCTCCCCAAGATTTGTGTAAGTGACATCCATAAAATGTATTGGAAAAATTGTTGGAAAACAATGAAGATCATCATTTTATGAAATGAGGAAAAGCTGCACATTATTTTTTCTGTAACACATTTTTATTTCAGGATTATCTATCCACTGCCTTACTTGCTTTTGTTTTGCTCTTTATTCTGCTAAAATATGTGCACATGCATTTACTGGAGGGTTTGTGCTGCCTGGAGACTACACTGGAACCAAATCTACCTTGACTGGGAATGGTAGGGAATTTTGCTTTCAGCTGCAGTCTGAGAATACACATTATTTAGCTCTAAAATTTCTGAAATACGTGTAGATAATGGAAATACTTTAGAAGTTATAGCGTTCTATATTCTTCCAATATGCCTTCTTCTTAGTCTTTAACTTTGAACATAATAATTGTATTGAAACCTGAGGTAAATGTTTCACAAAATTCACATATAATGACACTTCATATTATTCAGCTAGACCAAGATGTGTTTTTCAGATGATATGACTTCCAACATACATCAGAACTCTAAATAAACATTGCTTCAATCCAAAAGAATTATTTTGATTGTTTCAAACCAATAATTTAGATGTATCAGATAACAAAAAAGCAGCTACTTGTTCGCTGAACTGCTGCAATACAATATTCTTAATGCGGTCCATTGGTTATACTATTGGTTTTCTTATTTGTTTTCACAGCTAAGTCAGTCAGGTATAGTACTAGCAAAATATAAAATTTACATGAGGAAAGAATAAGACTCTTAGGTATTCATAATTATTTGAGACGTTGCCCCATTTTTGTATTCCTACTTTTTAGTTCACATTAGCAATTTTGGTAGAAAAATCTGGACAGTAAATTTTATGAAGTAGTTGTGCATTCCTCTAGCAACAAAGCTTTTGCATTTAAAATTTTCATAGTTTAGCTTGATAGCTCAGAATGACTATTTATTGATATGACTGGTCTGCAAATGCAAGAGAAACAATTGCAAAAAAACATTCTGTAGAAAAAAATATGTGGTCACGATAGAAAATCAGGCAATGTCGTCTGTGGGTTGGGCCTTTATAATAGCAAATATTTGATGAACCATTTATGGTGAAATAACAAATATGAGAAATTATCCCTGAATTGCCCGTGTAAAAGCTTGCATTTCTTCTAATATTCATAGACACTTAATTATAATTTGGTCTGAACTAGAAGCCAGTATTCTTTGAGATAAATTCTACCTTAAAGATCACTAAAATTTCCTCTTTTAAAAGAAGAAAATTTTGTGGCAGAGGTAAAATTTTATGGACTAAATAACAAGCAAATAAACCATTCTCCAATCTTCAAGTAGATGCAGGAGACAATTACCTGGTATTTAATTCCATCATCTTAATCTGATAAATGCAGGGAAATATTGATGAATTATTATTTTAATGATGCCTCTGATACTATTACTTTTTATTATCCACATCCTTATTGAGATAGTTTTCAAGGTCTGTTGACAGGAGCAACATCAATTATGTTCATCCAAGGTACATAACGAACCATGAACCATACACAATATTAATATGTAAGACAAGACTAAGAAACTTTCCTGTTGGCTCACAGTTATGGCTGAGATTTCCTTCATGGACAATCTGAATTTATATTAGCATTAGAACTGAACAAACACTACAATAAATAAAATTTCAAGCAATTATTACAGTTTTTCTATTAAATTACTTGAAGATTTTATTATTGTTTTCATGGTGTCACTTCCTCTTTATTTAAAGGGTTACTTTATCTTCTCTTCAATCTCAACTTTAAGAATTGAATTTATAATGCTGCCTACAATATATTGATAATAGTTAAACCATCAGGTATTTCATGGACCACTACCTCTTCAGTATTCCCCTGTATTGATTTTTGTGGCTTATTTCGTAGGGTGCTTTAGAAAGCAGTAAGAGTATTTTCTATTTTTTTTTCTTTTTTTTTTCTTTTTTTCTGTATTGGTGAATATCTGGCACGATACTGCTCCCCACCCATAGTATCCTAAGATACCATGCAATAAAAACCACAACAAGACAAAGAATGAATTCACAGGTTAAGGCTATCAAATAACAGTGCTAGGCTGAGTATGATCCAGAAAGAGTTAATATCATGAAAATTTGTCTAGTCCAGGTTTGCAAATCGATCTTTTTTCCTAGTATCCTTCCCAGTCAGTATGCTTTAATGCTGTCTCATACTCTTGTCTGTAGACTGAATTAGACAAAAGTAGAAGATTAAATATTCACCCATTCACTTTCTGTAAATAATTTTAATAGCCAAGGAAGGAAGCAGTAAAGTTTTCATTTAATTTATGAGTGCTTTTTTTTCAAAAATAGGAGTTCTAAAACTAAGGGTTGGAGATGAGTGAGGTTCACCAACAAATTTAATCAATACTATTTGACCAACAAAGTGAACAATGGAAGTAAAATTCATCCAGTTTCAGAGCTGAAAACCAGCCAGCATCCCACATGTTCATTTGCACTGATGATTACATGTTAATTTTAAGCATGGAATATAGTCATATGTGATATTGTTAATGAATTTTCCTTAATTGATAAGAAATATACAGACTGCCTTGATCGCCTGCTAAGGGGATGGGCATAAGAGCAGTGATGTAGAATCTCAGAATCCTTTTTCTTGTTAGCTGCAGGTCTGAAGAACCTATGTTCGTGATTCTGTGTTTTAGAATCTAATTGCCTCACTGCAGCCTTTGGGCTAGCAGGAGAAATGTTTTGGTGCAATGCAAATATGAAGTAAGTACTTATCAGTCTATGAGATCCAGACTATGTCACAGCTTGTAGACTTTGAATTTTACAAAACCATGAGTATACCAGACATAGGAAAATGAAAGGAGAAAGTTTTATTCAATTCTGATCCTGAAATATCTCTAAACTACGATATTTAATCGAATGTTAATTAAGCAACACACATTGAGGCACTTTTGGGAGATTAATGAATGCCTGGGTGTGGCATATAGCTCAAAACTATATTTTGGGTTATAAACCCTACCCAATAATTAAACCCCAGGAAATTCCCTAGTCTGAGATTAATATTAATCTTAGAGAAATTAGCTGAGAATAGAAGAAAAGTCTTAACCCTATGTGATGTTCTTAAGGGAATTGTACCAACAATTGACGTTCTTCCATCCACAGGCTTTTTGTAGACCTTCATATCCTTCCTTCACTCAATAAGACCTGTATGCCTCGTGTAACCAACAAGTGTAACTTCTTATATCTACATGTGTTTATATATATATATATGCATATATATATATATATACAGACACATACACACAAAAGTAATATACAGTGCCTCTCCCAGGTTAAAAGCCAGTATTTAACCTCCAGATTAAATACCTGAACACTCATTCCACACACAGCTGAAAACCTGTTTCCGTTGTACACTGTTTTATTGATCTTAACTTCTCAGAGCTCAGGGATGAGGTTCTACAGGTTAACCTCCTGTTTTCATTTTACACTTCCAGATTCAATTTTTATCAATTTGTGTGTGACCATTTTTTGGAGTTTGCTCAGACAAATGACAGAGCATCAAGATTTGTAGCTCTTATTCACACTAAGTAACAACAGATTTCCATGAAGCCTAATTAGGAATCTGTAAACAATAATCCTATTTAAAGAAGAAAGTATTAGCCCATGGGAGCCAAAATATAAAAGAAACCTCCCTTAATTGTTTATATTGTGCCTTGATAAATTAACATGAAGGCAGCTTTTTGTGAATGCTGAAAAGTACAATTAAAATATACGTATATACACACACAGATATACACTGTGTTAAGAGATTTTCTCTGGACATTGTCTTCCATGAACTTTATGGTCATAAACAGGATTGAGAAATGGTAATTTAGAGTAAAGAGAGGAGGCATGAGGAAAACCAATACAAATTCAAATCTGATGAAAAGGCTCAGAAATTGCTTTTGGGGGATTTACCAACGGAATTTTCAAAAGTCTTTATCAGAGAGATTGAAAGAAAAGTAAGGAAAGAAAATTCTGTGGTATGTTAGGTTCTAATGAATATTCTTCTTTTTTTTTCATACATGGTAAATCTGTCTCCACCTCAGGTACCTATATAATCAAGACACTGTTAAGTTTCTTTGAACTCCTCTAATTCAGGTTTCATGCATCACATTTGTTTAAAATGTTTAATAACTTATTCACTAATTGCTTGTTTAAACCTGTGCTGGCTGCCAAGCATACTGTTATAACTGATAAAATATAGATCACTCTGAATATTTATGTGTGATTTTTGTGCAAGTGACATTTATGATTAATGCAAACTTAATTTGGTAGTGGAATCAAATAAAAAATGTCTCTGTGTATTCTACTGGAATGATTAGCAGAGGCCATTAATCAAGGAGTCCCTTTTGTTCTTAATTTTATGCCACATGAATGAGTAAAGATACAAAGGAACTGAGTATTTCATCAAGCTCTGTCTTTCTTTATGTGAAATATTCAATTCTCTCACAAGAAACTTCCATATCTTTAATGTTTTTAATCACTGCTCTTTTGTGTGTGGCCTTCTTTGTGAAGTGAGACCTGCATATCATTCAGGCAAAAACATTTCCGGAGCATAGCATAGTCATGAATTTGATTCCAAATGGCTTTTTCAAGTCGGTGATATAGAGTCACATCTGAATACTGAACAAGGCCCAAGTTGGCTCAAGCACCTCCTTTTTTTAAGTCTGCAAAGGTCGCAAATTAGATGAAGAAAGAATTTTATTTGGGGGTTTTCGGGGGG
>VZTG01001018.1:416313-542290 GCA_013397845.1 Melanocharis versteri | reverse complement strand
TTTTTTTTTTTTTTTTTTTTGGTCTGCCTCTATATCTAGCATAGTTTTGAAGGACTAATGAAGAACTTGATTGTTAACTATTGTTCTTCACATCTGAGGTAACAGAGACCTGCAGTAAAATCTCATGATTCTTCCTAAGACTAATGTCTATTTTTTGCTAGTAGCTCCCTAGTAGCTTTGAGAAAGAAAAAAGGAAGCATAAAATATATTTTTCTTCACAGCAGTAGTGTCTGATTCTCAGTTGTGGCTTCTCTGCTTGTTTCCCAAGGCAATAGGCACCCAAAGTATTTTCCACTAAAAGAAATGTACTTCCCATTACTTAAATGACAGTGCTTTTACCCAGTTTGAACATGAGAACCTTGTACACGATTTCCTGTAGAGAAAAATAGAGTTTTGGAACCGATGTCAATGCTTCTCTGACTTCAGTTTTAACCACCTGAAAAAGCAGGTGTCTAGTGACCAGGATAAGAAAATTGCAGAGATTCTCAACCAAGGTCATTTTCTTAGTGGGTGCAAAATAGTAAGTCACCTTGAATAGGAGTGTATGGAGCATTACAGCTGCATAAACTTAACTTCCAGGAACTCTACTAACTTTGGTGTTCTTGTTGAAAATGGTTTCTGTGATATGAGCTTCTTGACTTGACATCATCTTCGATAATTACAAGGAACACCAAAAAAAACGCATAAAAAACCGTGGCATTCTGCTGAGACTGAAGGCAAATATCCACAACTGAACTAAAATAAATCACCATAAATATATGCCAGTTCTGCCTGAAAAAAAGTCGCTGAATGTTTCTAGTCAGTCCTCTGTAAAGTATTTTTACAGATTAGCTTGCTCCAAGTGAAAGTCATCTCCAACTATGACCATGAAACCTTTTACCGTGGATGTTGAAATACTAGGATACAACTTTAAATCAGCAGTCCATCTACAGTGGTAGAAATAACCTACTCGGGTTCCATGGGGAAAAAAGTGCAGATGAGCTGTGGAATGAAGTACAACCCCAAGCCTGGGAGTGAGCCACAAACCCAGATGTCCATTCAAATCAGTAGGTAATCGTATGGGGCCTCAGTTCAAGGTTCTCATTTGGTTTTTTTTCATGAGCTTTACCAAGACGGAGTGGAGGTGTACTTTTCTCTGTCTCCTCAGCAAGCTCACCACAGAGCAGCTGCTCAGTTTTGTAATGCTGCTATTCACTACAGTTTTACAGTAAAGGGGCTTTGACATTTTGCTTTGATGCAGTAAATATATAACAACCACA
The DNA here is from genome assembly GCA_013397845.1 of Melanocharis versteri. Classification (NCBI taxonomy): domain Eukaryota; kingdom Metazoa; phylum Chordata; class Aves; order Passeriformes; family Melanocharitidae; genus Melanocharis; species Melanocharis versteri. The sequence goes on along the minus strand of VZTG01001018.1, from coordinate 541,031 downwards.
AGTGAGTAAAATCAGTTGTATTGCTTTCTTGGTAACAGCCCCAAATGATTGCCTGAGCACTTACACTGTTGAAGGACTTATTGGGTTCAGTTTGCTAAGCTTTATATTTTCCGTAGGAAAGGATCTGTGCTTTTTATTGTGTGTGTGTGTGTGTGTGTCTGCATGTAGTCTCAAACCTAATCAGACCTTATGCTAGAATAAAGCCCCTAGACAGTATTATACTGCTCAAAAAAGGTTAGTATTTCAAAAATAATAAAAAGCTGTTGAAAACAAAAAACTCTCCTAATGAGGTAGCACTGAATGCTCCAGAATGCATATGCTGTGGAGTTTCTTCTTACTACACTTGTCCTTCGGGCTTTCACATGCTATATTCCCATGCAGTGACAGTCCAGTCTCAGTTCCTTTAAGAATTTTAAGCTGATATGCAGTAACAATATGAGGATTTCCTTCCCTAAGTCTCCTTTTTTCTTCATTAATACAAACACTTCCCTTGCTGATAGTGTCACTTTGTAAGCATTCATTACCTATTGATCAGGCAGTGTAGAGTGCACAGATGGATTGACAAACCCTCACAGAGGCCTCTTCATTTCAATGAGCTTCTGACATACCATGCTACAGGATTTCTTAACAGAATATTGACAAGCTCTGGCAGATTCTCCATTTTATGGACTAAATATCGTACTTTGTGTTTGTTTTGTCTGATTTTCTGTGATTTTATTGTCACTCATTATTCTTAATTTTCTTTATTTACCATGTGAGTATCCATGTGGCAACAATATAAATCAGATTAAAATCAAATTAAAATCAAATTAAAATTAGATAACAAGATATCATCAACAGAGTTTTTGTATACACTAATACCTACGGATTATGTATATATTTGTGGTACATGTGCATGCATATGTGCATTTAGAGATCTGTGGTTGGCATGCGCTACCAGTGGGTCAGCCGCAAGATTTCCAGGATTGTGTGCTCGTACGCTTAGAGGCAGAAAGGTGCTTCTCTCATCCTGCCATTCTCTGAGTAAGATGTCTTGCTCTTGAGCTTGCAATTGAGTCATGCATCATATCTTGATATTATGGAAATGGTGAAAAAAGCACCTCATGAGGATGTGGGGAGATGTCAGGACCACAGAGGCTGACATCCTCACAATGCAAAAGAGAAAGGGAAGAATTACAAAAAGTCATATAAATATATATCTGTCTATATTGCATATGTCAGTATGTCTGAAGCGGGGAAATGACATAAACTTGAGCCACAAAAGATATATTTGGGGGTTGTCTCAGGAAAGAAAGGTGAAGGAAACAAAGAACAAGAAAAAAAAGAGGAAGAGAGAAAAGGTGTAACACAGCCAAGGAGGTTGCCTCTGTAACTTTGGTTAAAGATCGTGCTATGCTATCAAAAAGATAATTCTCATAATCATAAAAACAAGCTGGTTTAATAAATACATACAATCAAAATAAGAAGTAATTCCCTCTGGCACGATGAAAATAATAAAACGGGCGATGTTATTTTGAAAAATACATGTAAGAATGGCTGAAAATACATTTAAATTTTTCCTGAAGGAGAAAATGTAATAAGGTGGAAATCTTCTGGCATTGAATAGGTTTTTGCCCTACCTAGTATGTAAACTATTACACAAGATATGTTTACAAGACGAATAATTTTTCTTTCGGCAGTAATTTGTCTCTTAACAATATCAATATTTTATTACCCATAAGCCATTACATTATTAATTTCAGTGGCCTGCAGTAAGCAGCACAGGTGGTTGGGTACCAAGCAGTAAGTTTTTAATACTACTCAAATATTGCAGTGATTTCAAGTTGTATTTTAAAAAGAACAATCCTTTTTATAAGAAAGAGCTAAAAAACCAAAGCAAAATCTAAAAATGTCAGTCTTTTATAAGCATTAAGAAAGATTGCAATAATTTTTAGAGGTATTTATTACATAATGCATACAAAATACAATGTCTGTATGTCCATTTAGTGTAAACAATAGTTATTTTCATTTAATCCATAAAAATAATGTCATATGAACTACTATAGATGTAATGCTGAGGCTTCTTAAAGTGCATGTCACTCTCTCTCTCTCTTCTGTAGGAACCTATTTGAATACCTGCTGTCATCAGTGACAAACTTGTCGCTCACTGTGGCATAGAACACCATGAAGGCGTTCTCTCAAAGACTGCTCAAGTGTTTCTGTACCTCTATACACAATAGTTTTCTAGAGGAAAAGAGAGCCTTAATTAAAAATCATATAATTTATGTTTACAGATTCTATATCAGTTGCTGCCAGAGATATAAAAACATATATAATTTTGAACCACTTCATGAAATTTGTTTGAATCCCTCTGTTTTTGAGATGAGGTCCCTGCATTTCTTCTATAACAATATATCTGGAGTTCCAGCATATCCCATTGTTTTGATATTGAAAAATCATATAAATGTGAAAGCTTCCACTGGCCAAAAGAAATTATTCCCATGATTACTAAGTTTTGAGCTCTTTCTGGGGAGAGGGGTTCTCGGTTTTTCTTGGTCTGTAACAGGCTTAGATGGGTTTTAACTTGACTCAGAATGGATATTTTTACTTAGAAAATTTGGAGATTGAAGACTATATTGACAGTCTTCAGTTGACTGCATTGAGATTATCCTTCAGGCAAATTACCCAGGTTTCCACATCATCTACGCGTTGGGAGTCATGTTGAGTCTAAACTGATGCGAGTCACCTGTCTCTCCAGGTCAGGAAACCCAGGCAAAGGACTCAATGGTTCACACTGATTTCTACTCCAAAGGACTGCAGGGATTCAGTCACCTGGAGTCACTCAGTCTGAGAGGTTCAGCTTGATCATAGGTGCAGTTCTCAGGCTGTAACCATATTTAGCCACTTAGAAATAGTGAGTCTTAGAACAGATAATGTGAGTAACTTTGTCTAGTTTATTCTTCCTTTTTCTTCTCTAAGGAAAAATGCTATTTATTATTGCTAATTCTCACTGGCATCTTATGCTTACAGGCAATGGAGAGTGGGGAGTTAGGAATGTAAAGGATCATTTGTATTCACATTGAAGTTTACTGTCTGGAGACTGTGTAGTATATGTGTGAAATCAAACAGCTGTAGCTGAATCAACATCTCATGGAAAACTTATGGAGGACAATGAATATGAAGATTATCCAGGCATTAAAAAAAATATTTATTTTTTATATATACATAAAGTGTTGTGCTCTGTATCTATATTACACTCTTGCCAAGGTTGCTTCTGCTCACTTAATGAATTGCAAAGATTATGTAGCTATTATTCATACATTTTTCCCTTTTTATGCTTAATGACATCTCTTTTTGACCCAAATTATACAAAAAAAGAAAAAAAATGCACACAATCAGAATGGATAGAATATATTACTGTTAAAATGCAAATATTTTATTAGAAATCCTGCATATTTGCCATCGTTTGGTTTCTTTCCAGCAGAATACTTTTCTGATCAGCCCCAGAAAATGAAATTGGAAACATTTCATTAATTTTATAAAAAAGGAGAGGGCTGAGTGGCATCATAGTTCCTTTGTATTTTTCCCCTGTTCATTTGTGCAGCTATAATTACAGATTCTTTGTGGAATGTTCATGTCAATCATTGTTAATCTCTAATTTCTAATCACAGGCATAAGTAGGTTTAGACTTCATTGCAAACCTTTTGAGAGTTCTGTGGGTTTTGAGAGAGAAATGACATGTTGCTCATCTTCATAACGTTTTCTGGAGATCCTTGTCAGTAATATTTCCAAAGGGAAAGAAGTTATCAGACAGAGGAGTGAGGAGAAGAAAAAACAAAAAGGAAAGGATGAAGATTCTTTCTAGGCAAAAAGTTGTGTTCCAGGATTTTTAACATTTCACAATTTTGGCTAGATTTATTCGTGGATGTGACAGTTCCTGGTTGCGCTGCTTCAGTGAAAAGGAAGATAAATAAGGCAACAACACCTGGGCAACATGTAGGCAAGATTAGACGAGAATTAAGAAACTCTTCGAAGATTCAGACCTATGAAAAAATCTGGCAGAGTTGAGTTGTGGAATTTGAGCAACTAGAGACAAATTGCTCGGAAATTAAATTAAGGAATGGTATTTTTAGTTTGTTGCTTTATTTGAAATCAGTCAGTGGCAGTGAGGCTAGCAAAAAGGTACCAATCAGAATTTAACTTTAAAGAAACAAGTTACAATCATATGTTCTGTAATACGGTATGTTTTTCAATATTTTGGGGTTGCAGCCATTTCTGGCAGTAGTTCAGTAGCTATTCCTTATATATATATAAATGTACTGTAGTCATAACTTAAGTCTTCCAATACTGCAAATTTTCTATCATCTTTTGTATTCTCTGTAGCAGTCCTACTTGCCTGTATGTCAAATCTGACTAGCAGAATTGGAGTACCGCAGGGTGAAGTAAGTCAGACTCAACTTCACTCAGTGTGGTCATAATAAAAAACCCGATTTTCTTATTAAAATATTCCAAGTAATTTATGGTTCCAGTTATTTCTGTAGCTTTAATATGGGTTCTAATAACATATTTCACAAATGACCTTTGGAACAAAGACAAACATCACAAAACCATATGAACCAAGAGACTTTTTGGTAGTGGGGCCTGAAGAAGTCTAAAATTAAATGGATCCCCTGGAACAATTAGACTGCACAGTGTACTGTTCCTTACTGATTTATACAACAAAAAGATACCTTGTATTCCTCTCACTGCTCACTAGTAGTTAAAAAAAATATATATATGATTTGTATTAATAGGGAAAGATTAGAGGACAAAAATAAAACCACTACTGTCTCATAAACTTTCAAACACTCTCAACACAGTGAAGCTATTGTTCCCCCAATTAAAAAAAAAAAGTTGTAGAACTGCAAAAGGTGAAAGGAAAGTCAACAAAGGTAATTAAGTGATGAGATTGATTTAATCTCTCTCCATGAGTAGAGAGGTTAACTGACCTATCATCTTTAGTTTGAACAACAGACAGCTGAGGGGAATATGAAACAGGTTGTAATATAGGGAGGAATGTGAAAAAGATTAAGAAGGGGAACAATTTAAGAAATAAAGGGCATCAGATGGACTTAATAGATTTAGCGTACACCTAATAGGGTAGTTAAGCTTTGGAACTCATTGAGTTGAAGCTGAAGAGAAAAATTGTGCACCCTCTTTCTCCATGTTGTTTTCCTATTTCTTTGTAGTTGGCTACCGTCAGGTGTACGATGGTAGGTTAGCCTTTGTCCTGAATAAATGTTGTTATGCCTATGCCCTTATTAAATACTTTTACAATTATAAAATTATAAAAATGTTATAAAATATTTTTTACAAAAGAACTTAAAAATGGGGAAACATGTTTCAGACAAAAGATTGAAAAGAGAATATTACTCTCTCCTACTGAAAAAAAAAACAAAAAAACCCCAGAATAGCCAAATCCAGGAAAGATAACCAGCTGATGCACAAGTGGAAGAATGCAGGAAAAAGAATTCAGCAGGCTGTCCAAAAATTTTTTTGTGTGTGCCCAAACCACACACCTAAGAGGAAAGCAGAAGGCAAGAAAATCAGCAGAAGGGTAAGTTACCAAAATGCGACTAGGGAACATATCAAGCAAATCTGTGGGGCTTGGCCAAATAGCATGCAACTACTACCTTAACTAGCAATTAGATGAAATAGATAGAGCTTTCACAGATTTTGCCCAAACACTTCAAAAGCGAATTAGGTTATAGTATTTATCCAATAGGCAATGCTTTTGTTTAATGATCTAAATGGAACACAGTTTAAGACTTTTTGAGTTATCTTATTTCTCAGTGTAGTGAAAAATGAGGACAAAGATAATCCTTTCTTGAGATGAAGACATGCAAAGTATAGTCATGATATGCTGTAACTTGAAGTGTTCTAGAATCTAATGATGACAATTTGTACTGGAATTCCCACTATTATATTGCAATGGGAAATTACCAAAATAACACGACAGGGTACAAATATAACCTTATGACACTTCCATGTCCTTTTATGTCTTCTTGGTATGGGAAGTAAACACGTGAGATATTTTGGGGGCAGTTAAACATGATCTTCAAAATACTTGTATTTTTTTTTTAAAGATCTTTCTAAGTCCAGACTACATTAGGTTTAAACAGGGAGCGGTTTCCTTTTCACAGCTCCAAATCCCTCTTCACTTAGTACTTGGACCAAATGCTTACTTTCTGTCATACTTAGGATGACACCTTCAATACTCTTCTGTCACCACCCTTATATTTTAGATTTCATTCTCATGTTTCTTGTATTGCCTGTCTTGTTATACACGATTTAAGTTACAGTAGTTTTTTGGAGCTACCACTTCCAGATTTTTCTCCTCTTTTTAACATCCCCTGCCTCAGAGAAATTCTGAGCTGGTAAACACACACACCTGTCCCAGTTTTTCTTTCCACAGAAAAATGTTGGCAGAAAGTGCACATTTTAACTTTCCAGCACTTCCCCCATTTACCTGCAACAAAATGTAAAAGTTCAGGCTTGTGCTTCCAAACAATTGGGGAAAAAAAGATGTGGTTTCTTGATTTACAGTATGTTTGCACTTCCCAATATGCTTTTTATAGAACCAACTCAGTGTACCAAATGCTATTATTCTTGGAAGTAAATTTATCTTATAAAGTTGTAACTGGATAAATTCCATGAGAAATAAAGCAAAAGCTCTTCTGTTACTCTGAAAAAGGATGATTCATCCTGAAACAAACACCCATGAGAAAAAGAATTCATCTAATAAATATTACCCAGAGGAATAAATTAAAGAGTTGATATTTACTTTAAGATCTGAAAAATACGATTATGTGAAAAAATACACATGAAAGCAGGGTGAATATTACCCTTTTTTCCCCTTACTTACCTACGTCTGTACACCATTCCTTTCGAGAAAAGAATTACATTTTCAAATGTGATCATAGCGTGTCTACCATGAGAAATCTCTGATCTTAATCTGGGCTTCTGGTCACAAAGTTAAGATTAAAATAATGATCAATAGAGTAATCTGTAGAAATCCTCTGGAAAAATGTGTACAGTTAGCCAAAGCAAGAATAATACTAAATCAAATAATTATAATAATCTTCTAGTTATATTATTCCAAATGTTGCAATAAGATAATTGTGCTTTAATTAGGACAAAAAATAGATATGTTTATAATGAAACAGGATTGAATTTATGAATCTTGGAATATCAACAAATGGAAAATGAGTTAGTTCCAGATACTAGTGATAACATAGACAATTTATGCCATGTCTCTTGTTAGTGATTAGACTTAATACCAGACAGCATCCTTGATCCTGGTCAAAGGACACATAGAAAAATGAAAAGTCCTTCCAACCAACCATGAGAGAGTCGTGCTAACCTTGTCTTAGTCAGAAGTCACTTCTTGCATATCTTAAGTGGATCACATTGACCTGTGTCTTTATTTTATAAGGATCAGATCTTTCCATTCGCTGTAGTGAGGAGGATAGGAAGGCTGAAATACAGAAGTTGTTTGTAAAGTGCTTTCAAAAGTACTGTCAAAACTTGACATGGAGAGCTTTTAAACTGAAAACAGCAAGCAAATGAGTTACTAATCTCAAATGCCTGAGTGTATAAGCTGACAGCTTCTGTCTGCCCCTTGCCTTTGCATCCAAAATGCTTGCCTGATGTAGATGGCAAGAACCTCTCCAATCATGCTCTTTGGCTGTTCCTTCTGAAGCTGTCAGGCCCATCGCATTTCAGTGACTTTCTGCTGTTTTCTTTACACTCTGCAAGTGTCAGCTTGCTATGGGGAATCAGAGCAAAGGCAGCTGTGCAGCAGAACACGCCAGCTGCATCAAGAATAAGAGAGAGAAGGTCAGGAAAGAAACTCTGGAGGATCTTACAGTCCAGATCATATCACGGGGACTGAGGGACCAGACCAAATGTTGTGAAGACCAGCCAGCTCCATGGTGGCTCTGAGAATATTCTTTTGGGCTGCATTCAAATTTTGCAAACAGAGCTTATGTGTTTTCTTTCCCTCAAATAAATTTATTACTAAAGTACCTAAATCTGAGCTGTCTTACATCATTCATGACATGCATTAATTTTGCAGGAGGAAAGACCTCAGCAAAATAAGTTTTACTGGGACTTCTCTTAGACTCACTGTACTGAAGACCATACTTTCTAAGGTCTTTCAACATGAAACAGACTCCTAATTTGAAAAGAATTCTTCCAACAGCTTTATTGGAATTATTGAATATTGAATTCCAATAGCTTTATCAAGGAGTATTCAACATAATTCTAAAAGAAAAACAAAATAGGCCTACTAATACGTTATTTATTCCAAACAAAATTGCTAATCTCCAGATTTTTATAGTTCTGATCTGCATCCCCTTAACAAGTACTTGTCCAGTGTGACAAGTGAAGAGAAACCTGTACTCTGAGATAGATACATTAGAATTCTAAATCTGTATGCACACAATAGAAAAATCACTTTTTGAGGCATAACTGCTATGAAAGCTGTAACATATGCCCCCCAAATTTGATATTGATTCATTGTGTTCTATGCAAATATGGATGCAGGATTCTTTTTGTTCTTATGAATGAGGTAACTGATCTCTACCACAAATCAAAATTGGTTTTATTAGCTCTGACTGCAAATACAACAAACAAAAAATGTTGTCAGTCCAGGAGAGATTAACTTTCTCACACAGAATATCTGACATCTTTGCTGGAATTAATCCCATTTGTTCTTATTGTTTTTATTTGCTTCTGCTATAATTTCATAGTTTAGGAAAGCTTCCATTTCAACACAGAGAAGTTCTCCAGGTCAGTTTTATAGTTAAATGGAATGACATTTTCTCTTTTGTATTGTAGCTCTGCACTCAGCAAGTTACATTTACATAAAAAAGCATTCTGAAAATATCTAATCCAATATTAATGTAAATTTGTTTTGCAGTTCAGTACTTTGTAAATAATTGTTCTTATGTATGCAAATCCATTATATGTATTAAATACTCTAGTTCCGCATATTTTCTTAAATGAGCCACTGGATGAGGTTTACAATGAATGTCCTGGAAATGCAGCAAAGGTGCAAAGACGCATTACAAAGAGAATGATTCAGAAAATTCATTCTTGCTTAAATTGGCATTTTAAATGTCATTTCAGCCATCTTATATGCAATTTGAAAAGCCTCCTCCTTGAATTCTCTATTTGCAAAGACCCTTGTCAATCATGACCTGCATGGCAGGGTAGGAGACTGCACCAGTGTCAGGCTGTTCTGATTTCCTCTAAGACACATTCTTCACCCCACAGGGAGCACAAGTTATCATAAATGCCAATGTGCATATGTATTCAGTACTGCAAGAATATTTCTCCCATTGATTTCCTTCCGTGTGTGTGTGAGAAAGAGAGGAGGGGGTGGTGGGGCAGTACTTCATCTCTTCACACACTACATAACATTCCCAGTTCCAGAATTAAATTACAGAGAGAGATACATAATATTCACTCAGTCACTACAATGGCTCCCTTAGTGCTCTTGTTACTAATGGCAAAGGCTCATTTGTGAAGAATTTCATGCAGTTTTCTTGAAAGGGACTCAGCAATCCCCCACTTCTGAACAAATTACAGACCAACAATATGCTCACCAAAGGGGTCTCTTGGCATGGAACAGGTTATTTAGCTCTATTCGGCTAGGAAAGAGTACACCAAGAGAGGAGAGGAAAGTGGGAAAAGGGGAAAGGCAGTAATCTGTGAACAGTGGGGAGGGGTGTAGTAAGCAATAGCATAAATGAGCTATTTACGCTTTTTAACTATGAAAATAAGGCCTCTGCAATCAACAGAATGCTTTCTTCTGGAACAAAGCTGTTTATGTTAAGTGTATGTGGCTTTAAAATACTTCTGAAGGAAAGAGATTTTTAAAATCAAGGTCTTCATTCTGTCCATGAAGTTTGTGGATTGTAAATCACCATGTGTTCTTTCCCCAGGCAACCGACAGCAGATTAGAGAGGATGTATTGGGTGTTCCTTTATGATCGCCTCACCAAAATGCAATAAAGCTCCTGCAGTATGTTGAATCACAAAAAGAAAATACATGTTTCAGCATCTTAGAGGCAATCTTGATTCTTCCTTCCTGGCCAGATTCATCCTCCTATGATTGCTTCTTTACCTCAGGCTCTCTACAAGGAAAGTCATTAGGGCATGTAGTGTCCAACTTCAGTAAGGGTCTTGAGATATCTCTCTTTTTCCTTCTGTACACTGTCTCAGGAACATTTGATTTCATGCAGTTTCCCTGTTGTATCCTGTGATGTCAAAGGTTTTGGACAGACAACTGAAACTATTTTCTTCCACCTGTTGACTGCAGGCTTTGATGGCAAGGCTGTCTTCTCCTTGAGAGGTCATGATGGGGAGAGGTAAGGGCAATAGAAACCTTTGGTCATTTCACCAGAAAAAGAGGTCAGCTGACAGAGAGATTTCAATCTGCTCTTGACTCCTAAACAAAAATGATATTCTCGTTTGGATAACGGATTTAATATCTGGTCTTTTGTGTCTGTATTTTAATCTTCTTTATTTTGTTTTTCAGCTGTTAACAGAAAGAAAGATTAAAAGTTTATTTATTCATCAGGCTCAACAGTCACAGACAATTAAAATCCTTTATTTGTCTCCTCACATTATATCAAATGAGAGCTCAGCATGCCTCAGAGGTGAACAGTCTATGTGGGAACAGTTAATTCGTTTGTTACTGGCAGATCAGATGCTCAGTCAGAGTTCCTTCAATTTTTTTTTTTTATCTACCTGCTGCAGATGGAGAATATACAGAGGTGAGGAGTTTTGTCAGTATGGAAGTGTAGACTCTATCTATAGGTACTTACTTAGTCCTGGTACACTGACGGACATGACTATAGGCATTTTCTGAAAATTCAGGTGGTCCTTCCTTCTTTCGTTCACATACAGAATTTGAACATGTTTAAGATCTTTTACCTGTATATCTAGATTTTGGACCTTGACCCAACAAAGCACTTGTGCATCTGTTTGACATGGAGGGCAGCCCCATTAGTGTTGTAAGTGCCTGTACAGATATTTGCCTGCGTAAGGTGCAACACAAGTAAATGTAGGCCACCTCTGAAATCAAGCCCTTTATGTTAAAATAGATTTTATTAAAGCAATTGTCAGTGAAATCTGACTTAGAGAATCACTCAAGGGAGCTACAAAAACATTGACTGATAACATATCTTCTCTGTTAATGAAGACAGAGTAGTACTGTACTCAGCTTTTCGGAGATAGTTTTGGACAGTGCAGTAAAACAGTAGGTTGTCTATTAAAGGTGGCTTCTTTTAAAATTGACTGGAAGAATTTATACAAATTAATTCCATCAAATATGCTATGAATTTCACTGCCATTTAACATTTCAGTAAGTTCTTAGTAAGATTTTTGGGTATAGAGAGAAATAGCAAATCCCACAAATTACTGTCTGCTTAGACTTTGGGGTTGAAGTGTACAAGGGTTGGGTTCAAGAAATGTCTCTGCCTAATCAGCAAGGTAGCTCTTCACAGAGGAGAACAGGGACCTTTGACACCCACACTCCAGATTTAACTCACACAGATAATCTGTATCATTCAGATCTTTCATCTCCTCTCCTCAAACTGAAAACAGATGTTTAAATGAATTCAATTTTAATGCAGGACAACAAATACATTTAAACCTTTTAAAGTTGCTGTAAAACTAAAGCGGCATCCTCCAGGCAATACTAAACTCTTGCAAAATTTTCATCCAGTAATGCAATAAGCATAATGGTGCCTTATGAAGGACAAACGCGTATTTAGGTAATATGTACGTGGTACTTCGTAGGCAGAGGCAAATGACCTCTGCCTGCACTTTGTGCTGGCCAGAAGCCAGGAGGATGTGATTAGCATAGTGTTGAGCCAGAACCTACACTAATAAAGCTCCCTGATTGTAGGGGCTGCTACTTGGGCAAAGTTCCATACTAACGATGCTTGCATAGCTTCTGGTTACATCTGTGTTAGTGTGTTAGGCCAGAGTATGCACGTCCTTCCAAAATGAATGTCCTGATACCTCTGCTCATTGTATTTTTGTGACCACAAACTGGGTCCCTTTTTGGATGAAAAGAAATGGGAAGGTCTGATCTCAAGGTGCACTGGAAGGAGCGCAACTGCTAAGGAGCATTCTGTTTACAAGGTCAGACTGGGAGTAGTGTGAAGTAGAATTCCCTAAAATTTGTACAGCATAGACATTGAGTCCTGAACATGAAGTGTTATGCTCTGTGTGTCTATTTTCAGCCTCTCTCTTTGTTAACAGAGTGGAGCGGCTCAGTCCTCATAGTCCAGTATACTCAATCTGTTGTGTTCCATGGAAAGGGAAGAAAATCAATGTAAATCATCACTGCATTGTAATCATAAACTAATTATGAAATAGAAAGTTTAGAAACATGAATTTATCTTTAAGACTTATGGAAACATCCATCAAAAGTATATTTTAGGTATCTAGTAAAGATGTTTAAAGGTTTGTCTTCACTACCTAAATACATTTATAAATAGTGACTGGATACAAGTTGCTTGCTAGGGAAAAATCCATTTTGCAGTAATAAAGAATAATATATTTCATCTGGTTCAGGCTCTGACTTCAAGTAGAACTAACATGGAGTAGGCCACTCGGCCTTGGTCAGCCAAGTTTTGAATATAAGCAAGATTTGAGCTGTGTATGTAAACTCTTCTTAATTTATATTTTGAATTTTGATAAATATTATCAGGTTTTTTTTCTTATTTTATTGCAAATTTTGAAATTCCTCTGAAAATAAAAGATTTCTGTCATGAAGGCCAAGCGTCATGTCTTTTATTGTCTAGGATTTTTCACAGTCTTCTTGTTCCAACACTTAGATAAAACAATGTTAATGAAATGATTTCCAGAGATTCTAAAGCTGCTAAGTATTGTACCGAAAACCTCAAAGTTTGTTAAAAAAAAACATTATGAAGTTTGGAATTTCAAAAATCTGGGGCTTTAGAAATGCCAAAATTGAGGCTGTTCTACATCTTTAAGTCACTCTTTAAATATTTACCTAAAACTTCCTGCATCACAAATAGACATCCTGTAAGCCTTTTTCACTTCATGAACATTGTGCCCGCCCAGCACTGGATCTTTATGAGCTTAATTATTGTTATTACAGTCCTAACTCATAATTCAGCTAATGCCGAACAAGCACTATAGATTTTACCTTCAGAAAGCTCTTTTTTTTCCTGTTGGATACATACACAAGAAGGGAAATAAAAATGCTTTACAAATGAGAAAAATGAGGCACAGAATTTGGGCTATTTTTGTTTTGTTCAGCTTTGCTTCGCTTTGCTTTGCTTTATTGCACAATTTGTACTTCTCACTCCATGTTCATGTAAAGAATTCACGCCCTGCCCTGCTGTGCCTACCTGTCCAGGGACTTGTTCCTGGTTCCTCACAACTAGCAGTGAGCTTTCTCTCCTCCAGGTTGCTTACACTGAAGAGTAAAGATGCTTGGGAAAGGTGGCAGAAAAGCAAAAGGATGGAGGGAAAGTAAACACTGAATCTTGTGTATTTGGATAAGATGCCCAGGGTCTTCACTTGGCACAGCAGTGGCTCCTACTTTAACACTTACAGATGGAGTAGCAGCTCCTGAGACACAAGATAGAGTGGGTCCAGGTGCTCTGTAAAGGATTGTTGTTTTCTGCTCATCCTGGTTTTGCACTGGCTTTTGTTTTATGGTGGCGGTTTTTTTCTATGGTGGGCTTGAATATACTTAGGCATATTTAAATGGAAGGTTTGGGCCTTTTTTTATTAAAAAAAAAATCAAACAACAGCCAGTTTAAAAAAAAGAAGCTATCAGTCCAACAGCTGTACAGCCACAAGAACCCAGGAAAAAGGAAAATTAAAAATAGATAGTTTTTTTTAAAGAGCATCTCAGTGCATTGAAAAAAAAACCCACAAACATGATAAAATTCCCATTTTATCAAGTACAAAATTACATGAAAGTTCCTTCCTCTAGAGAGCTGATGCAATAATTAGTAAACAACTGTTCTAAAACAGTTTAAAACACACCAAAATATGAAAAATTTTGTGGAAATAAAAGCATGTCCTCTTGCAGAATAGAACAAATAGACAAAAGTAATTTTCGTATCTTTATTAAACAGGTAGAGTCATTTTTGACAAGACATTACACTGAACACACTAGGTTGCTTTTAAAGTGATGTAAAGCATAGTTTGAATGAGAACAGACAAATTTATCCCCAGCTTTCTACCAATTTTTAAGTACCCTAATGAGATACCAGACTTTCTTAAATATTGTGAATGGTAGTTGTATCAAGAATAATATGATTAGTCCTTCTATTATATGGAGGAATTCTTTTTACTTAAATCGAGAAGAATTTGTCCATCAGATATCAGTAGAAATTAATTAACACTGCTTTAACCCCCCCCCCAATTAACAAACTAGTCTTTATACCTGTGTTGCGTAGCTTGGGAAATACTAACTAACTATCAGTAAACCTGAAGTAGAGATATTGATGTCGTGTTTGAGTCAATTTCATTGAAACAATTTAGGCAACCACTTTAAAAGCATGTAAAAATGCCAACTTAATGGGATGTCTTCCTTAATAAGTGGAGTGCATAATTATGTCATGTTGTACATTTGTAAAGAACAAAACTGAAACATTAACTTTCTTTTCTCCAGGTCCAACATAAACTCATCAAGTTGTCACCATCTGCTCAAAATCTGAGATTTTTGGAATCATCTTAACTAAGATAAGATTTGGGATTCTGCCACCAGACTGAAAAATTAGAAATAGAACTGTTGTATTGAAGGGAATAAATAGTAATCCAGGATCACAGAACTTCCTGCTGTTAACGCGTATGCATTGCCTGCATCGACCACCAAGTGACAAGACAGAACAATTACTTTACTCCAGCTGTCCTATGGGTCTTTTTCTTTCTGTCCAATTAGAAGCTTTTCTCTACACGGAATTCTAAACATTCCCTAAAATCTTTTGTTACTAGAGAATGTACTCTCAGCTCTTTCTGGCTTAGGGTTCTGATTTGTTATGATATGATGAACAGTGTTGCTTCTAGAAAGTCAATAACACTTTTCTCCTTGGGTATCTTCTTATTATGACACTTTAGTTGAAGATCATTCTTATGACACGGGTACATTTGATCGCAAACCCAGAGAAATTCCAGCCCCTCTGGAATGGTTTCTGCTGAAGAGAATTAAGCCATGGCCCAAGAGCAATTGATAGAGCAGCAGAAGGTGAAGCAGATGCAATGGAAGAAAAATGAACAGGTGTCTGGCACTAAGAGAAGCTGGAGCTGGTTTTCCTCTCTGCCTGGTGTCTAGAAGAGATAATGGTAATACACAGCCTTGCCAAGAATTTGTTGTTTACACAATGTTTGTACACCCACCTGTTCTATCTCAAAATGGGCTTGTGAAACTTGTGAACTCACCTGACTGAAAAAGACAGAAAGAAAAGAGATTGATGTGGTTTTGCATTGTGCCTATTGAACTGGCAGAAGACACTGAAAACTAATAATATCCATGTGAGGGAATATAAATGTCTTTGCAGTTTAAACGAGATTTTTTTAGTTGCTAACTCTCTCTCTTACATTCCTTATTTTGGATGTGGATGTGGATATGCCTATCTGATGCACCTGTTAAAAAGACTATGTTTATTTTCACACTTCCCTTTTTCTGTGAAGAAGGTTAAAATCAACAATAACAGAATTAATAAAAGTGAATTTGGTGTATTTCATGTAATGAGACATGAAGTAGAGAAACTCATTTATGTTACGGTGAGATGTGTCCAGACAACTACTTAAGCATCTGAATAAAATCAGCTGCTGAAAGTAGACGCTCAAGCAAAGACTAGGTGCAAAGTTAATCAACACTTTGTCTGTAGGTTAACTGAGTGAGAGATGGTTTCTTTATTTCAAGAAAATTTGGATGGTTCAGAAATTGTAGCTACCCAGAAATGTGACCATAGAACTGGGAAGAAGGGAATAAGAAGCAACTTCCACAACTCACACCCAGAGCAGACGAGCAGTGTTTTTTCCCACTTCATACATATCCCCTCAACAGCTGGATGTGTGCACATACTTTGGATTTGAGCTGGTAGCCTGTCCTGCCACAGTTCCAGTCCTTTATAGATATCATCTTTTTCACATAACTCGCTGTCATCAAAATCTCCCTGCTCTGTTGATTAGCATGTGAACTGCATCTCCCCTTGCTGTATTACCCAAATTTTCCTGTCATTAAGCTTAGTCTAAATTTAAATTCACTAGCAGTGGCTATGGATTTATAATAGCTTAAATGAGGCTATAATTTGGTCTATTAACTCTGTACAGCTGACTACCAAGATATTTTTCTTTTCTTAGTAAAAAATTCATGCTACTCTTCTGAATGAAATTTCAGCATCTGCCAACTATTTTTTTAAATACATACTGAAGTATGTTTAACACATCACATGCTGTACTGTGTTAAACACTTTTTCAGAAGTAGCAAGTCAGACTTGTGCCTTCAGAAAGGAAATACTGAGAAATGATAATGTCAATTATTTCATACTTCTCCTCATCAGAAAAATAAACAAAACAACACCAATATCCTGAGTTAGTGGAGTGGACCTGAAATTGTTCCATGAACTACTTTTAAGAGGGAAATAGCACAGTGAAACAAATTTATTATTGAAAAAAGCCAATATAGAAAGGCAGTACCCAAAATGACCAAAGGCAAGAGTTTATTTTAAAATACATGTGGTACAGCAATATATTTTCCTTTAACATTTTAATAACCTAAAATAAAAAGAAAACTGAACCAGTGCACAATGCTAGCAAATTGAACACATTAATTTTTTTTGTTACCTTAATTATTTTTTCACTATTTTTCTAGGCATTTTTGGAAGAAGGCAATGGGAAAAGAAGGCAATGGGAAAAGTACATCCTGTTGATAAAGCTCAGCAGATCATTTTGTTCGTTTCCATTTCTTTTCTTCTGGAAGAGTCTGGAGATTCAATCTATTTTTATGCTTTAAAAAATAAAAAGCAGCCACAGGAGAGGATACATTTTCACATTTCACATCATCACCAAGAAATACAGAGCCCTGACAACCAAGATAAATGAACAACAAACCAAAAAGCAGTGGAGAAGGGTCAAATCCATTTGACTCATAGGCCATCATAGAGAAGAGTGGGTCACACAATCTTTTCTTTTGTCTCTGAAGCTACCAAGTAGAAAGTATACAGGACAAATGCTTCCCTGATTTCAAAGTAAAGAAAGAGGGAGGCATCTTAGAAACTAAGACTATGCCCGGTACCTGCATCTCTTATTAACACTTGTTAGTATATAACCTTGACTCATTTGCCTAATATAGGTTCAGGATAGGTGGCAGATAGAACTTATTTTTTGATGTCAAATAATTTCTTCATTTACAATCAAGTACTGATTTCCTTAGTTCCATCCAATTTTATTTGGCTGAAAGTCCATTGCAGAAAGAAAGACTGGGTATAGGAGTCCTGGGATTTGGTCTTTTGTGTTCTTTGCTGTGTTAAAGGTGAGAACATTCATGTTCAAGACTTGCTCTTTTCCTATCCTACCTCTCTTATGTCTCCTTTACCTCTTTCTCATGCTTCTCAAAATATATAATAACAGTACAAAAAATTTTATTTTGACATTGTTAACACATTTAGGAAAAATACTCTCTTCTCTTCTCTTTTCCTTTCCCAAATGAGAATTTATATTTTCCTGACTGTGCAGAAAGTTGACAGTTGTCATATAACGGGAAACAGGAAGCTGTAGTCAAATGATAATACCAATTTGCGGCATCCGCTAGTCAGGAATATGATCATGAAGTCTTGGTCTCAGAATAGGAAAGATCAGAGGAGGAAAGAGCTGCTGTCAGACAAGTGGGATAAATTAGTATGGAAGATTAGTCAGTGATTATCAGTCAGATATGTTTCAAGGGTTGTTTTTATACTGTTACAATTATAGATATATACTTATCTCCCCTTCCTGACTTGCCTCTATTTATGGACAGTAAAAAGATGAAAGGGAATGGAGAGACAAAATGGGATTTTTCAGAATGCTGATTGTGCAATCAAGCTAAATACATGGAGAAGATTCAAACATCAGAAAAAAAAAGGAGGAAAAGAGGAAGTGAGCAATGTACAAAAGTCAGATTCATTATCAGAAATTAGACTCCACCATGTTGCTTAGGGATTATAATAACTCCAGCTATTCCTCTCTCTAAAGCAAGAAATACAATTACAGCAGTAAAAAAGTTTTCTCCTGACTAAGTATCATGCTAGGTTCTGACATTACTGATGTATGTTATCTTCACTGTTTACATCGTCATCAGGACCACCTCTGTCATTGTTTTAATAAGACACGAAGGGGTCTCATTTTTCTCCCAAAATCTTCTTCACATTCCCATGCAGTGATCTGGTTCATGCAAATAACCGGGCTGCAAACTGATGGGTTTTCACCTTGATTTTTCTTCAGCTTGCTCGATCTGGCTCATTAGATAACAACACAAGCATTGTTATGACACATGTGAACAGGTAGGACTAAACCACTGAGAGAAAAACTGTTCAGAGGAGTTATGACATGATTGAAAAATGACTGCCATAATGAGAAAAGTATGATGTTAGGTTGGATTAGAAAAATATATACATTACGGGCAAAACTGTTCCATTTTTTCCTGTGAATGTGTTGATGTGAATACTGTATCCAGAACAGATTATTTTGTTCCAGAAAGACCACAACAAAAATAAATAATTTTCATATATTGAAAAATACCTGTAATCAACTAATTAGATGCAAACTATGTTTGTCTTTACCTCTCCCTGTAGTTTCCCTTTAGCAGAGTGAATGCAGTAGTAATTCTGTATTGGACATCGCTATGAAGGTGACCTTGTCTCCATCTCACTGAAATTCATCCTTCAGTCAAATGAATAGAAAAAGCTGTGAGTATTTCCTAACGTTACAGGATAGCTTAACAGAGAATTACTCTTATCTGAATCAAAGGGTAATAAAACAATTTTTTTGGGGAGGGATATATTAGAGTCATTTAGTCTACTGACCTGCTAAAAGAAGGACCAGGTAGATGGCTTTTCTCAGTGTTGTGTTTAGAACATATCTCCAAGGATGCAGATTATCCAACCTCTCTGGGAAATCTATTCCAATAATTTAAAAGTTTTTCTTAGCATTTGCCTGGAATTTCCTCCAGTAGGCATTGTCTCCACAGTCTTTTTTCCTGTCACCTTGAACCTTCAAGAAAAGTCTGGTTTTATTCTCTCAATGTTTTCACACCATAGATAGTAACCAGACCTCTTTTCATCCTCTCTTTTTTAGACTGAATAAACCCAGTTATCCCAGCCTCTCCTCCTATGCTATGTGCTGCAATGCCTTAGTCATCTTGGTGGTCCTTTGCTGGACTTACACCACACTATGTCAATATATTCTACTGAGGAGGACCAAACTGGACAAAGTAGGCCAGATAAAGAATAATGATCTTCAGATTACTCTGTATGCTTGGTATTATTTTCCAGATGGGTTATTTCCATGTAAGAGATCTTGGCATCACAATTGGAATTCTCTGAAATGCATTCGAAGAGTGATAAATTTTGTCAAAATGAACCAAAGCCAAAAATTAAACCAGAAAAACTTTACTGTACCACAGCATTACTCATTATAGCGAGTATATATATTGAATATATATACTGAATCTTCCACTCTGGTGTCATTACTGCCATTTCAGGAGGGTCATGGTGAAACATCAAAAAACATAGAAGAGAGCAGCAAGGATTATCAGAAGTATATAAAAGTGTTTCAGCTCTAGAAACCCATAGCATCTGGGACTCATATAAATATTTTATTTCCTTTTTGTTGTTGTACAAATTCTACATGTTTTGTGTATTTTTACATCCAGATCATTTTCTGGGCATCTAAGTTTTCCTACAGTCACATATGTGGTTTTGATTTTGGGGGGTTTTATTTTGGTTTGGTTTGGTTTAGGTTGGGTTGGGGTTTTTTTATAGGTTTTTTGTTTTGTTTGTTTTTTTGGCTGATTGGTTGGTTGGGATTTTTGTTTTGGGGGGTGAGTTTGCAGCATGGCACCAGGAACTTGTACTCCAACGTTAGGTTTCCTGATGTTTCCTTTTCTGAGACTGCCAGGTTGCTTTAACCTGGGTGCGCAGTACTTACACCAATTCTGTGCAACTGAACGTGTGCCCAGGCTTTTGAGAATTGTTTCCTACTCTGTTGTTTTTGTTTTTATGTGGCATGATAATGCATAGCAGTACAAAGGAGTGAGACAGGACATAGTTATTCACTTTTGCTGTCACCAGGTGCTGTAAATCACTCTTAAATCACTGCTTCGAGTTCTGCAGGCATGAACCTTCTTTCTGGCAGTTTAGTTTAATTTCCCTTCTGCTTTTTATAAATAGTCTGTGAATGGAGCCTAATATTTGTCATGGATGCTTGAGTCAAATTTAAATAGAGAAATACTAAAATGAGTATCTCCTCTGCCATCCAGTTTGACTTTTCTACAGCTGATGAAAAGCTGGTTGGGTCTGGAATAAATAATTTTCATCTGTTTCAAATCTTCATAAGATTTTGACATCTGTGGTGAAAGAAGCATCAAAATTAAGCAAACCAAAACAAACCTAAACCCCAGCTGCAAAATTTCAGATAGTTCTTTTTCTGTAGAGTGTCAAATTTGCTACCTCAAAGTCCAATTAGAGTTCATTTTCTATCCAGTCCTGCAGCTGGCAGAAGTTGAGTGAATTTGCCAAACAGCTAATGAAGATTTTCACTGAAATAAATGTTGTTTAAACAGACACAGTTCAACGACTTTAAATGCTATTGCAAAGTTAGATATGGACCCCAGTTTTTAGAGGTTTAGTAGTTACTTGTTCTAGGGCCTTTTCTAGGTGTTTGAAAGGTTTGGTTGGCTCAGAAAGGAGTGATATTTTTGAGTGGCTCACAATTTTTCTGAGAGGATTTAAACTCCTACAGAAAGTCACTATGAGACCAGAAAAAAGTCAAAAATTATTAGATTAGTGGTATGTGAAATGTGTGCTGGAAAAAAGGATGAGAGCACAGAAGGGACAGTATCACCTGAAGAGGTATTTTCCTTTCATTTCCAGCAAACTGAAAGGTGTGAACCACCAAGGTACTGTAAGTTTTCACTGAGTCACATAAAACACCCAGATGTGTATGTAGTAAGGAGGGAAGTGTGGGTGGCTGTGAGGCACTAAGGGTCACGTCTGCGCTTTATGTATTTCTTGCGTAAGAGTAGAGGAAGATTTTCCTTTGCCTTCACATTTGGTGAAATGTTCTCTTTTGATTTATAGGTGTAGATATACAACCAAGAAACTGTATAGATGATAATTACAGACTGCCCCAGATATACTTGCACTTCAATGTGTATAGAAACTACCAAATTGTCATATAAAAAGCGATTAAATTTCTAATGAAAACATATGTATATTCCAGCTATTTTATCACCATTTTAATACAGGATTGTTTTGTCTGATGATTTTTTATGTCTGAAATCAGTGATGGTGAGACCAGACATCAACTAAAATTAAGTTAGAAATTTCTGAGATGGCCTTAAATCTAAAATACTCCAGAGGAAATTAGTTTAGAAAGTGTAGCCAGGAATAGGCTTGTACTGCCAGAGTTGGGAAGACAGACAATCACTACTTCAAAAGTTCATAGCCCTGACAAAATAATAGGATATGTACTGTAATAAGGATCCTCCTATTTACATGCTGTAGGAACCATTACAATTTTGGCATTCTTCACCCTTCCTATCTTCAGTTCTCTTGTTTATTTTTATGCTGGATTTTCCTTTTGAAGGTAATGCCTCATATTCTGTGTATTGCAACATATCATAAGGCCAGGAATAAAGAAAGGAGAAGCATTATCTAAACTCAGTGATGTTAATATGTTTCTTCTGTTGATATTTCTGCACATTTGAGGTTTCTGTGTCCCTGTTCAAAGACTTGTATTTGTCTGATCTTGAAGTCCAAACTACTCCAAGCCTGCATTAGACAGGAAACCAATTTAGAAATCCCATTTCCTCTAAGCACAAGCCAAAGAGCTGGATGTCTGATGAATTTTAATCACAAAAATAAGACCTGAGAGAGTCAATGCGACTTCTGAACTGTTGAATAGGAAAAAAATGTGCTTAGTTAAAATCGGTGTCGTTGATTCGACAAGTTCTCTTGCTCAAAATTCACCTGCTCTTTTCCAAAGAAAACATAATGCAGTATTGATTTAGTGACTGATATTTTTGGAGAGTCCATTTTGTGATACCCCAGGTCCTTCTGCAATCATCCTGTGTCATCACCACATATTCTTCTTGTAGTTCTATTCCCATTTTACAGTTATGTGTGGACATAGTTAACTTTATTTATTACTAATGATAGTAGAACAATCTTCACTAGCACATTGAATATGTGTAAAAAAGCAGCCACTTTAAAGGAGAAAAAAGAACATCATGGCAATAAGTAGTACACCTACTTTAAAAAATATCTGAATGTTCATAAACTCAGAGCAAAAATTATTTAAATAGAAAAAATAATGATTGCAAAAATATTATAATACTGCAAGTTACTTCCCAGAAATGCGTTAATCTCACATTGTTACTTTTGAATTTTTCCCTGTCTGCTGCTGGCAGTGGTACAAAGTGGTTGATAGCTACAGTTTGAGATATAGACTGACACTTTCTTCTGCAGCAGTCATGAGTGAGTTATTCCAATCTGTGCTAGCACAGCTGGAAAATTTACCTTCACATGGCTGGAATTCCATTTCGGCCTGTCATGATACACTACACTGCGTCTGTTTCTTCATGAGCTACAGCTTTGGTGCAATGTGTTCTCTAAGGTTTCTGCCATCACAAATACAGTCACTAAAGCCATCTATTAAAAGTAAGTTGAGATTGAAGTGCTTTGATATCAGAAAATAAATTATTTTGTAAAGAGTCAGCTCTCTCAGGGTTAGAAAAGCTTACATAACACCATGATTTTATTTCACTTTTCTTTTGAGTTTTTAAAACTGCCTATTTGCAGTTAATTTATAATGTTCCTGGACCAGGTGTATTTTAAGATTCTCCTTCTTAGTACTTACCAATGGGTGGACTACCTTAGCTTTTATTTTCTGCAGTTCAAGGGAAATGAAAGGGACTAAATCTTACCCTGATAATTGGTTGACACGAGGGGTAAAAACATGAATTAAATAATATGAGTTATTCCTTCAAGAAGTCAGCAGCAAAGAAAAAGTGAGGCCTGGAAACTGGACCAAGTTCCAGTCCAGTATGCAAGTTAAGCTTTCAATAATTACCTCAGCTTCTAAATATGAAACCTAATTCCATTTAAGTACTACCATTTCTTAAGTCCATGGAGAATTGCTATGAAGCACATGAATTCAAGTGGTAGTTTTCCCTCTTTTTTTTTTTTTTCTTTTTTTTTTTCTGCAGAAATTTAAAATGTTAGATTAAACTAAAGCTATCTTCGGTATTGGAATTGATACTCAAGCATCACAAAACAATTCTTTCATTTTATCCCTCTCTCTTTTAAATACTAAGCAGCAGAGGTGGTTGTTTTGTCTGATCCTGTAATCTTCATCTCACTTCTTCTCCCAATTCACTTGGAATTTTTTCTTCTAGAGTTACCTGTGATTGGTACTGTGAAACATGTTCGATAGTAAATCATATGTGTTCACAGCAGAGCTAAGTGAAAGGCACAGCTTGCATCTTGTGTGCTTTCCGCTCAAGCCTCCTCTGGTCAAAATCAGTGTGTTGATCACAGTGCTGTCTTTGTAATGCGGGTAGAAGCAGGAAGCATAGAAAGGAGGAGAAATAAGAGCAGGGCCAGTTTTTTTACGGTTAGTGAAGCTAAAGCAAGACCCGTAATATCAGCTTTTTTACCTCTTTAAAGGTGATTCTTGTTGTTGTATGTGGCAGATTACAGACATGACTAACAGTTCTTATGTATTTATTGACCTTTCTCTACTTTGAATGGGCTAGCCACATATTTTGTTTGTTCAATATTAACTGGGAAGTGGATGTTGAAATGTTATTTACAATGCCCTTCTCTGTGCCTCAAGAAATGAGCTACACCATGGTGAGCACAAAGAAATAAGATTTCAGTTGTGTAGGCAGGTTGTGGTAAGTACTGTAGAATTTTTTGAGTTTATAAATAGGAAAATGTATTATCCTGCTGTGGAAAATGCAAACACATTCAATAGCAGAACTATCATTTACAGTTCTCAGAGTTTAGAATGCCAAGGAGTGACCAGCCCTACAGTAGGAAATCTGGTTTTTGCAGCTTGCCTCAGAGGTATTTAAAAACAAGATTCTAAGAGTTCTGAGTCCATGGAAAATGTAGAGCATTCAAAACAAGTTAGCATCAACTCATGGGGTTTTACTGTGATTAACCAATATCCTTTCAAGAATACAGTATTATAATTAAAGTGATAGATCTGGTGCTGTGGAATACTGACCTCAAAGGCTATAAACAGAGTGACACTTTTAGTGGATGTTTTGGGGATGTGTTAGAGGAGACATTTCAAAACTCTGGGACAATGAAGATAGGATTTACTTTACTTAAGTATGGGGTACCTAAATTATAAATTTCTAATCTGTGTAATCATTCTGGGAAGAGAGCATCCTCAGAGAACAATCTGCAATTCCTTTTGAGTCCATTTTTAGTGATTTTTTTGTCCATTCAAAAATCTGTGGAGATAATTCTCTTTAACTGTTTTGACATTGCCTGTGCAGACGTCCTAGGCCTCAAGCTAAGTCTAGACAACTAAATTGTAGATAGCTGCATCTTGAAGATCTTTCAAATCATGTGTTTCTATAGTTAAACTCTGGTCTGCACTTTTCGAAATCAGTCCATGAAGCCTCTCTTATGGAAAGTTTATCTTCTGAAGACCTATAACACATAATTCCTAATCAACAGGCTGCTGTTTCTTTAGCATAATATCTGGGTTTTTTTGGAGCTAATATTGGTGGACAAATGTCTAGCTTCTTTAGATATAAGTGTGACTGTCAGTTTGAAAGTCTGTACATCTCTCAGTATACAAAGAGTACTAAGGTTTAAATCCACTCTGCTGTTTTGCAAGAAATAGTTCACACAAAATGGTAAATCAATAAGTCTACAGATAAGTACTATGTCAGTTGCTAGAGATTGCATAGCAAGAAAATGAATTCACCTCAGTGACATCTGCAACCAAGTGAGGCAAATTTCTGCATTTTGGAAGAAGTGTTTCACAAATTATCTATTAATTTTCAAAATTCTAAATTACAGGAAACTTAACACACAGACTTGATTATGAGTAGAAATCCTGAAAAGAAATATATAGAAATAAGGACATGGTGGAAGGAAAAAAAAACCAACCAACTTTAAAGACTTTAAGATGGGTTGATGAAAAGCACTATAGAAGAGGTAGGTGCTATCTTTCTCCATGGAATATGTAGGCAGCTCGTATCTTCTAACTGAAATCACTCTTTACACCTGCTGAACTTTCAGAAGAAGATTTCAGTCTATGGACATCATTTATAAGTGCAATGCATCCTTCCAAACCATGATATATACAACTGGTCACTGAACTCTGACCTATGGATCACTCAGCAGCAGAGGTGGTGTTGATGACATTTGCTCTGTATGCGGATTCTAAGTCTTCTCCTTGACCTTTTTTCGTTATTGCTGAATGAGGAATGCTTGACCTGAGTCACACGATTCTTGTTCAAAACATGCTGGTATAAGAGTCAGTTCTGTAATAGGAGCCTGCTGCCAACCTGAAAAATCACAGAAGGCACTGCAAATGTTTCCATGCTCTTCACTCCCCTTCTGATTCCATGTTTCTGTACCATGGTGAGGAAAAGTGTTCATCTTTGTCTTGATATGTGACCTTATTAATTGGAATTTCCCTTGGTTTTTGAAAATATACACTGTTTTGCAGGGTGTCTTTAATATACAACATGTACTCCGAATCTCAACAATGGTTTTTTAAAAATTTAAAGTTTGAGAAGTGGAGAATGAAAGAAGCAGACACTACATGCACACATGTATACATGCAATGAGAAAGATGTAAATGAGCAGTTTTGGATCTTCACCGCACCAGGTCCTATTTTATACCACTGCTTTTTGATTCAAACCACAGCTTTAAGTTACCTAAAATAATTTAAATTACCAATTGCTTGATAAGGTACATTTAGATGGCAGAGTGCAAACAGTTACATTTCCTCACCCACAGTCTTCATGAAACATATAACAGGGTCTGGTCTATATTACCTTTGTATAGGTATTTAAGCATTAAACTGTGGTGTGGCCTAATTAAGCTAAATAAAATAGGTTCATATCAGTATTTATCAGAAAATCCAGAAGTGTCTATGTGGGGTTATTAGAAGCTGACATGGTTGTGCTGAATCATTATGCAGATCTTTCATTCTGCTGTTTGGTTGGACACGACAGGGCATAGATGATCTCTAAAGCAGAGCTCTTGTCATGCTGGGGATATTAAGAATCTTGGCCCTTTATCTAAGGACAGGATACTACCATTTAAAAAGATTCCAACGTACGTAATTTCACTCTGTTTATTTTTACATTGCCTTGTTTGTTTGGGTATAACAAATCACTTTTCATAACTAGTGGGTTACTTAACATGAGCTGTGAACTGCAGAAAATAAAGGCATCATGGTGTGGTAAAATAATCTCCAATATTCCTTCCTTCCGTGCTAGAAGAAATATGAAACTTTGTTGGTAAAATGCTTTCCTGATCTCCATCAAAAAGTCACAATAGAATTTGAGTGTATTATTCTCTCAACATAGTTGTGTGCTCTCAGTTTGGGAACGCAGACACTTTTCAAAATGCCAGCCTTTTATCTTCAGATTGACCAGAATCAATCAGTTGAGTTTAAATTGTAGGTTTTGTTCCTCAGGCTGAAAAATAAAACTCATTAGATCATTCTTTTCAGAATTCAAAAAAGCCTTCAGAAAATTTTTTTTTTAACAAAGGCTGATACAAACATTTTCTTTTATTAAAGAAAAAGGAAGAGAAATAATATTTCTTATTTTTAGTTTTAAATATAAAAAAATCTGTAAGAATTCAGAGTAATCTCTCTAAGTTTACAATATTTCTAGGCAGAAATACTTTTCTGTTGCACATATTTAATACAGATTCTGTATGATGCATTGATTTATTTCCAAAGACTCTGTGAACACAAAAGCTTAACAGTTCATTGTAATTATAGATCAATGTGATTTGCAATAAGGACTTGGCATTAGGATCTTGGCTAGCACATAGTAACACACAATTGTAGGATGCACTTATTATTCAATTCAGTGTCTTTGTCATTTTGTATTTCATACTCTAGAGAGATTTCAAAATTAAATAAAAAATTACACTAAACATGAGGTGCTTCAGCATACAATGTCATTTTGAAACTATCTAAGCAGATGAACCAAAACGAAAAAGAATTGTCTTTACAACATGAAGCCATTATCATTTCCTTTTTTGAGTTCTACAATGAAAAGTCATGTAAGTAGCAGTAAATCCTACATGTTTGACTACACTAGCTAATTAGGAAATAATTATGCCATGGCATTTTGTCAAACTTGCTGGTGCCCCATTAATGTGCATTTCAGATTTAGCACATAGAATGCTGAATTATTTCTTATCATTTGTTGCTTTTGATATGTGATGTGGTTATTTTCTACAATAAATAAACAAAACCCAGTTGATAAATGATGTAGAAAGTTTTTGTGTTTAATTAGCTTTGAAAAGGGCAGACAAATGAATTACCACAAAACTCTTTTCAGTGATTATATCCTTTTGCTTTTGCAAAACACTGAGAAGCGGTTCAAGCTGAGAGAATTTCCTGATACTTATCAGCCACCCACAGTTTCTGCTGGCCATATGAGAAACTGCAGGCTACATTTAAGTGTAAAGAGAAATGAGTGAATCTTTCTCCCTGGCTATTGATTCAGATTAAGCTTCCTCCAGCATCTGTAACCTTCCCTCCAGGGTTGGTATTATAGTGATTTATTTAATTTGAAATTTTCAGAAACAATTTATCTGACATTCCTTTACACAAACACAAATTCAGGGACAAATGGACAATAGAAACAAATAATAGAAATTGTTAGTGAATCAGAGTAATTATTGCATCTATTGAATTTAACATTCCCTTATGAGAGTTTTTTTGACATGGTGTCTGTCCTTCAGATGCTCCATCTTCATATAATAAGTAACACAGAGAATTTTGTAAAGTTATAAATTTATCTTGTCTTTTTTTTCCCTGTACTCCACTCGGATGAGACCCCACCTGGAGCACTGTGTCCAGCTCTGGGGCCCCCCAAAATAAGAATGACATGGACCTATTGGAGCAAGTTCAGAGGAGGCCACCAACACAGTCAGAGGGCTGGAGCACCCCTCCTATGAAAACAAGTTGAGAGAGCTGGGATTGTTCAGCCTGGAGAAGGCTTCAGGAAGACAAAGCAGCAGTCTTCCAACACTTAAAGTAGGTCTACAAGAAAGCTGGAGAGGGACTTTTTACGAGAGTTTGTGGTGACAGGACAAGGTACAAGTACCTGGAGAACTGGTCTTACTATAAAGACTTAAGTAAAGAACAAATTAAGTGCCTCAAACTCTTCCTCATTCTTCATCGCTATGTGTCCTCCTGCATCCTCTAAAGGATGGAAATTCTCCTTAGACCCTCTTTGACTGATGATGTAGTTACAGAAACATTTTTATTGTCTTTTATGGCACTATCCAGAAAAAGTTCTAGTTGAACTTTAGCCCTTTTAATTTTCTCACAGCATAACCTCATAACATCCTCACAGTCCTCCTGAGTTTCCCCCTTCTACCGAATGTCATATATTCTCTTTTTTTCCTGAGTTCCAGAAAAATTTCTCGGTTCAGTCAGGTTGGTCATCTTCACCACCGACTCATCTTAGTTAACTTTGAACAGCTTTCTTCCATTAACTTTCTGTGTTAAGCATTCTGCTTAACATAGTTCGCATATTTAAGATGAAGGGAATTCATTTTAAAATTGTAAAGAAATGAAGGAGCTATTTTCATAACTTTTCCTCTTTATTTAAATACTACCACAACATGTTGCTGGAAGTTTTAAATGAAATATTATTATGCATTAAGCAGCAGTTTAATTTTACAAGACAATTTCTAATTTAACACTTTAAAAAAACACTATTGGCTGTTATTTGAAAATACATTCAAAGAAATTATAATTTTTTATGAATTTTTATGAGCAGCTTTCCAATAAAATTTTATCAAAGGTGGAGCCATAACATTTGAATAATTTCTTATGATCTGTAGTTAGTACAGTGCTTGCCGTTTAACATTATGTAAGACTTAATCTAAACTAAGTAGAGAGCACTATATATAAACATATCATTATATATACTTCAGATGTTTTATTATCTATCTTTTTTAGAGTACAAATGTGATTGTTTCTAACCTGGTCTTCTAACAGATATTTCTATGTATATTAACTACTTTTTTGCGAAATTTACAGCAAAATAATTACAATTAATCATGCTATTTAGGAATCCCAGAATTTAGGAATTTAGGAATGCCAGAATTTAGGATATATATTGTTTAATCTGCTCTTTTTTACTTGTATTATCCTGTAGTGTGAATTTCCAGAAAGTGAATTAATGTATATAAAAAAGCAGTGAAAGCATGTACTGCAGCAAAAAATTTCTGTCTTCAAATCATGTTTTTCGTTTGCAAATGCTGATTTGCATCAACTGTAGGATTACACATGCAAAGAATTTCAAAAGCTATAGCCCTGTTCTTGCACAGATTCTTGGGAATCTGACATAAATCTGAAAATTCATAAGTTATTCAGCTCTGGCTGCAGGGTTTTTGAGAACAGGTAAATATACCCATTTTTCACGTAACATTCCTAGGAATCATTCTGCTGCACTAAAAAAAATTCATTGCGTCTAATTTTATAGCTGTTGAATTTAAAATATCTGGTTGGATTACCTCTGTACGCAGCTGGAAAATGAAGAAACATCATAAAACAAGAACGTGCATTTTCGTGTGTGTGAGTGAGAGAAGGGGAACACTCTTTTTCTGTGGAGAAGTTAATGTCTTTAATGAAGACTGGCAAATTAGTTGTAACAAACTGGGAAAATTCAAGAGTGCTAGTCTGTAGTCAAAACAGTCATCTGAGAGATAAACAGATGAAAAGCTGCCCTCAGTGTGGCAGTTACCATTTCAGTTGAAAGTTAAGCTAGAAAAACACGATATAAAGACACAGATATTAAAACCCTCATTTATCTGTGTGGGTTAATATCAGGAAGAATCTAGAAGAGTTATACAGGTTGATGTATCTGTGCTGATAACTGCAATTCTAGAAGAATTATTTGTTGGTCTGATTTTGTTGGCAAGAGTAGACCAAGGCAATAGTTACTAGTGATGTATTTAAGAAATGAGGCAGGTAAATTTTAGTAGAAATTTCAATGGCTATAAGTTACTGGATGACAGGGAAAATATCCTCAGGAACTCTCATCATATTTAACTCTTTCTCTACCTAAGCACTCATTACAGCCATTACCAGAGACGGGTTAGAACATTAGACAAACACCTTAGAAGAGTTGTCCCAGCTACTGATTCAGACTCCTAACTTTGCATATCTCCAAAGAGTGGTCTGCATTTCAGATATGTGTTTAAACTCCCATTATAGGGAGTGGAGAATTAGTCAAACAGTGTAGAGTATCACTCTTATGACCTGCATCCACTTTCAGTTGCAATAGCAGTTTGTTTTTTGCCAATACCGACTGACAGATGATTTCCTGACCTCCCTGAAGCTATTATCTGTTTCTCTGTATTCTCAGGTTTTACTTGAAAGAAAGTAAATCTCTAAACATTGTGTTTGTGAAGTTTAGATGTGAATTGAATACAAGCAATACAAAGGTATGTGAAGGAAGGACAAAAAAACCTCTGAAATGTAGCACAGTCATCCCTGACATTCTTGGAGAAGAAAATATAGAGAAAAAGTCAATTTAGTAGATGTTGCCACTCACAAATCTATAATTTCTGCACCTTTAATTAGCTGATTTACAAAAGGGTGTGAAAAACTTTTATTCTCTATGGTTCAGGTTTTCAGGATTACCTTCTCTTGCTAATTTTCTGTAAAGAAACAATGTGCAATGATGCCAAAAAATTAGTACAGCTTTAACAGTATAGTCAGTTAAGTTTGGTACAAATCTTAAAAGGCAAAATGTAAGAATCTTTTCAGACCTCTAAGCATAACTAGGGAGAATCAAGTTTGTGAAACTAACTAAACCGAGAGGTAATACAGTCGTATTTTGAATGGACTTAGAGATAGTGATGGAGCCTTGCTATACTCCTTCTCATTTCTCATCTTGTTTTCTTCTTTTAACTATTGTCCTCTTTGCCTTGTAATACACTTACATTGTTTTTGCATGAGATGCTTGGTGTTTCATGACTAGTGAAAAAGCTAGTGTGAATGCAGCAGATACAAAAATAGTGAAACAGTAGAATAATACTAAAATGGTAGACCCCAGAGAAAGGTGAAATATATAGGCAGGAAACAATCCAAACTGTGAAACTCTTTCACTATATCTACCGTAATAAGGAATATCTAGGTGCTTGTGTCAGAAAACATATTCATCCTACAGAGAAAGTTATTGCTGTCACAGTGAGGCAGCTTTTCAGTTACAGCAAAATAAAAGTTTATCTTCTGTAGAAGTGTCTTTTGTTTGTCAGAGACAGAATTTCCTAGAATAAATGCTGCTGCCCTTCTGTTAAAGTCCATAACCACTAAATCTGTGTAACAGAGGATTCAGCATCCTATCTCATCTCTTATCATTGGCCAGTTTTAATACCCTTTATCTCCCCGGAATATTTGTCAAAGGACTTAGAAATCACCTTCAAGGTGCAAAGAAATACATTGCTGAGAATCTTAAAAGAGTGAATTTCTCCCTGCATAAATAAAATTAGAAGAAAAATTATTATTATTATTATTAGTAGTAGTAGTACTTTGGTTGATAAGTACACATTTGGTTAATGAGTAGCAGTGGTAGTCTACAATGATTAAGAGAGTCCCTGTATTGCTTTAGTGGAACACAGAATATGGTGGTACTAATTCAATAAAAAAGCAGGAACTTGTTAAAATTTCTCATATTGTGATTATTTCACCAGAAAAACCAGAGACCATTTTTTACCTGTGGCCATTTAACATGCCCAACTTATCAGTTTCTAATGGCCTTCTGGCACTAAGATAATAGCTATGCACTCCTACAAAATCTGTTATTTGTCTGAACCCCTTCGTGGTCTATGCTTGAGTGTGGGTATATAAAGTATCTCATTGTCTTAGAACTTTGTTGAGAGCTTTGACAATTTTAGATGACAAACCATTGTGTTCATGTAAGCATTTCAACATTTAAAGTAGTTTAGATGTCAGGGTTAGTTGGTGTCAAAAATAGAATAAAATCAGTCATGAGATCATTTGTATCTGGATTCGTCTGGTAAAGTGTGGCAAACTACACCCAAGCCTGCCAAATAGATCATGTAGATTTGTTTTACAATGAAGCGAGAGAAAGAACATCTTTGGTTATCTCATCCTAAAGAAAATATATAAAGTGCATAGAAGGGATATAGACAAAATAGGTCAAATTAACTGAGCTTTGAGCCTAATTTTATCCTTTGACTGAACAGAATCATAAGGTGACCCATACAGCCCATGTAGATGTAGAAGTTAAAACCCCAAAAAGCTTAAATGGATAAGGTCAGTCCCACTCAGCCTTAAATCATAAGCAAAGAACTACTAAGTGTTTCAGTCTTTTCGTCTGACAATACAATTAATAATATTAAACCACTCGCAAGTCCTGCCTGTTAATATCAGCTAATGTGCTACCCAAGAGTTAGTGCCAATTTGATAACTGGATCTGGCAGTGGACTTGAAAGATCTCATAAATATAGGCTGAAGAAAAGTAAATAGAACAGAAACATCCTTCCTAGGATATCTTATAACCCATGTAAATCTTTTGAGTGAACCTTAGAGCACACAGGAATTGGAGGAACGCTGTAGAGGTTCAGGTATAGTTCTAATGTTTTTAATGCTCATCAACACCTTTATTGAATCAAATGCAGTAATAATAAGGTCCTGTATTGGTTTTCTCAGGGGTAGAGTTAATTTTAGTCATAGTAGCTCATATGGTGCTGGTTTTGATTTGTGACCAAGAAAATGTTGATAGCACACCAATGTTTTAGCTACTGCTGAGCTGTGTAGGAGGGTGCAAGTGGGATGGAGGTGTACAAGAAGCTGGGAGGGGAGACTGCCAAGGCAGCTGACTCCCACCGACCAAACAAATATTTCAGATTATATGACGTTGTGCTCAGCCAAAAAAAAAAAACCCAGGGAAAGAAGGACAGGACATTTGAAGTTATGGCACTTGTCTTACCAAGTAACCATCACCCTTGATGTAGCCCTACTTTCCCAGAAACAAATCCACACACAGCTTTTACTTCATCTATTAATGTATCTTTATCACAATCCACAGACTTTCTCACTTTCGCTTTTTATGTGCATGAGCAGATGTGTGGGGCTGAGCTGCCTATCTTGGTGTAGCCCAAAATAGCTCTTAAAAGGCATAAAGAAAACTGGGAAAAGATAGTGTTATGTCATGCAAAGCTATCTCAAGGATTTAGTTTTATTATTTTAAGAGAGAAAGAATATGCCCAGCTAAAAAAAGTGAAATTTGGATTATATTTTTTGGTTTTTTTTATAGTCTATTGTGCTTGCTATTATTTTAAAAATATTTTCTTGTCTATGACTTGTCTGTGACTTTTCTATATTCTTTTTGGAAGTTTTAGCCCACTGCAAGTGTAAAACATAATTGTAGTGTGTGTTTTTTTCCAACTAAAATGAATGTTTCACTTCCCGCATTAAAAAAACTATTAAGAAAATATACACACCAAACAAAATGTAGTCAAGCTTTCACCTGATGCAGAAATACCCCAATCCATATCAATTTCTCTCAGAAAATCTTAGGAATATGTGTTAATCTTATCATATGTTTTAGGAAAGCTAAAAAAGCCAGACTGGGATGGAAAGCTCACTGCCACAGTCCTTACAGAGAGAAATAAGGGAGAATGTGCTGAATTCAGGATTTAAAGAACATTGAGTGTGATTACCCCTTTGTAGTCTGCTGGGTCTTGTCTGAAATCCACAACTACAATTAAATGTTTTCCCACCAAGAGTTACTATAGTGGCATGGATGTGGCCCATTCCCTGTGCCGAATACCTTGACATGGCAGGGTAGTAAGAGTTGCAATTTTTATGCTAATAGCATTTTAACACTGGTCTAGAAGATAAACAATTAGAGTTGTCTGACTCTGTGCAAAAGGTTTGCATTGCTAGAAGGGTTTTACTGTACTTCTCAAAGGATTCACAATATAATTAACTCTTGGAATAAACCATTTGGTAAAACAATTGTCTTCATTTCAATCTAGAAGGAACCTAAGGTCATTATAATCTATTAGAATGATGATGCTGGGATGAATTAACATTTATTTAATGGACAACCCCACTCTAAGAGAAGGTCACAGGGTAACCGTTGTGCTTAGCACAATGACGAGGGCAATGTAGAGGGTAAAGGGACAACTGTACTGAAGTCCACACGTGGTAGAAGAGGTCTTGCAGTCTGACGAAGTACATAGTCCATAATTTAGTACTTAAAATAATCTGTATAATACTCATAGATGTTTTTATGTCAATGAAACCACAGAACCTGGAAAGTCCTGGAAACCTGGCCTTGCTATTTTGAAAAGCATCCTAATTTACTGATAATAAAATCACATCATCAAAGTTTTTTTCTACACAAATAAGGATTAGATACTGTAGACGAAATAGGAAAAGTATGGAATACAACTTTGGGAGATATTTATTTAAAAATTCTACTTACATTAAATTTGTGCTTTAGTTAATATAATTAAAAATGTAGACTGAAATATGTCAGGAGCATAAAACAAAGAAATCATACTGAGGAGATCTTGTAAACAGTGCAAGTGATATTGCAATGTCAGATATATTTTAATCACAAATGAATAATACCACTTTCTGATGTTATCTTCAACAGGATAGAGAAAGGAAAAAGCCAAATATTTCCATGTATCTTTACACACACAGAGACAAGGGCACACACTCCAACCTGTCTCCTGATAGAGCCTTTACCTGGCAGATGAAAAATTTGGGCTTGCATCCTCTTCCTCTGAGGAGAGCTTTTTTTCTCTGTAGTTGACTCCTATGGAAAACTGGGTGGCAGTCGTGGGCACTGATTAAAAAAAAGCCATTAAGTCTGCATTTTGGATATTTGTGCTGCTGTACCAAGCCAGTGTCGTTGAGTAGCATTTATTTTTAAATTTCACAAAGAGGTATACTACAGTGAGGGCTCGCCTGCAAAGGCCTGAACAACAACATATTGCAAAATACCAATGCCTAGGAAACCCAGGCAGCCATTAAGCTTCAGGTTTTAGATTCCTTTCTCTAATTTAGGCAGTTCAATCTTCTTCAGTCTTGCCTTCGATAACTGACTTTTGCTTTAATCTCAGCCATCACCTTTTAACTGGTCTCTGTTTCTTCTTGGAGTGCAGAGACATGAAATTCTGAGTAAAAACTGATTGCATGATACTGCCTTTGACTGGATGCAAAGACAATCATCTTGCAGAGCACAGAAAAGGTAATTCATGGATTTTTCAGAGTTTTTTTGCAAGGTACATTTCCTTCTGCTATCCCTCTTTTTTCACAATATCACATTTCACCGACACATAATGTGCTACTTAATACACCATGGGCAAATTGTTCCTAAAATGAAACAGCATGATCTCCACTCAACCAAGAAAAGAAAATAAGATTGATGTACTTTAACTGAATTACATGAATGAAGGTCAGAGTGCAGTTTTGATGCTTTTGTGTCATATTGGTATGAAAGGTAAATCTGAATATGGCTGCTGGGAAATCTGACAACGTTTCATTAACCATTCAAACTCCTGGAATCTCAGCTCCCAGGGATAAATGTGTACACTGAGTGTTTCCAAACTACTTCCTAATGCTAGGGGTTGAATACTAGATACATGGAGCAATATAGATGTAAAATAGCAGAGACTACTTTTCCTTGCCTAATAGTTCATCCCGGATAGCTCTAAATTTCTACGTATTGCAAAAGGAAAAACAGTATGAAGGTATGCTTTCAGATCAGACAACACTAGGGAACTATATTGCTTTTCCTGAAGGTTTATTTTTTAGCCTCATGAAAATTTTTAAGTCTTATCATGGTGTTTCTGTGTACTGTTTGATTAACAGCTGCATCATAAAGAAGATGTTGCAGTGAGGTTTTGAGGGAAATAGGGCAATAGACTTAGCAACAACTTGAAATCATGGAGGATTTGGGCATAGTGGTAATGGCTGAGCCACAAACAATACAAGTTATGCCTTTGTTCTTGAATTTTATTTGCACTTTTCTGACTGCTGTCATTGTAAGCAAGATGATCATGTCAAAAAAGTTAAAAGGTGAGTCAAAAGGACCTGAAGGCATCTCTAATTTACATCAGCTGATAAAATATCTAAAAAAATCAAACTGTAGATGGAAGACTGTAATCATGCCCTGTTTCCCCTACTCTGGTAGCAGTAGTGAGAAAAAGTGCTGTAATTTATGAGTCCTGATACCGATGTTTTAAGTCACAAAAACATATCCACCAAAGTATATCCACCAAAGTATATCCAAAGAAGTATACTTCTTTGCTATGAAGCACAGCTAAGCAGTGGAATCTGAGTGATTGATCTGGAAATATGTAATTCAATGATACAGGTGATTCCTCTACAGCCTAGACTGGTTAAAAAGTGAGGTTGACTTTGTCAGAATTTCTTTAGTCGAGGGAATCCTGTCAAGATCAAAGGATTGAAGATTAAGGGTTGTGGTTGTACAGATGAGTATGTTTTCCCATGGGTAAGTACAGAAGAGGAAGAAGCAGAACCGAACAGGAAGGCCAGACTTCTTGTTTTCTTTCTATAACCCAAGACTTTTTTTTGTTATTCAGATCCTGAACATGTACAGCTTCTAAGAAAAAAGAAGTACTTGTGCTAGTGCAACTCCTTAATTTGTAAGTAAATATATAATCCAATTAGGATAATTCCTTGAAGTTTACTTTAAATCTAGCTAGTAAAATAACCAAGAGCTATACATTTATTTTTTTTCTCTTTTTTAGTGAATGTTAGTGGAATGAAATGACCTGAAACTTTTACTTCCATCCTTCCTTTTTTCGTTTCCTGTCATTGAAAGAAAAAAATTAAATGACAATATGAATGTATTTGAATACATTAGCTATATCTTCGTAAAATTAACAATCTTTACTGTCATGTATTATTTTATAACTGTTTTACACATATCCATTTTCAACATAAATGTTTGTGGCAAAGTCCATATGTATGTTATTGTACTATACTGCATTTTCCTCTCCAGTTGATATTTATATTCCATATTTGAAAGGATTGCATCCTTTATTCAGTCACCAATATTTGAACATGAAATGAAGTTGCATTTATCATCTGTGATGATAAAAAACCTAAACATCAAAAATGTTTTCATTCTCTGTGTGTGTTACTTTGAAAGCTCCAGAAGACATTATTTTAGGGTATTAGAAAATATTTTATGCAGCTTTTCAAAATTTACTAGTATTTTGACATTTAAAAAGATGCTTTTGGCACTAGAGCTTTCTGTATAACACTTACCGTTGTCCTTTTTGCTGTTTGCATTTAAAAAGGAGAATCACAATGGTACTTATCAGGTTTGCTCTGAATTATAATGTTTTTGCACCCACCACTAATCACCAAACCTGCAGCTCGCCATAAAATGGAACTTTAGAGATTGGATTGCTGCTGCAACTTCCATCGGTGGTTTTTATATTTTAATATGACGCTTCATTATAGTTAATTCTTCATGTTGAAGTCATTAGATATTTATGTGAAGTAGCGTATTTTTATCTCTGCTGCTGAATAGCAATTTCAAACAGTTTGAGTTGCTATTACATGAAGACAATTTTTAAACGGTTTTAATTTTCTATGTGCCGAAGACTATATGGCTGTTCAGCTTTTTTTTTCTGTATTCCTACTCTTTGGTCTTTTATTTTTTTTCCCCTCGTGCTTCATTTTGTTAAAGTGGCTTTTTGTTTCAAGGGCTCATGAACACCGTTAATTCAAAGATTTATTGTCTTGGGAAACAGGAAAAGGTTGATATTCCAAGTTCCTTTTATTTAAGAAGTCCATAGTTTCAGCTACATACCTGCCTTCCCTCTCCCCTTCCCTCCCTCCCTCCCTCCTTCCCCTTGTGCTGCTTTGGGTTCTGCACTAGGAATCCAATTTGTAGAAACCAGGGTTTGGACAGTACAGGACTAGTGGGACCTGGAATATTTAGTGGTCTGCAAGCAATGCTAAATCTATAACTTCAAGTTCACTCAGGAGTTTAGAAAAGGCTTCTGTGCTTGTAGCAATCAAGCATTGCTTAGAAGATTGCATTGTGGGTTTTCTGTCTGCAACTCACAAATTCCCCAAAAATAAACTGCAAATTCATAAGGCATTAAATGGGCTTTTTCTTCTACCATTGATTTAATGGATAAAAATAAGTTTTCACTTTGCTTGAGCTCTAGTGAGTCAAATCTGTCCTAAATTTTCATATATACTATAAAACACGAATGTAATTTCTCTTCTCTAAGTACTCAGGACTGCTTAATAGAACTGTTCCACTGATTGGAATTTTACCCCTGTTGCAAAAGCAGCAGGGTAATTATAAAGTACCCTGTAAAAGGGAGTGTTAAGTAAAGGTATCCATATAGCTGTGAGGTTGGCCTTGTAGACCAGCCTAAGAAGAATGATTTGACTTCATGACTCTGTTGTAAGTAACAGAAACATCAATCAGCCTCATGACAGGTGTATGTTTTAGCTTTGTCACTTTGTCTGCTCCTGCCCACAACTTCTTTGGAACACACTGGGGCGCATTGACATTTCTTACAGACAAGGAATATTTACAACTGATTTATTTGCGTAGTAGCAAATGTTATGCGTAGAGAAATGGTGTTTAAATAGTCTTTGTTAACTGGATGGGAACTTTTGAGATGATCCTGGTTTTCACCTGCTTTTCCAGTCCCAATACCTCGTGAACTTTTAAAGAGAAAAATTAAGAGACAGTTTTTATGGCAAAAGAGACT
The DNA here is from genome assembly GCA_013397845.1 of Melanocharis versteri. Classification (NCBI taxonomy): domain Eukaryota; kingdom Metazoa; phylum Chordata; class Aves; order Passeriformes; family Melanocharitidae; genus Melanocharis; species Melanocharis versteri. Next base: position 501,762 of record VZTG01001018.1, on the reverse strand, counting down.
CGCTATTGATACCAGCATACCAAAATAAATGCATGTCCCCTGACTTAAAAAACAAACAAATATAATAACTCCCAAGCTAAAAAACTCCTCAATTTCAATTTGGGAGGGAGATTGAAGTGAGCGTGTTTGTTTAATTGCATTGTAACCTTTTACACTGTAATCCCCTGGGTATGTATATGCATGTACTTCTCCTGAAGACTGAAGCTCTTGATTTTTCACTGCCATTATGGAAGATTGAAATACTCCAGCTCTCTTAGAACAATCATACCTTGCTTTATTTTTTTTTCTGAAATCTGTATTTTGAACCAAATTTTATTATGTAAAGTGTAAGTAACCAAGGAAACCTGGTTCTTATTTTTTTTAGTTTCTTAATTTTGTAAGAAATTCCTAGGATTTCTAATGTCTCATATTATTTTTGCTACATCACCATCTTTCCTTCAGTTCCCTAACTACAAGCAACTTCTTTCTCATCATTGTGTTTTGTCTCCAAGGACAGACTTTGAGGCTAGTGGTTTCTCTCCCAGAATGTTACCTGGCAGAAAATTGCATTATCTCCTGCAGTCTCTGCTTATGGTCTGTTTCTCCATTTATGCTGATTGTACACAATTTTCTGTTTCTGCCTGTTTTCCTTCTTTTCTCCCTGTCTATTTGCACAGCTCAGATTCTTCAGTAGATTTGATGACCTTTTAATCATTGTGCAATCAGGTTGGTTAGGCACAGTGTTTCTGAGAGCAAGTGGTGGACAGGAAAAATTGCTGTTTGCCGAGTTCATAGTGTGTCAAGCATGACTGAATCAGCAAAATAATCAGATTCATTGTGGTCCAGATATTATTGAAAACACCTTATGAACAGTCATTCCCTTAACTATGCTCTTTGCCTCATTCCTTTGCTTCTTTGCTCCTGCTTAACAGATTGGTGACCCCTCCAGTTAACCTTACTGCATTGAAATACTACTGCCTTCTGGAAGTGCTATGCTGTGAAGCAACCTGAGATATCTTTTACCAGGCTGAGGTGCTCCAAAATTTTGGAAATGATTGACACAAACTTAACTTCCGTCTTTCTTCAGACTACAATTCGTGCAGTCTGTCCAGCTGAGGTGTTCTTGGATTGTTCAAGTATAAACAGAAGCATTTATCATTATCTATCAGGGCATTTGTCTGTCTTAGCTATTTATCCACTGACAGTCAGTGTAATACCTGTGACATCTTGAACACCAGATTGCTAATTGTTCATATGCATGAGAAGCGTTTAAGATGCCCTAGTGTCTGCACTGACCTACACCCAGTTTTCAACTTCCTGACCCAATTTTGTAGTTTTTGCTGCCACTGACAAGGACAGAATATTGACCCCTGACAGTAAAAACAACACACTTGCTTTAAGTATTGACTTTCATGAAATGAATTTATCTGAACTAAAAATAATGCATAAACTGCTGTGAACTTCAGTAGCCAAAAAAACACACCCCTGAAGGAGTTTAATATCCTCATGAAGGCCAGTGGCAAACAGATCTAAAACTGGGAAACAATATAATCTGCAAATTCGCGATGGTCTTCAAACTATTTTATGCCTACTGGCAGTGTTTTCTCGTATAAGAGGAAGGTTTTGGTTATTCCATGGCCCACAAAATAAAGTTCTTTGGATTGCTCTGTTCATTGCATTCTTGCAACACATCATCCACTGTTCCCCACTGCTCCCCTGCTACTTCAAGAAACACAAGCAGCAAAGATAAAATATGTTACCAAAAGTTTTGGCCAATGTGAACCGAGTACAGTGCTACACCAAAAAGTCTTCAAGCCCCGTACTAGAGCTTTGTGTGTGTTCCCATTCCCAAACTACAGAGAGAAAGCCAGCAGAATCGCAAACATTCCCACACATGCAAATATGTTTTTTTCCCTAAGTGTTATTTCTTTTAGAGAAGGGAAAAATTAAAGGTTCTAGTATATTTTTATAAGACAAATAATGTTATAAATGGCATTCTCACACTAGATCATAAATGGAGAATAAATTTTGCCTGCATTTTATCATTATTGTATCACTGAAGAACTGTCATTTCTTTAACAGCTTTGTTTTAATGCAGAGTTGGTTAAGTTTTATTTGAATTGAAGGGGTATGCCAAAAAAAAAAAAAATTAAATCTAGTACACTGAATGGGGGGAAAAAAGGAAAAAAAGGAAAAAATAAATATTATGTTTCAAATTAAAATTTCCCTGATTAAGAATTTTCATAATTTTAATTATTATAATTAAAATAATTTATATATTTATATAAAATTATCGCATTACATAGTAGTAGTATTTTGTGTCAAAAAATAAAAAAAATAAGTCTGCATTTGCTTTCTAAGTTTTAGAATTTGTTTTTAAAAGACAGCTCTGATCTTAAGGAGTTTCATGCACAAACATTGCAAGAATGCAATTATTTGAAAAACATTCTTTAGCATACATTACAAAATATGAAGAAACAAAAGTTTTTGTAGCAAAAATTATTTTCTAATTTCAGATTCACATTGAATTTTGAGCAAAATATTGGGAACATCTTAAAGGGGAAAAAATGTGCGGTAGGCAATATTAAGAGATGTGGGACTTACGTATTATGTTATATTTATGACCTTAATTATCTTATTCTGGAATACAACTAAGTACATTCTTTGAAAGAATTTAAACAAGTTGTATGGAAACTTATGATATAAACATCCTTATACTGTATGAAGTAATTTCCTCTCCTGAGGCTTGCTCTGTAACATGATTTGAACCAGGTATTTATCACAATGAACATTTCTGGATTATTAAAAAGAAAAATTCTCCCAGGGTCATTACAATTCTGTCTCTTTTTAAGCACATTTTAGGTCTGAAAAAATGAATTGGTGTCTTCAAATATACTTAAAGCTAACTGGACATTCAGTGTCAGTCATTCACTGGGTAGTCAAGGTATCAGCAGTGACAGACGGTTTGTGGGACAGATTCTTAGCTCACGTAGATTCATGAGAATGCATTAATATCAGCAGAGTGGCATTGATTTATGTTGTCTGTAAAATATTATTTCTTCCTCTGCAGAGTGTTACTCTGTTGCAAATGTATTGAGATGTCTGTTCATCACAACAGTAAATTAAGTAAAGGGAAACGTGTTTGCATGTGTCTTTTCTGTGACAATTATAATGTTTTCACTTCCCAGAAGTGCCCAGTAAATTTCAAAAATGTTTCTCCTGAGCACAATAAAGAATAAATTTTACTAAGGGAGACATTACATTCTAGCAGCACACTAGGTATCAATTAAACCTCAAATGCCAACCTGTAAGTAGCTGCTGAAATGAAGAATTAGTTATATGAAATGACAAGGCAAACAGAAGAGCCACTTTGATTCAGTATTGGCAGGATTTATACACTACCAAAAGTCTTCCAGCTTCTTTAATACAACTGAAGGTGTTACCATCACTTTAAAGATTGATCAGCACTTTCCCACAGGGCAACAAAATCTTTTGCTCTGGTTCCTGTTCCCTGAACAATGCAGCCTTTGTTGGCCAAACTAGAGGATCCCAACACTTCTGAGACTTTTAACCTTTATTCGTGCTGGTGATTACATTTGCAATTCATACCATGTGAAATATGGATGCTATTTATAAATACCTGTGAGGGGGAAGAAAAAAATTGGTAAGGAAAGGTTAGGGTTTAATTCCTTCTGAAAGAGCCAAACTGTCCGGTTTTTAATGCACATGAAATCTTTCCAAACATGCTGAGCAATTAGAGACACTACGTCTCATATCTCTGTGTATGGATATACCTGCTGTGAGAGATGAGCTGTGCAGAGGGTGATACAGCTCCTGCAGTCCGTTCTACCAATCGGATCTGGAACAGGACACCCTGTTAGGATTTCCATATCAGGGAAAATATTTTTTGCAGGTGTCTAGTGGATGAAGAATATTAAGAAAGATCACCTATTATTCAATGAACAGGAGTAACTTCTTTGTGACAAAAAATCCCATTCTTTGTAGAAGACATCCTTGAAGACAAATCAGAAGTAAATGATAAAAAAAAAATAGGGGAAATTTTCTTGACCAGTTCACTTACTTCTCCTTGATTTCTGTAGTCTTTATAAACTCATCTGAGAAGGATGAAGACAAACCAGTTCTTTGCAACCCATGAGGCTTAAATACAGATGTTTTAGGGAGACATAGCATTTTCTTGGCAAAGCAGCATTTCAGACGCATGTTGTGGGCCATATGAGTCTAGCAATGTTCTATTCCGCAGTCATCATTAACTTGATTTTGCTTGTGATCTCATTCAAGCAGTGCAATAGAACTATTGTACCCATGAGAAGAGAAAGAAAAATAAGATAGGCAGGCCAAGCAGGGTGAAGGTTCTTTACAAACTATTAGCTGAGATTGTCCCTTTTCATTTCCATTTTTAGACTCAGAATGTCTTCTATGAAAAGAAAAATAACAGTACTTAGCATACTGTTGTGCTAAATAGAGGTGATGGCAAGGAAACAGCAAAAGTTTATCAACTTCTCTGCACAGTTTCCAGTGATCTGTGAGCCAAATTAGGATATCTGTATTTCCTGAATTGTGACTGATAGTTCTGCAGAAATTCTAGAGGTCCTTCAAGCTGAGAGACTCCTGGTAGGGACAGATAGCTGTTGAGCTCTATCAGTCCTAAAGCCATGCCTCTGAAGAGCAGTGAAGCTCCATTACGTAATCCATACAGAAACTATGGGTGTTTGTATCTGAGCCAGGAACATTAAATAAAATGCAAGACTTGCAACAGTACTTCTAGTTTTCTGCAGTAACAAAATAGACAGACTTATATATTAGTCTAATTTTATCTTCTGAAAAAGACTGAGAGGGGAACACAAAATAACCTCTCTCTTCTAGGAAAAACTCCCAGCTGACAATAGCTCTAAAGGAGAGAGGCTGGCTTAAACCAAATCCACCGAGAGGGGAGGATTTCTTACATTTCTCTTGCATTTCACTGAAGCCCAGACCAAAGAAAGAAATATTAAAGGTTATGTTTCATTTTGCTACAGTGGCATTTCTTAACTTAGCAGACCATGAGTAAAGGTGGCCTGTTGAGATTTGACATGACAACCGATGTCATCTTGTTGAGGTACAGGTTATAGAACAGATGTCCATTTATAGCACAGTACAAAATCTTTAATGCCTTTTAAAAGTAGAGCTTTTAAAAATGCTCTTTTTATGAAGGCATCTTTTTTTCTTCAGAGACAAAAAGCTACCATACTTTATGCCTGCAACTACTGCAGCACAATGCCATCCTTACCACCCCGGTATGATTATTCTCTAGGAAGCCACAAATGAATAATAATATATTATTTCCTTTCAAGTTAATGGTACAACAAAGAAATCCCAGACCTCTGGCTTTTTAATAATGATTGTGGATTTCACAAAAGGTAATAATTAGTTGCAAGAAGGACTTTGGGTATTTTTGCAAGATTAACAAATCACTTCTTCACAATCTCAATGCTTTCATTATTTTTAAAGCAATAATATATAATTTAATTAAATAAATATTTAATTGACATAATTAAAGTTTGACTTACACTGAGGAAGAGAATAGTTTTAAATGCTTTGATACTTCCAAATTTTTCATTTTTTAAATTCAGCCTATTATATAATATCAAAAATATGGATTGATTTCTTCATTACTAATTGGGAATATTTTTTCTTTCCAGGTTGTCTAAGATGTGTAGTTCTAAACTTTGAGACATATCAAATATGAAGTTTTGCAAATTTCTTTCTTTCTTCTATTTTTGAAAGAGTAATTCACCAAGAAATGTCTCTTACGTTAACGTCTCTTTGACCTTATTTAAGAATTTGCTTATGCCTCATTGGCTTTAATATGAAAGAAATGAGCATAAATCCCAGCATGTGCCTCTATACATTTCTGAATCATGGCCAAGATGGTAGAATAACTAAAGGTAAAATCTATTAATCCATGTACACAGTACTTTATTTGAGTCTCATATTGCAAGGACAACGTGTCCTTCACACCATACAATTGGGGTCTACCACATCCTTCCTGGTTAATTGATCGTTATGGGATTAAATAGAAAAGGATGTGAGTTAATAATGCCAAACATATACATAAGCAGAAAGGCTTCAAATTCCAATTGACTCTAAATGGTATGTAATTGAGGGTTTTATGCCTTAGAAAATATCCCCCATTGTAATATTTCAGCTTGCTAGCTATAAGTGACTGTGGTTTCAGGTGATTAGGAAACTGAAGATGTGTTTTTTGAAGTGGAAAGGTATGGACAGTACTTATTCCGTTAAGTGGAAATAGAGCTATCTGCCATTAAATTGTGGAAAATAGAAGCAGCTAGGACAAAAAGTCAGATACAACTGGAATAGATAGTACCATTTGCATGAAACATTGGAGACCAAATCTTAGTTTGAAAAGCACATAATGAAATCTAAAATTACTTGTTTCAAATCTTTTTAAAATGGGACATTCCCATTGCATTAGACATCTAAATATCTCAGTATAGAACTTCAGGTTATTACTAGCTGTTTGCTGCTGCAGCATCCCTATACTTTCTAAAACTACTTGTTTGTTAAAAATTATATGTCACATCTTCAAAATTACTATTGGTATCACTGCTTGCCAGAGTGCAAATTACACCATAGATTTGAGTTAGCTTATATCATTCATAAAATCCATTGAATGACACACATACTATCTAGAAAATGATCCTCATACTAACAAAAATTCCCAGAACACAATATTTATTAAAATACATATACTCACTGGTTTCATGACCTTGTGTTATATTGTAAGGCCTACATCACTAAACTGCAGAAAGCTCTGAAAACCTGGAAAACTAATAAAAAAGACCTTGAAACCATCTTTAATCTCATGCTAAAACTTAAGAAATCAGAAAATGAAAGATATTGGGTACCCATAGTCTATCTTTGCAGTCAAGAAAAATTGTCCCCATTTACAGAATCATAGAATGCTTTGGGTTGGATGAGATGCTAAAAGCCATCTAGTTCCAGCTCTCCTTTCATGACCAGGGACACTTTCCACCAGACTAAGCTCAATGCCACAGCCAAACTGGCCTTGAACACTTCCATGGATGGCATAACTACAGCTTCTCTTAAATGGAATAAAAATAACACTAAAAATGGGAGGCGACTAGTACATCCAAGCAACAAAACTCATAACTGAGCCATCTCTATATTCTTAACAACTCCCCACTTTGACTCTATACTCAGATTTTTTCTTAGGCTTGTCATTGCAGGTAAAATATTAAGTACTTTTTTCCTTATTTAGGAAGATGCTTTCTCATTTACAGGTGATCTGAGCATCAGGAGCAGCAGCAGTTGCTAAACAAACTTTTTTCATGAACAACAGAGTAAACAGCCTCATAAAATCCGCATGAGCTGTCAGTGCATGACTTTATGGTTACCTTGGGGCTGCAGCAATTAAAATATGATATTTACTTAAAAAGAAAAATGTCAGGCTCTTTCAATTCTCAGAACTATAAGTTGGCTTTGTGTTTTAACTACTCCTTTTTGCTATGGGACCATCTGTAAGCTGAGTATTATTAAATTGAATATAATAAGAAAATTATATTACTCAATTCATTGTGTAGGCTGCCTAAAGACTCCATCAAGTTGGTGAGGATGTCTTTAGAGAACCTGGATGTACAAGTCAGAATTACATAATCAACTTGCTAAGAAAGGGATCTTATTCAAAGCTGAGATCTTTTTAAAGACTTGCTTTTTACTCTGTATTAATTTCTTATAAAATCTTCAGGTGTTGAAAAATCTGGACTTGCAGTGTGGAAGGAAATGCTCCATGCTTGTGTCTTCTTTCTATTGTACTTCCTTTCACTTTCCAAGAATGAAAGCTCTGAATGATGACTGGAAGATGTCTAGTAGCAAATAAAGTACAAAACAATAGGAGACTTTTGTCGATATTTAGCGAATTAAAATTTGGCTCATCTTGCCCTGAAAGCAAGGCACTTTAAAGACACACCAAAACAATGGAAGGTCCTCCTTCTTTCTCCAAGTCTACTCTATAGTGCTGTGAAATTTATTGGAGAAATAGACTTGAGCTTCAAACTGTACAATTCCAGATCACGACATTAACAAAAAATGAATGTATTGATTAATTAATAATAATAATTAATAACAACATGATGCCAATATATTAGTGCAAATTTAGTGCATAAAAGATCCGTTGTGACATTGCAGACTCAGATATTGATGCCCGAATGACAGTATTTGATAATCTCTGTATGCTAGCCTTTTTGGATACAGAGCTTTCTGACTCTGTGATTTACCTCTGCATGTTTACACACATCCAGGCAAAATCACAGTGAGACTCTTGGTGATTGGGTGATATGTACAAAGCTGTAAAATGAGCCAGGTAAAGCAAGGATCTGAACTTGCTTTTCTCTTAGGTGACTGTTGGACCACATTGGGATACCAGCTAAGCTAAGGTGTCTCATGTCTTCATAGAAAGATATGTTATTAAAATGACAGGTTTCCACTAAAAAACTTTTGCCTAATAAACCATGTCTGTCTTTACTCTTTGCTACTAACAATTTAAAGATGAGCAGAAGAAAACCATAATAGAAGTGAATGAAGTATCTTGTTCTACTCATTCTAATTGGAAAAAACCACAATTTTTTTAAAAACATAATCCATTTTTTCTTTTTAAGAAATAAATATCTCTTATGTGTTGTCTTTTTCAATTGCTTAATGAAAGAAATAACTCTTTTTCATCTGCTACCTACATCCTACTTACATCATCTATCCTAGTAAATAACATGCAAGGTCCCTTCCACATCATTATTTTGCCTTCCTGTGAGGCAATGAAATTTCCCTTTTTTTTTACACAATATAGAGGGGATTGCTTTGTAGCCTGAAGACATACAGAAGAGGAATGATTTCAGTCTGCTCTATGGGGAAGCACCTGGAAAAGTTATCCTGTGTGATGGGTCTGGAAGCTGAGCTTAATATCTGGTTTATATTTGTTTTTTTTCTGAAAAGGAGAAAACAGCTGTCAATTTCTCTGATTTCTGCAACTGAGAGAGTTAGTTCTATTCAAAAGAAAAAGTATGGGAGGAGCCAAAAGTCCAAGCCAGTGCAGAACTAAGTTTCTTTTGAGGTTGGCTTCAGGTCTTTGAAATTCTTCTGGGATTATTGTAGATCTAGGACAATACAACATGGGAAGAAAGCAGATTCATATTTAATATGGGGAATAAGAAAGTATATCAAACTTGCTTAGCAGGAAAGGATCTCCCCACAGAGTTTTTTCATAGCTGTCAATTTTGCACGGTATTTCTGTGTAAGTAATCTGGGATAATTCAACCCTCAGTGTATCCTGTAGTATACACTGCCTGTGATACAGAAACAATTTATGTTAAAGGGTTTTGTGCTTTTTTTTTAAATTTCCCTTCCTTTTTATTTTCCTTTTGCAATATCAGAAGTAAGTGCTCTCTACTTCTCATATTTTTTTCATTAATTAGCTGGCTGAGGGACTACAGCCAGTTCCACAGCTCGCTGAGCAGCCTAATATTAATATCATGTAGCTTTGTCACTTTACTCAAATGCTATATAGCTTCTATTGTATAAATAAACAGCAACTCAGTAATGAGAAAAAGCCTCTACGTCTGTCTGCTTGCGGGTTTTTCAGGGAGAGAAGGGACTGTATTTTAAATGTTTTATGTGTGCTAAGGGCAGAAGAAATAAAAAAAAAAAGGTGGACTGATGAGTCCTGTATGTGAAAGCACTCTTGCAATCAAGCAAATTGAATCAAACAGCTGTATGAGAAACATTTTTAGCTTACATGACTAGAAAAATATTGATGAAAATACAAAGAAAGATTTTTTTTTTTTTTTTAATGAGGCATATTTCTGCAGAAAACGCAAATAAAGCAAGATGGTGGGGGCTGGACCACATAACATATGGGCAGAGACTAAGGGAGCGCCATTTGTTTATATGGAAGGATAAAAGACCAAAGGGGTGGATCTAATTACAGTCTTCAAGTATTTAATGGAAGATTACAGAAAAAAAGAATGAAGCCAGACTATTTGCAGGTACTCAGTGAAAGGATTAGAGGGTTTGGGCACAAGATTTGGTGACGCAAATTCCAATTGCATGGAATGAAAAAAAAAATTATAGCAAGAGCTTCCTGGACAGGCTACAGGGCCTTTGTCTTTGGAAATAACCAAAACTCGAGTGGAAATGATCCTGAGGAAGATAAAACTTTGAAGCTAGCCTTCCTTTGAACAGAAGGTCACCTAGTTTGTAGATGATGTCCAAAGGTCTCTTCTATAATAAAATATCCTATGATTCTGTAAGATAAAACAGGTATAGTTCTGTGGATTTAACTTTTTTCTTTTGTTTTTTTTTCTTTGTTTCTTAACTTAAAAATAGCCAATCACACCCAGTCTGAGAAAGTAATGTTTTGCAAATTGAAAAAGAATTTTTAAAAGTATGTATCAATTTTCCCCAGGCTGACTAATTTATATGAGGTCATTACTTGCATTTGAGCTTTGTGTGAACTTCCTGAACTTGTTGAAAGGGCACCTGGTGAGCAGCTTGTGTCTGAGCAGCTATGACTGAGCCCACAGAGACCACCTATATTTCCTGACTGAAGTTTAATGAAACAATACTTTGCCACTGAAAGGACCATTAGGTTTGAATGGCTCTGTTCAGGACATGGAGTTGCTGGAGCTGTAGTATGGAAATTCCCCCATGGAAAAGTGGAAGCGGGAAAAGACTCCATTTTCTATTTGGAAAGCTCAAAAGACCTTGATACAGCAGTCAGTGGAGACATCTAGAAGAATTGTCTGATGTAAAGTACGAAACACAGAGAGCTGAGACCAGTGTTCATATGGGTGATGAGAACACTGAGACTGTAATCATCAGTTTTTTCCCCAGCCTCTAACTTCTTTCAGGAATAAAGTGTAATTCTGTGTTTCTTTATTTCACAGTCAATTTCTTCAGAATGGTCTTGTCTGAAGGGAACATGTTAAGCCACTGGAACTTTGGAAATGTTACACATCTTGACAGTCCATTGCTTTAAAGGGTGTAGATACATTATACACACACACATAGACATAGACACACGTCTGGGATATATATATATATATATATATATATACATACATATATATATATATATATATAGCGAATTTTTATATATATATTTAGTATACATACATATATATATCTCTATAGCACACTATGCTGAAAAAACTGATATCCAAGAGCAATCCTCAGCACATTAACCACAGATGTCATAGAAGCACATGGTCCCACCCTTTGACAGACTAATTGCAGGATAAATTTTATTCAGAAAGCATCGATAGACAGAGACATACTTCCCAGATGATAGCTAAAAGAGCTCTCAGCTGCTGCAATTTATTATTATTAGGACTGAGAATGTCCATAGTCAATAGCAAGGCAGTGAAACTATTAATCAGTAATAAACCAATACACTAATCAGCTAAAGTTTTGTTGTATTGTTTTTGCATTTGTGGATAGACAGAGCACACTGATGAAACTTTCTACAATTCATCCTCTATTTTGCTTTTTTTGGTTTGTTGTTGTTGTTGTTGTTGTTGTTGTTGTTGTTGTTGTGGGTTTTTTTCTCAAGTTTGGTCAGTGTAATTCTTCAAATATTTCTACATTTGGCTCTCAAATCAGAAGTTTCAAGATCACAGCTGTGGCATGTACATACATATGTAAACCCTATGGAGCAGACTTCCAGAGCCAGAACCTTCTGCTCACCTATAGAGAAGAAAAGGGTCATTCTTAATCACCCTGGAGGATATATGCGGACAGATGTCAAGATTTCAATAAAAAAGAAGTTTCTGTGAACCAAGTACATTGGTGAATATTGGAATTAGTGAAGACTTAATCTCTTGTGGATCAATAAAATATTGAAATGCACAATTTCAGTCACATGATGAGAATTCAGAAACTACTTGAAGGAACTATTTGAAGTGCCATTGTTACACCCTACATAGGGCCATGATCATTGCTCACCTGGAGTGGCCCCCAGCTCTGCATTTCTCTTCTATTAAACAAGGGAAATTCATGTGGAACAGCATGCCCAGGTCTCAGGAGAACCTTAAATTCTTTTGCCACTCAGCATAGAGGTCAAGTTGGAACATATTCCTTATACAGAAAGTATAAACCTGGGATTTTTCTGGTCCCAGACATACTGCAACAATGAACTTACCTAACAGCTTGCTTCATGATAACAAATGCAAATTTCTAATGATGGATGGAATGTCCGTTACCCTAACACTCTACAGCAAAAGAATAGTCTGAAAAGTATCACCACTACTAGGAATAGTCTAACAGTGGTAAACAAAAGGGGGAGAAATTCTTTCCTTATAGAGCAATACACAACTGCCAGTCTGGCCCTGAACTACCATGCCATCTTTTTCAGCTGTATCCTGATGTGTGTATCATAAACCTTTTGATCATACACCAACACAAACCGGAACAGTGCTCCTTATATATAGTAAATATGACAACACTATATCAGCTAATCTATTGATATGGTCTCTACACTGATGACTCTGAAGAGACTGAATGCTAAAGAGTGAATATTGCCTTTGAAATAGTCTTACAGTATCTTTTAACTCATGTTATTTTTCTCGTGACCTCTCTTCCATATTCTCAGCATTTGGTGCATTTTTCCTTATTGCTGTTATATTGGCTTTTTTTTAAATTCAGGATTATATTTACTGAGTGTTGCATAGATTTTCTTTAGGGTTTGGTGGTATCAATGAAAAAAACATTATTCTCCCAGTGACCACGAAATGGCACAGAAGTTGTGAACTACAGTTGTAGCTGACTTCATTTAGAAAAGCCAAGCAAAGTGTAAAAAGGACAAAAGGATTATGCTGGACGTATTCAGCTCTGAAGTTTCATTCCAGAATCCTTCATCTGAAGAGTTTATGCAATGACTCTGCAGGAGTGGACCTGTTCAGATTAGTAATATAATAAAGTAAGCAGTGAAACTTAACTGGAGAAGCGCTCTCACCAACATGATTTTATGACACCCTATTAGGGAGGCAAGATGGTGTAGATCTCATATCACAGTTTCTTAACTCGGTGTATGATGTCATTAACTCAGGTAGAAAAGCTGTTCTCCTGATTTAAAAGAGTTTGAATGCATGAAGTGATTGCTGTAAAGTAATCTGAGAATAAAGAAGGAAACAAATTATTATTAGTGACTTCTCTTACATGTGAGAAATAGAGAAAGTAATAAAAAATGCCATCACTCTGTAGCCACAGAGATAGCCTCAGAGTAGCAGAAGCAGAAATAAGTTTGATGTATGACTGCACATGTACAGAAAAGTATGTCTGAGTTGCCTGAACTGCAATTTGCCTGTCAGCCTCTCTGGAGTACCTGTACCAACGTAGGCTTCAAGTCAACCCCTAGCTCTGATAGGAAGTCTGAAGCAGGCAATTGATGTGCGGCCATGAATGAGGAGTCCAGTGAAGGAGCAGAGAGCACGGGTTGAGAAATCAACATCACTTCACTAAGTTCTTTTAAGATGAAGCTGAAATTAAAAAGAAGAATGGGACCACTGGCTGACTTTTTGAGAAAAGCTGACCTTGTGTCCTTGGGTCCAGGGTGTTCTGAAGAACAGCTGAGTGACAGCTCTCTCCACTCTTCCTTCCTTTTGCTTTTAGGTTCAGCAAAAAACGTGACTTCCTGATTTTAAGGGTATAAACCATTTAGCAAAAGATACATAAGAATTACAGGAATCCCACTTCAACAGCACTACTGGGTGTGGCTTGAAATGTCTACTCTCATAATCATAGCATCCCAAGAAGCACAAATATAAAATGCATCTATCTCAAATTTTTTCATTAGTGGCTCCTGTGTCATTTATTTTCAGGGTAGATGTCATTTCCACCACATAGCTTGTTGTCAAATACCCAGACAGAGAAAGCATAGAGCACTTAGCCATGTGATGTTAGAATTAGAATTATTAAAACAGCTGACTTGTCTCTGATATGAATGTTCCTAGGGAAGAAATTGCAATCAAGCAGCACCATATGGACAGCAGAGATTTGGATCAAAGAGAAAAGAGAGAGTGACTAACAAGAAGTGATGAGTGTAAGTTATTGTTATTCTGGAAAGCAGAGAGAAATTTACTCCTGTGTCTAAAGATGTTGAAGCTGGGGAACCTTCAGTACAATAAAAATTAATTGCTAACAGAGAATGGCAAGCCTCTTGTTTCTCCAAACCTTTGCAAACACAGGCCAAAAGCGGTAACATTTCTACCTGTTACGTCTCAGAGGAGTTCTAATTTTTGCTTTATAAGAGCTTATTATTTGGTTTAGAGCGTATTACAGAACTCTAGACTTTGAAAATCTAGTGGTAGAATCAGCAGCAAAGAAAAAGGTAGCTTGTTGTTTAATATTAATAAACAAAAATGCACTTTAGTTATGTTACAGGAGTTTATGCCTTAGGGCAGTTGCCAATCAAGTCGTGTTTTATGTCTCAGCACCTTGCTATTAAAAACAATCAAGGTTACCATGGAAACTGCAATTTTATCACATGCTACTTTTACAGTCCTTCAGCTCCAGAACATGCTATTAAATAAATATTTCTGATCGAGGTGTACTTATGCAATTCTTAATATTTTGAAGGAAAACATTTTTAACTCACAGTCAAACTGTGCCTGTTAAGCATATTTTTATTTTGCTTTTAACAATATACAATAAAGATTATATTAATGAACATATACAACCTTATTCACTCCCCAAATCTTCAACTGTACAAAATAAAATGGAAAAAAAAGCTTCCCCTTTATAATCATGATAAAAACATAATTATTTTAGTTCACAACATGTAAAATTATTACATTTTAAATATACTTTTTTTTTTCTTTCATTTAGTTCACCTGCAGTTAAGTAGATAATAGCTTAAATTATTATGGGGCTTATGATTATATTTTTTAGAAGAATGCTAAGTTGTATTAATATTCATTCTTATTATACATTTAGTTTATATTCATGGGTATTCTCTTTTCAGGCTCATAAAGCAAAAAGAATTTTGCTCTTTGGTTTCTTTTTCAGGAAGATAATTTCTGTTCTTGATAATAAGTCTGTATAATTGCAAATATATGAAGTGTAGTTACAACTTGATTATTTCAGGTATATAAAGCATACATAAAAGTATATAAAGCTCATTAATGTCAGCTACAGTTATTTGGCAGAATGAGAAACCCGGCCAAATTGTAAAGTGCTACTCCAACATGGATGAAGTAGACACCCAGCAAAACAAATTAATAACTGTTCTACAAAGGCAATAGCAGGATTTCTCCCAGTCAGCTGACTCTCATATTTATTTGTGAGAGTATATAAGAGTCAGCTTATGAACTGATGGAAGAAATTAAGTTTATAAGCACAGGTTTTTTAATCTGGATGTGATATTTGATTTGGAATAGATTCCTCGTGCTTATGAAAGTAATTGAACATGATGAAATTTTTATTTTAGAACCAATACTAATTTGTTGAAAGAGCGAGCAGGAGCTTTCATGAGCTTATCTCTCAAATTCTTCCAATCACAAGATATAAAAGTAACGAAAATAGCATGATTAAAAATGTGGGCTGGGCATATAGATGTGAGGTATGAAAGGAAAGAATATTTAAATAAATGCTAGCACAATAAATATATTAATAGTGAATTCTGGCCAAATTTTACATTTCCATAATTTTAAAATTTGCAGGCATCCTGCCACTTTTCCCCCTCAGAGTTTACACTCTTACTCTCTAGCCTATTGTATATAATAATTTGTCCCACATGACAGCATAGTCTTCATATAAATACATCATTTCTATTTCAATGGGAATGAGATTTATTTCAATTATGGTTCTACTTTTATTAGTAGTAATACTTATTTATTGGATGCCAGTATTAAACAGAGGGCAGTAAAAGTTGCATAACATTACTGATTCTATTTATAGTCAATGTATTATGTGCTTGCCTTTATTTGTACACATCAAAATTGTGGTGACTGAGTAGTGATAAATAGCAATAAACTATAAACTTAAATTAAAACCCACAGTGTTGTGAGTGAATGATCCTTTTACATAGCAGAGAAATGCTGAGATAGACTAAACAGTCTGCCTTGCTCATTTCGAAGGTGCTAGTCCACTTAATATGCACAGGAAACCACATTGAATGACGCCCTTCTTTTGTTTTAGAGTCAGACTTTTTGGATAAAAATGAGATGGAGTAGTTTCAGACCAATCCCTCATTTCTAAATTGTTACTTACAAGGCAGACAGAGTCTATACAATTAAGGGAAAACAGATTTTTTTGCATAGATGTGCTTTAAGCTGGATCATTCTATCATTTTCTATGACACTGAACCCCCATGTTTCTTACCATGAATTGCCCCTGTTATCAGGCCTTAAGAAGACAGAAACCTCCACAGACTTGTTATTCCATACATTCTTTATGGAAAGCCCAGGTCTCATACTGACTTAGCCCATTCTCCCTTGCTTGGGAGCCCCAGAGCTTTGCAATCAGGCAGTTCTAACAAAGACCAACATAAATATTTTTCATGGAACTCTAACTGCTGATTATTTTAACAATTTAGGCTGTTCAGCTTGTGACAGTTTCTCATTTACTGTGTAGAGTGTGATCTGGTTCCCAACAACAGATGGGAACCCTACCTGATGCCTACTTCTCAGAGCCTTGCAGCATGTGCTGAGCAGTGCATTGCAATCAGTCAGGAATATTTAGCTGAAGAGTTTTCTTTTCCAAAGCACTGTCTTACTCTCTCTTTCTCTCTCATACCTCCCCTCCACTGTCATTTAATATGCTTCTCCTCCATCTTTATGCTGTGCAGGTTTTTTACTAACATTGCCCAGATATATTTTAAATGGATTCAGCAAGCCGTTGTTTCCATGGGGCTACCTTCGTTCCCTTTGCTGACACCTTTTCTACACGAACAGCAGATTGCATTGCTGCTGCCACTGCTTGAGTTTGAGAAACAATTTCACACCGAGGATTTGCTTCTTTTTCTCTCCAGCCTGCTTGACAGTGATGCATGAGGAGGCTACTGTGAGAAGTGTTGGCCTCCTCTCTCTCCCCACTGACACAGCCATTACGTCTAGCTTTGTCACAGCTTATAGAAGATCACACCAGAGCTGAGGATTTTGCCTTGGTGACCGCTGTTTCTCTCTGATACTCTGCTCTAAGTGGAATCATTGAACCCTATTTTCCTATGGTAACATCATGCCTTTCTTTCAATTTTCTGGTAAATAACTATTCCATCTTCTGCTTGGATGGGTACGTACATGAGGTCTAAATAAAGAGAAATGGAGGAAAGGCAGAAACACAAGCGTCTTACACTGACAATCAGAGAACAGCCTGTTCTTCAGATGTCTTGTCTACCTTATGACAAGCAAGATTCTGCTTTAAGTTCTGGCTAAGCAGGAAATAGGTTTTTTGTCTGCTGGAAACAGTAATCATGAAGTTTTTTTGGGAGTACAGGCAAAGATCTCTGAGGTTACAATTGTTCATTTAAAGGTAATGCTGACCCAGGAAAGGACTGCCTAAGAAATTAAGTTAATAAAATCAGCGGGAAGAAAATAAACTTATGAAATGTAGGACTGGGAAAATGCCTGCTCTTGCTGGCTCTGCCTCATGTCTCCTGTCTGACACCGGGCAAGTCACCCACTGAGAAATCAGCTACATTAGTGGCAATGAATGTTTCACCACCCAGGAAAAAAACTTGGAGCAGAAAATTCAGGATACAGTGTATCTATGATTCATTACTGACAGAAAATTTTATGTAAAAATTCTTTGCAATGTAGAAGTTGATTTCAAATGAAAATCCTTCATTTAGATACAAAATTATGCATACCAGAGAAACTTATCTGTATTTGTTTAATAGAACAGTAAGTCTAGAAAGCCTTGTTTTCATCACAAACACTGGTGTTATCAATAAAAAAGGTAAAAGTAAATATTTTAGATGAAATAAGTGTCTTTTTTATTACTAATTTTTGGTCCAGATCTCATGATTTTTCTCTCCCTGCCCTTATTTTTGTCCATTCCCCCTTCTTCTTTATTTTTGATCTCTAGGCTCAAGGCCTCCTGACTACCCTTGGACGCAGAAGACTTCCCATCTTTCACAAGTGAGTAAGAAAAACAATAGATTATGAATATGAGGGTGACATTTTTATAGAGAAAGAGATGAGAGAGCATTTACTGTCTTCGGCACATGGGGATTTTTCTTTGATTTGTAGTTTCCCACAGGTCTTTGTATACCATATCTAAGCATTTCAAGTGAGATATGCTTAATTTCAGAAAAGCTACATTATAGTTAAGGAGATTCTGTGCAAAAAGGATGGTGCAAGACGATAGATGAATAACAACTAAGTTTAGGTGTCTAACTCCCTTAAACCCCCTTAAAATATGGCTGTGAGTTAAATACACATTTAGGTTTAGGCAGACAGATACCACTATTTTGCCTTCACTGCTTGTTTAGCCTTTGACCTTCAATAATGTACCTGATGGAGAAAACAGAGTACATCAGAAAAAAAAAAGTTATTCTATATTTGAATACATCCAGGATCAAAATAAAATACCAGCTGGTATTTTCATTGTCAGAGCAATACCATTTTATTTTTTTCTCCAAGCATCTGCTGCATCAGCAAACAGAACTGCTGTTCTACAGTTTAGCTGAAAGTAAAGCCCAAATAATTTCTTTATTCTGGAGACATGAATATCAATATCACTATATAAACCAAAACACAGCAAACAAGAGGCAGAGTCCAGAGCAGAGCCCAATCTTTGACAGCCTTTGGGTAGCATACTTAGTCCAGTGCACTCGGTCACATATTTGAATTTTAACTCTTTTATTTCTCTATTAAGGTGAGCTAAACCTTGGTGTCTCGAAGAGATTGGTTTTTTTATTGTAATTATGGGCCAGAGATCACTGACTCAAAGCAGTGACCCAGCTTTGGCAAACACAGAATGTATCAGAGGCTTTAAGGGTTTAGCAATCCACAGACAAGACATTTCTCAAAGCATATGAAACATTGGCTGAGGGACAGTGCAAGGAATCATCTGGAAACATTTCCTACTGGAAAAGAAAAAATCCACATGTGGAAATATTGCCTTAAACAAGAACAAAAAATTTATGTGGCACAGAAATCTGAGGAAATCTTTACTCAGAACATCTGTACCCCAATGGCCCATACAGCACAGGCTAAAATACCACAAAATCTCTTTTACTTTCTCTCTCTCTTTAAAACAAATAAGCAAACAGGCCCATCTGCTGCCTTTTGTTGATGTTGAAGAACACTTAAGGCAGCTGAGAGTGGAATATTTGCTTTCATTATTGGGTAGAATTCAATCCACGTATTTACTGTATAGTTAAAATTAAACACAAGAATGCAAAAGAAGTCCTAGCCAGCTTGAATTTCATCTACATAAGAGGGTGTAAAAGTGGTGATTGAAAGAGCAGTACGCTAGGGAGGGTGAAAGTGGAAATTTATCCACAAATATAAGTGAATAGGTTTACTGTACCAATCAAGCATGCTAGCAACAAGGACCACCTGCCAGAATAATCTTTCTCTGTGAGACTCTCTTAAGGAACTAAATCACCTGCTTAAAGTTTTATTTAAGTGAAATGGTGCAGAAAAGCAAACACAGTGTAACTTGTCAGCAGGTCCTCAAGGGAAGGGCTATTTGTTGCTTGCCCAACTCACCAGACTATGAGCGCTACCTTTTCACCTAGTCTGAATGACTACAGTTTGTGTTGACTAGTAATTCTTCCCTCCCACACATATGCACATAGGGTGGCTTATAAGGCATGTCAAAAGAATTATGATTTTGGCCAAAGACATATTTATTATGGGAGAACAGGCATGGTCATGACAGCTACCCATGTACTTCAGGTACCTCTAGCCCTTAAAGTGAAGCACAAGTATTCCCATATTTTTGTAGTGTCGTTTGGTGGTGTCCTGAATGAACTTCGTACTGAACATTGTTTTAAGATTACTGTATTTATTACAGTTTATGTGTTCATGTGTTTGTGTACACCTGGTACCAGTTTCATTCAGCCAGATCCAGATATGTAATATAAAATAGTTTTGGTATTGAGAAGTCAAGGAGGATATTGTTAAAAAGTATAATTAGTTTCATTTTCCAGGTAGAAAAACGTAGATGGAAACTTCAGTGTCTCACCTCAATCAACATAACAAGTTGTAACTCCACTAGGACATACTCATTTTTTGTTCCACTCTAATACCATGCAGAAAGATTTCTCTTTGTCCACATTGTGACTGTTGTAGAAAAATAGCTAACATTAGGCAATAATCTGAGACAGCAAAAAAGTCAGCAGTTGCTCGGAAATTATTAAAAAAATGTGACCGATTTCTTTTTATTCTGGAGTTTGTATTCACAGCACAAGTTAGCTTGAGTGTAGAATCCCTGTACTGTAATGTGTCTCAAAGTTTCACAATCCTTATTCCATGTTCTCAGACTGAAAATTTTTTTCACGACTTGGCACCTACATTAAAAGCTCATTGAAGAAAGGCTTCAAGCAGTACATTATGTCTTCTACAGCTGTACTTACAACTACTCACTTAGTTCTGAGCACCAGGTTTTGTCATTTTCATTCACTGTAAATTTTCCCTTTACTATATGAATTGCTCCATTGGTTTTACAGGCTTTGAAGTAAAAGATCGAAAGTAATAGAATTAAGTTCAGTGTCTTCTGGGCTGCACTAATTCCAGGAATGATGAAAATACCATTTTTGTCTTCTTCCTCCATCATTCCCTGTCCGGGTCAAAGCAGAGAGTCATAAGAGAAAAACAAAGCTGTTTTTTACCCCCCAGAATTTATTTATGAATACGGTGCTATTTGAGGCATGTATGAGGTCTTGACTAATTTTTTTCTTTGTATTTGGACCCCATGTTTGGGAGCATTAATTAGTCAGGAAAGAAAGGACCTGAAGTCAAGGTAAGTCTTTTGCCTAAAATATGTTGCCTTCTATGTCACAGAGGTAGGTAGAGTATAAGATGTTAATTTTTTAATGAGATCTTTAAAAAGTCATCACTGTTTTCTTCGCATTTTTTCCCACTTAATTTTCCCTCAAAATGCAGCCAAAAAAAGCAACCTCCACTAAAATTGCATTTACTGACTGAAATGAATGCAACACTGTGCTGTAACATGTTATTTACAAAGATTTCTGGGTGGCCACAGTAGAACTGCGGTGTAACAACCAATTAAAACTAAATCCTGTATAACATCTAAAAGAAAAAAAAAAGGAAAGAAAGAAGAAAACTAGGTCAGATAATTAGATATAACAAGGCTTTTAGCATTGTAAGGCTACATTGTTTATCTAGAACTAATTGTACAGTGTCAAATACAGCCTCTGAATGCACACAAAAGGCAGACTCTGATGTATTTAAGTTCCCATTTTTAAAATGTAACTTACTTAATTTGTTGATAACTTGAAGTTTATAATTCATGACAGAAAGGAAGACCTTTTCCTAAGAGAAAGAATACTACATGCAGGATACCCAAGTATGTGAGCGGACATATATATATATCTCACACTGGAGACAAAAAATAAAATAATTCCTCTGGCCTTGACTAAAACTGTGCAGTACAGCCTCTTTAATGACTAGGGAAATTGTTCCTGGAGTAACTCAGTGAGCTGGGATAGTTTGTATGCAATAATCTTCAGAAAACATGAGGCAATATTCCCTGTTTTCCGAAAGAGTCCAGCATTTTCTCAAAAAAATTTTGGTGTCATTAATGTGAAAAGTGTAAAATGACAACCAAGCTTCTTTTTTTGGATGAATTAGTGCTGTGGTGTTTCAAAGCCCAGTGCATGAAAACTATATCAAAATATAAGAAATTATTTTCTGAAGTAGAAATTATCCAGAAATTGGGGCTATGTCAGAAGAAACTGAGAGTGTTCAGAGCCCAGTTTTCTTTGACTGTTCATGTCTTGGTAGGTCAAATTTACTGCATAAAATCATGGGTGATACTTATCACATCTATTTTATAGTTTTACTTTGTACACTGGTTGCAAACTAAGAGAAAATTCTAAATAAGTGTTCCAGCTTCTATTTTTTTTTTTTTTTTTTATTATTATTATCTAGGATAACCTTTACAATTACAAGGCTTCTGCCTCGGACATCTGCTGGATCAATGACCATTAAGGTGATAGAAAAGGAAAATTTCCTGTCTATATTCCCTACACACAAAGTAATACAGCTGATGGCACAAAAGATATGCACTATAAAATTCTTAGGGCCCCTAGATGGCAGTCAATAGAGGGATTAGAAATTACTTGTTCCTTCCACTTCAGAAAATGAGTAGCAGGGACACCTTTGTGAGTTCCTCTTGGGACACTATGATAGTGATTCCTTAATTCCATGTCTTCAGACTAGCTTATTTCCTACACTTTGTTGTGTATTTTTTTGTGAATGCCTGCCTGGTGCTACCACTATCATAGTTTCTATAAGCCTGCATGCAAGCATTTATGTTTACTGCTATACTAGAATGTACAGCTGTAAATGCAGCAATTGCAGCAGAGGAAATTGAAGGACTCAAAGGAACCGACGCTGCACAGGACTGTTCATGTTTGGTATTTTCTGAAAAATGTGGCTCACACAGTAGATGTGCCCCGAGTGCAGGCTGTGGATTTATGTGAACTTGCTGGTGATATCCTTCTGTCAAGGACAAGGTCTCTGGGCCTGCTGAAATGCCCAAGACACTGGGACTCTGACAGAACCACACCAACTGCCCTTCCCTCCATTACACCCCTCAGACCTCACTGATGCTTAGTCTCTTTACGCTAAATTTCTCTTTCTGAATAAGTGTGGAAATAATTTCAAGTCCTCCACCATGATTTCCCACCTTAAGTAAGCATAACCAAAATCATGATTTTTAGGGCCACTGTAAGAAGAAATGCAGAGTCTAGTGATCATCTTTGCTCACTCCTACTCCTGTGCATTAAGAAATTTCTTTGTTCCATAAAACTTAATTTTTTAAATTGGACTGTATTATAAAGCATTTTAGAGTTTAGGACCTCATGCCTCTTTCTTACGTCTTTTATATTAAATGAGCTCTTGTGATCAAGTTCTAGCTTCTGCTAAGCATTAAATGTGATTCGATACTTAAACTGAGCAAAAGCAATTTAATTTTCAGTGTCTTTGAGAAAGCAGAACGAGATCAGTGTGTCCGTCAGTTATCAGAAAAGCAGGCCTTTAAATTAGTATCTTTGGCTGGGATCTGAAAAGTTTTGTTAGATTTCATTAAAATTAGTTTGACTCCTTTGTTTAACTTCTGGCCTGTTGGGCTGAATGCCTTACATTAAACTTGAATATCCTTGAGCCAGATTCCAAGGTCCTTATCAAAGATCCAGCTCAAAAATATTTTAATCAATTGAGTGCTTCTATATTGCAACAGTGGAAATTTGTGAGCATTAAGACCAAGTGAAAATTGAAGGAATTTAAGCGTCGGGTTTAGTCTTGCTCCCATGCTGAAATAATTGCTTCAGCTGGGAACAAGACTGAATAACTGTCAGAAACTAACAGCTTACAGCAACACAACTGCTACAGCTGAAGGCAGAAACGGTGGATTCTCTGTAACAAGTGAAAGAAAATAGTAGTATTTGGTTCTCCTGTTTAATCAACTAAATTTGGTTTACTTGCTGTAAGAAAGTATATATTATTTTCCTAAGCAAATTTTCTTTTGAGTAGCTCTTTGTGCACTGCTTTTATTATCTTGTACACAAATACAATCCATTATTAGGGTAAATTCAAATGGAGCTCACTGTAGTCCATACTCAGGCAAAAACAATGACCTCCATGTACCTTTCAAACACATCCTGCACTCACTGTCATGATGAATTCAGATGATTTTCTGGAGAAAGGTTTAGCTTTTGACAGTCTTTCAAATGATCTGTTTCCCAATCAGGTGAAAAAAATGCTATACTATAATTTTTGTTTTCCCCATACAGATCTGTATGATTTCTATTACAAAGTCTACAGAGCAGATGCTGTGGCTATTAGATTGCCAGTTCTGGCCTGAAGAGGTCCATTTTCACATCCCTAAGCAGCCTTGTATTTTCACTGATGTTCTAGGCAGGACTCTGTTAAGAAACTATCATAGGTTATTTCATTTTATTGTCATCTATTGATTTTACTTGGAATTAAATGCCTTACAAACCTTGGCTTTGGTTTTTCTGGGGGAGTTCCACCTACTGTCAGCCATCTTGTCAGGCATCTAATCTGAACTGAGTAATTTAGATCCATGTTTCTTCTAATCTACTGAGAGAGAGAGGAAAGCACTTCCAGAAGCTTTTATCAAAAAAACCCCCTATTTAGAGTAGTGAAAATAAACTTTTCTCTAGAAGGAATGACTTTCTATCTTGATGTGCTACAGAGGGAGGCTAAATTATTAGCATAGGCTTAGGGGTTAACTGTTCAAAAATTTGCTATGTGTAATGAATCAAACCAGCTCTGTCCGAATATCCATCTATCAATTAGGAACAGTACCTAAAAATCTCACTAAACATTTAAGATTAATATCTCACTAATTGAAACATTTCTTGTGAAGATCCCATGAAGAAGATTAAACTTTTGGTATATACCAGCGAAAGGAAAAGCATTTTTTCATAGTTGAAAGCTTGATCACCTGGTCACTTCTTAGAATACTTCATTCTTCTTTCATGGCAAGCATAATCACATTGAAATAGCATAACAATGTTGACATTTAGTGACCTGTTTGGCTGCCTTTTCTGGCTTAATAAAAAAGCTTTCTTTTATATCGTATTTTTTGTCTGAAAGACTGTTTACCCTATGTTGAAATTCATAATGGTTTTCTATGTCATGCTGAAAGCTACATATTAATAAAATGTCATTAGGAGCTAAAGTAACAAAATGAGTGATAAAAAAGTCTAATGGAAGAGTTATTATCTATGCACTTATTTTCTTAAGCCTCAAGGCCCATAGAAAATGTAAAATCTGTATCCAATATTTCAAAATTATTTTCCAGACCTAGTTGAATGAAGTCACAATCACACAATGGTTGGCATTGGAAGGGATCTCTGGAGATTACCTAGCCCAACCCACCTGGGAAAGCAGGTTCACCTAGAGCAGAATCGTGTCCCAGTGAGTTTTGGACATCTCCAGGGAATGAGACTCTACAACCTCTCTGAGTAGCCTGTTCCAGTGCTCTCATGCATTGCACTCATAGGTGCATCTCATCAGGGCCCATGGCTTTGGGTATGTCAGGTTTGCCTAATATTCCTCGACCAGGGAAAATCTTCCTTTCTTCAGACTTTCTCTTGCCCCCGGGGCCTGGAATTGCTGAAGACTGATTTTAGCAGTAAGACTGAAGCAAAGAAGACATTCAGTAACTGTTTCTTCTCTGTATCCTCCACCAACTGGGAACCCACCTGATCCTAAAAGACAGGATTTACTGTATGTGAAAAAGTCCATTTACTGCCACACATTCCGATGTTGTGAATAATAATAAAGCTTTTAAGCACTGAGTACAGAACTAGTACTGGTAGTGAAAGCAAGGTGGACACCCAAAACAGTCTGCTGAAAAATTATATAGCAACTGTTATCCTTAATAACCAGGGATTTTTTTTTCTTATTCTTTTTTTTTTTTTTAAATTTTTAGGGGGTGGATAAGGCCACATCCTAGTACCCCTACTTGCATTGTTTCATGTTGCAGTACATTGAATTTATTAGATTTTTTCTGCAAACACAACAAAACAGAACAAAAACTATTCCACCTACATAACTTTGTCACTCATTATAAAGTAGAGGAAAAAAAATACTGAATATTTTGAGATAAATTGTTGACAGGTTCATTAATTTGATTTAATGAAATAAAAGCTGAATAAAAAGATGAAGCTTCAACAAAGTAGCCTATCTTTTTGACTGATTATAACTTGCTTATAAACTAAACAAAGGAAATTAAATTTAAAGTTTTCTTTAATATGCCAAGTAAGCTATCTCTCTTCCAACTAAGTATTAAATATACGGCTAGAAGACTTGGGCATTTAGTCCCTCTTATAGTGACCATGTAACAAACAAAGTTATTTCCATGAAATTAGGTTGCCCGGAGAAGTTGTGAATGCCCTGTCCCTGGAAGTGTTTAGGGCCATCCTTTTATATATATTTTACCTTCCTAATTTTGAGCTACATATGCACAGCATCCTATAGCAGCATTGATGGCCATATCTAATTCTCTTACAAGATTAAATATAAAACTTTCAAAATTATTCTTTCTATATATACTATTGTTCTTATTAATATCAGTACCCCCCAGCTGCTTTTTTCCTTCCTCAATAGTATTGCTTATATTTACATCTAGATTCACATTTGTCTGTGTTTTCCTTTTCTTGCTAAAACTCAAAGTAGCTAGAACACTAATACTTCACAACTTCTTTTTCTCTATTCTTCAGGTTAATGTTCTGCTTATCTCAATTCCCCAAACACTGGTTCAGAAACCTCAATTTCATTGTAGCAGTTGTGCATCCTCAAAGCACCCTCACCACCACACACCCAGGAGACCCATTGCAAAAGAAAATCTATATCCGGCCTCAAAAGTGTATTAATGATACGAGATATGGCTCCTCTATTTGAGAAGTAAATCTGAGATCAAATTCCTCTCTGAAAGCATCTCCAGTCTAGGGCAGGAAAAACAGCAACTCAGTGTGAAAGACACTGAAGAAGTTTAGGTTGCTAAAGAAGTGGAAGCTGGAAACCCACAGGGGGTCACCATAAGAATCCTTATAGACTTGTACCGATAAAGACATGAGCTTTCAGAGTGTGAAAATCAGGGATTTTAATGTTTTACCTGAATTTAGTTTCTCCAAACTTGTTTTCTTATGTGTTGGAGGTAAGCTAGATTTGCTGAGCTGATGAGGCTCTGAATTCTCACTGATCTGCAAGAATTTTGGGTTTTGTTTCTCTAACTCAATAAAAGCCTTCTTTTCAAGTCAAAGAAACTGAATCAGCACCAGAGAAAGAATATTATTTATAAATCCAGAAATAGTTATAAAGACCTGGAATAGATTCAACCATTCAGTGGAACACAAAGTCATGCTGATAAAGAAGCAAGGAAGCCATGACTGGTGGAGCAGATTGTGCTGGCAAGAAAATCACTGATACAAAACCAAAGGGCAGTTGGTGGAGGAGAGAGTTTTGATTGAATATCTGCTTGGTAATTTTGAATGGGTACTTAGATTTTGAGACAGATAGCAATATGCTAAAGGTGGATCAGAACTATATTGCTATCCTGCTGTCTTCTAGAGCAGACAGTAATCTTAATTAATTAATACCAATCTACTTTTAATAGAGTGTTTCTGAGCCACATTTCAGTAACAAATGTTACACACCAGAAGGTAAAACATAGCCCTGTCTGATATATGTGGAGCCTCAGCTGTACATATTTGACCCCTATTTTACACAGTTGCGGCTCATTGATTCTTTCTTTTAAACTCCTGGACTGAGCACTCAGCAATCATTGGACCACCCATACATCTTCTGAGCTGATTTAGTCTATGAACTGTAACCCTGCTACAGGGCTGTAATGTTTCTGGCACCTACAATGTTGGCTGCTTGTCATTATGACATATAACCTAGAAGATGTACTTAAGAACAAATAACCTCAGAAGTGTTAACATGCCATCAGTCTTCTCAGCTAAAGCAAAGACAGGGCTTGGGACTATCCAAAAATGAATAAATGAACAAATTCACATACTATCCCAGTAGCCACCAAAGTTCAGGTTTGGAACCAAAAGTGTCAGAGAAAGAAAGAAACTTAAAAAAGATCTTAATGGCTCAAAAAACCCATTCATTTTACGTGATGAAAAGCTTCAAAGTTACACAAGCCATTTTTCTTGCTTTTACTTGAAAGATACATATTCTTTTACATTTAATATCTGCAATCGTGGCATGAATCTGATGACGGACAAGCTTAAATTATAAATATTTTCCTTTTCCAAGGTTT
The DNA here is from genome assembly GCA_013397845.1 of Melanocharis versteri. Taxonomy (NCBI): domain Eukaryota; kingdom Metazoa; phylum Chordata; class Aves; order Passeriformes; family Melanocharitidae; genus Melanocharis; species Melanocharis versteri. Next base: position 473,760 of record VZTG01001018.1, on the reverse strand, counting down.
ATTAGAAGTGCCAGTATGAACATAAACTGTTTGAAATAGAGCATCCTAATTTAGTGTAATAGAGCTTTCTAAAAGGTCAGGCAGAACATTTTACACTGAAAATTAAAATATAGATAGCACTATAGATGGAGTTACTGTTTATCCCATTTCAGTCCTGTTCTTAATAAAATTGCATTGAATTTTTTATAATACATCAAAAAGTCAACACGAAACAGTTCACACAGTATTAAATATATGAACAATATAAAGCCAGGTCAGATAATGGCAGGATTAAACAATGACAAGAGGTAACAAAACTGGCTTCAATTAATGTAGTGAATGAATGAATGATCTCGATTACTCTACTCATGTTCATTAAACAAGTATAATAGGCTTCTGAATTGTCCATATGAACTCAGAGAGTCTATTCAATCAAAATTACCTATGCTTACTGTCAATCCCTTGCTGATTATTCATCATCAGAGGCATACATAACCAGCCCTTTGGCTATTCCAGTCGCTGAGGGCTCAGGCATGCAGTATTAGCTGGGCTGTGTCTGTGGACACAAACTCCTCAAACTGAATAACCCCCCATCTTATAGAGTGTGTGGAGGGGGTGTATTTACACTCATAAATAACATATAGGTCATCATTAGTTGTCTGTAGGACAATTTTCCAGCCATGTCCTCTTCCCATCTTTTAGAACAATAGTGTGATTTCAAATATGGACTCCCATAGGTAGTAACAGGGGTGGTCTTGAAGATAAGTAACTTCTTTCATTTCAAGTAGGCTGTTCCTAGAGAAAGCAGGAAGATGAAAGTATGACATGGACAAAACTGCATCTTTCTGAGTTCGCAGCCGTAAGGTGGAGGTGCCCCAGGAGTTGCCAGCAGCTGCTAGAACTACAAGCAACTCCTTGCAAAGGAAAGGACTGCTGCTTATTTAAAATATGTTGTCTTAAAGGAAGCATCACTGTTTTGCTCATGTTTATCTAACTGGTTTCTCACAACTCACAGAAGCAGGATTGTTTTGCCTGCTTTGCTTTCATTTGCTTGAGTTAGGTGATCACAGTTCAGCCTTTAAACTTCTTATGTTTTTCTTGCTGTTTCTGAGCTGAAAACAATAAATCTTTCTCAATAGCTTATACAAGACAGCCCTGTGGTTTTCTTTTAAGATGGTACATTATTTTTGTGCTATTTTATGACAGGAATATTAGAATGAGGTAAAAGCACTAAACTCATGTTAAATGTTTCTGTAGGAAAAATGGTTGCATTTATTAGGATTAATAGACTACTTATACTGGAAACTAAAATCCTCTTTTTATTCACATGCAATATAGAGTGCAGGTAACCAAAATCCAATCTTCTTAATCCTCAGTGAAGCAGCTTTTTCCCTGACTTCAGCGACAGTTCAATTTCTGTTATGCTAACCATATGCTCCTGATTGATTATCAGTTATATTTAATTATTCAGAGTTACAGATGGCAGTTTTGTGAGGCAAACTGCTGATCTCTGGAGGCCCTATGTGCTGATGCCTCTGCCTCTGCAGTTACAACTTCTGAGTCCCTGAGGTTGAGAAAAACAGGTAATTTAACCACTTCGGTAACCTGTATTGGCCTATCCAACCAGGAGAGAATGAAAGGATCCTGATATTAAGCTAGTGGACTAAGTACATAGAGATGGAAGAGAGGATATTAAGATAAATACTCCAAAACAACCTGTGTTGCCAGTAATTAATGCCACTCTTTCTCCTTATCCATTGAGAGCAACATTTCAGTTGTGCCACAATTTTTTCCTCCATCAAGTTTTTCCCCTTCTCCACATTTGAAGGGTATTTGTATTATAGTAGAGAAGCATGTCCTTCCTTCCATACCAGTAAGATCTTAGTTCTGGGCTCTCTGAGGCCCTGCCGTCATGTGTTGGAATCCTAGTGTGCCCTACAGAACAAAACATTGTGGGCAAAGCAAGGTGGGTCATAATCATTTGTACCAGAGTGGAAGGTATGTAGACCGCAGAAGAAAGAAGAAAATACTCCATCTTCCCTTCTCCACACGTTAGTAGTTACAAATTTTTATTTTTTTTTTTAAATCTCCCTTTGTTCATTTTTTGGTCATCAGTACCTCAGAGACAGTGGGAGAGAATGCACCAGCGCTTGTTTTTCACACTACTTTCTTGAGAGAGGTTTTTTGTTTTCAATTCACCAGATAGTGCAGTCCCAGCAGAATGCACCTAACAAATCATAGTGTGTGTCTGCACCTTGCTATGTATCAAAGTCCCTTAATGTGCCAACAAAGTTCTTCAAGGTCAGAAAAGCAGTTTATCAACCTCTTATATCTCTTATAGGAGACAATAAATTTATTCTACTGTTGGAATTTATGAATAATTCAGATGCTCTGTGAGATAAACACTATTGCTTAGGATGCTCTGCATGTCATTGTCAACTAGTACCAAACACTGTCATTGCTCCATGTACTCTGTTCTTTTTAGTTTCCTCTCAGCTCAGGAAAATGCAGTGCTGTATGGCTTGCATTTTTCTGTGTCCTTTAGCTCCTTAAAGTTTGTTTTTCCTATTACATCTTTCCATTAATGAATAGGTTGAGAAAATTAATGTTTTATATAACTGTTCCCTTTTTTTTTCCCCTTTTTTTTGTTCCCTTCTCTCTTAATTTCTAAGTGGCCTAAAAATCTACTTTAGAAATAAAAAAACAGTTGTCTTTTAAAGGCTTCTGCATTCCTTATTCCTAAAAACAAGGAAAGCAAAATATCTTCCTTAACTAATTTTATAATGAACAATTTGGGATACTTCTTGTTTCTAGTTGGCTTAAGCATATGTATATGATTTAATATATACATAAGTCTAGCAAATCTTATAAGAGCTTTATGCATCCATTTAAAATATATAATGAAATATTTAACTCACTTATTACAAAATAATTATGAGTTTTATTCTAAGACAAATACCACCCTATTGAGCCAAATAAAATTTCATTTATATGATCTATGAGACAGAGAATATGAAACAAATTAGGAATTTTTTTTAACTAACAGGACTTTGAAAGCCAAATATAGTATTGGACTCCTTCTTGTACTTTTCCCTTGATCATAACCTCCATATAAAAGTAAAAGTAATATAACAACAGTTAACTATGCTGAAATTACAGATTTTTCTGGCATATTTCAATGTTCACATCTATAACTGATCAAGAGAACTTAAATATAATTTTGAAACTTTAATTGATAGAGACATTTGGCTTTTAAACTTGGGAAAGTGACAGAGATTACACATTTATAGACAGGACAATTATGTACCTGAGTCCATATCTACAGACAATAACAACTATTAAAATTCAGTCTATGATCTACCATGTATTCCAACATATTTTTAAATAAACTTAGCCGCTTTTCACCTGAAAACACATCCTTCCAGTGTAACTTAACATAGTGCTAACAGTCTCTTCAGAAGCTTAAGACTCATAATTTTGGTGGTGAGCCTTGTCTTAGAAAACGTAAGTATGCCCAGTTTTGTGTGATGTGAAGTAAATATGGTTATGCTGGTGATGAGCTCCTTGCAGAACATATAGATACTTAAAATAAAACAAGTAGATCTGCATAAGGAGTTCTACAAACAGAAATAAGTTTATATCGCCCAATTATTTTTTAAACAGCAATTAAATTAATGGCAGCTTTCCAGTAAAAGTAAGCAAGTCAAAAAATCTCAAAATTGAAAGAATGATATGAATTATTTGGCCACAAAGCAAGAAAGTTATAAGAAAGAATTGTTTTAACTTTCCTTTGACAACTTTACTGATGACACACTGCTTTGTGCAGCAATTCTCAGTAAATTATTGCCAATTTAGTAGACTATTATTTTTTTTCTGCAATAGCTAAGCTATAAAAGGAAAAGGAATTGTTTTAATTTGGTAGATTTTCTGGTCATTCCAATGTTTATATAACGTAAAGGCTTCTTTAAAGGAGTTTTTTTTATTTGTTTCTTCGCTTGCTTGGTGTCATCAGATTCATAAAAAAAGAACTGGTCTCTATTGTATAGCTAAATTGAATCCTATCTTTTACGAGAATGTTCCCTTGACTGAACATATGGAAGTAAAATAAATGTTTTGACAAGCCTGCTATGAGCTGGCAGTGTGTCCACGCAGCCCAGAGGGCCAGCCGTATCCTGGGGTGCGTGAGGAAGAGCGTGGCCAGCAGGTCAAGGGAGCTGATCCTCCCCCTCTCATCATCCCTGCTGAGGCCACACCCGGAGTGCCATGTCCAGTTCTGGGCTCCTCAGTACACAAGAGACAAGGAGCTACCGCAGAGGGTCCAGTGGAGGACACAAAGATGATTAAAAAGATGGTTAAGAAACTGGAGAGTCTCTCTTATGAGGAGAGGCTGAGAGAGCTGGGCCTGTTTAGTCTGGAGAAGAGGAGACTGGGAGGGAATCTCATCAATGCATATAAACATCTCAAAGTTAGGTGCCGAGAGGGTCGTGCCAGGCTCTTTTCAGTGGTGCCCGTGATAGGACAAGGGGCAATGGCCATAAACAAAAACACAAGAAGATCCATCTCAACATGAGTAAGAACTTCTTCACACTGAGGGCAGCAGAGCACTGGAACAGGCTGCACAGGAAGGTCATGGAATCTCCCTCTCTGGAGATGTTCAAAACCCACCTGGATATGTTCCTGCGCAACCTGCTCTAGGCAACCCTGCCTTGGCAGAGGGGTTGAAATAAATGATTTCCAGAAGTCTCTTCCAACCCCAAAAATTCTGTGATTTTGTTATTCATTTCAAATGCTGCCTTTAAATAATTATAAGAAAGAAAAAGCATAAGTCTTTTCTGTGGTTTATATTGGTTTATGATATGATGCTTGCATTAAGCACTAGATAAAAATTGAAAGGTAATTATCAAGAAGATTGGATTTTCTTTGCTTCTAGAGCAAAACTTAAAAGCCTCATTAACTAAGTAACATTTAACCTGTGTGAATAAAAGTTTTTCCCATTTCAGCTTAAATGGTTTTCCTATTCTACCTTAAATCACTTTTCTACCTCAAATCACTTTTCTACCCCCTTAAATCTAATCCTATTTTTGGGGGGTTGATTGAAAATTATTTGATTTTTTTAACTAAAATGGTTTAAATTAAACAAAATATTTGTTTAATCTGAAATAAATACTACTATTCAGGTTTTGTTTGGTTGGTTGATTTTTTTCTTAGACACAGAGCATATCCAGAATTTTTTAATGAATTTTTTGTGTTCATTTAAAGGTTTTGAGTCTCAAAATGAACAATTGAATGCTAGCTGAAAAAAATTACTAGAAAATATTAAGAATTTTTCTTTAAAAATCCTCCAAGTTATTTTGATTATAGTTTTTTCATATATAGTATATGTACTGTGCTAGTAAGCTGAAAAACCTCACAAATTCAGATTAATTTCTGGCCAATATAAATTTAAACTAATAGTATGTTTTCATAAATATTCTTCTAGAATGAAAAAAAAAAAAAAAGTTTAGTGAAAGAGGAGATGAAATCCAGCCTCAGATTTCTGGGACAGCAACTGAAAGGCACAAAAACTTACCTCTAATTTATGAGTTTAACAGTCCAGCCTCTGCTCACTGACAGTTGAGACATTGCAATTTCTGTAAAAGCAAGCTGCTTCTTTTCACCACCTGCTCTCAGGCCTTTCCTGAGTTACAAGGACTAAAAGAGGTAGGTGAAAAACCCCTGAAGCAGTCAGCCCACATGGGGCACATACACCCTAAGTGAGGTGGGACACATATCGAGAACCAGAGTAAAATCCTTTCTGCCTCCTACTCTGTAAGAGAATCTTTTTTCTCGTTTTTATTCCCTAGTAAAAATGCCTCTTCAGTTACTGAGAGAATAATTGAGCATGCTCTAGATATAACTGGTATGAAAGGTTCTCAGGCAGCCTTTCCTACAGTGCACTTCACATGGTAACCTCGGTACATTTGTGGATGGATTTTTTGCCTTCCTCAGACTGATATAGTCCTTAAGCCACAGTAAATTCATGGACAATGCCTTGTTACCTACACCTGGTTGATGGACTTAGGACAGATTTTACACTTGCTGTAATTTGGCTTCATTTTATTCGGGTTGGCCTAGTAGAACACAGTAAAATATGCTGTATGCTGTTAAGTGAGAGTATGCAGTATTTATTAACTGCTGCAAGAAGTGCTAATAAAATGAGCGAAAAACATTAGAAGTCTATACAAAAGATATTTTTTATATACTTAGGCCTCTTCCAGAATTATTTGACATAATAATGTCAAAAAAAAAAGCAGGGACTATTTACATAATGGATTTCCTACAGCATGAAGGGTTTCCCTGTAAACCTGCCTCATCTGTGCAATGTAAACAGTATCTACATATTCTCGTCTTTAGTATGGTTGTAAAGTAATGTTTCTTTTATATGAGTCTTATCTTCCAGTTGTAAATTTAATAGTTACTGCAGACTATACCACTGACATTAGTTTTAATGATGTGAGACTCCAATAACTCCTAAAGAGTTTAAGATTAATGCAAAAGAACTTAACTTTGTGAGTCATGACTTTTATTAGTGACTCTGCAGTTTGATTTAGATTGAGAATGGGAGAGAGTATTATTTGCCCATAGAAATGAGAGGCTGTTCATTTTATTATATCATTCATAAGTAATATGTCAGATTCTAATTTCTGCATGCAATAGGGATTCAAATATTTAGGGGCAAGTAGGGTCAAAATTCTGGCAGACTTCACAGCACCCAATAGGACTCATTCAAACTGTAGAAGAAGGGCTTTGTGGGAGGATCTGATCACCAGTTTCAGACCTATGCTTCAAAAAGCAAAAGCAAGTCTCAAGTTCCACAGACAGAAAACCACAAAAAAAATATTTGCTTTGTTCAATGGCAGAGAATGGAGTGTGCTGTTATATCAGATAAGGACATTGTCAAGCTGAAGCCTGATAATTTCTTTGTGGCCATCTAACCAGACCATTGGAAAAGTACCTCCCTACTTCATCTTTTCAGGTGATAAGAATGAGGCTGTCAGGAATTGAAGTAAGGAGAGAAGAGAATAAATAGTTTTCATATTGAAGGTGTCTGACAATGAAGTGGCTGAGATACTGACAAAAGTATGTAATTTAATGTGACTAAACTGTTATACTGCATGGCAGCAGATATATTAACTATCTTTAAAAGACATGTTCATCATGTTTCCAGGGATCTCAGAAAACTGAAATTGACCTCACTACCAGGACAATCCATACAGTCTTCAAAGCAAAATCGTAACCATTATGATTTTATAGGCAGAGGGGGAAAAAAAAGCCCAAAAGAGTATTCTTTCCTGTCAGATAAAATAGCAAAACACACCAAAGCATGCCTCTCTGAACTATTTGATTATGACAAATAGCAAATAGTGTCAAATAATTCTGAAAAAGGCCAAAGTGTCTAAAAAAATTTCTGTATAGACTTTCCATATTTTTATTAATTTTATTTCTGCAGCAGTTAATAGCTGTTTTGATGATGTCAAAACAGTGGTCTATACCACTGATGATCTATCAGCCATTCTTACTATCAGGGTCCAGAGAAGAGCAATCAAAATGATATTAAAACAGATCCATGCAAAGGAATGTGATTAATAATGTGATTAATTATTTGGGATCGTTAAATGTTGAAAAGGGGCAAAGTAACATTAGACCCATCCCAAATGACAGGCACAGAGGAGATAAATCTTTGTTTTTGTTACATTCATTCTCAAGAAATGCAGATATGAGATTTTTTGACAATGTTAAAATGAAAACAAAACAAAACATAAAATATAATAAAATGGACACCCCTTCCAATGCCATTTTTGTTATTGAATTATATTTTGCAGTTTTTAGATCAAAATGAATGTCCCATCTCTTTTTGTTCCTCTTTACTTAAGAACACCAGGTTTTACTTTTGGAAGATGCCAAGTGGATCTCACCTAGTCAGAAAAAAAAAAAGCAGAATAATAGCTCCTTGACCTGAATTAAAAAGGTTACCAGTGAATGACATCAGGATAGATTTTACTGTGACCAGGCTATGATAGAAACACAAAGTTTTACCAGGCATCCTCAAAAACATGTCCCAAGGTCTTGGCATGCTTTCTTAAGACATAAAATAAAGAAGCTCCTAAGGAAGTGAGACCTGTGCAATGAAATAAACATTACCCAATAAATGACAGTTCTCTCAGAGCTGGGTTCATTAGAAATACCAAGCAAGGCCACAAATGCTTTTAATCCCTTTCTGCATAAAGCAAGCTCTAAAGAACCCACAAAAGCAGTCATTTTTTAATGGGCTTTGTGCATAGAGACTACAAGTGGAAACACTCACTGAGTAAAACAATGACTGAAGAATGAGGATAGTATTTCTAGGATATTCCTGGAGAAGCTGGCATTCCTATTTCACATCAGAGAATCTGAGGTGTAGAGAAATCATTGGTCTAAAGTTACTAATGTTTCAGAGAATGCAAAACCTCTCATGGATTTCATATTTGCTGCTTTCTAGAGCTGAAAACCAGGGTCATATCCATCCTTGTTTTCTTTTTTTTTCTCTTTCCTGTTTCTTGCATTTCTAGCCAGGCCTATTTATGCTCATTTTTTTTTCAAATACAAAGAATTTTAGTCATGACTGACACCTTGGACAGAAGTACCTGCCCTTTTAATAGATTTTCTTCATGGTTTGGGAATTGGACTGTATTTTCAGATGTTATTTGAGATTAACCACTGCAAGAATTTTATCTTTAGATTAGTTTAGCATGCTCCTCAGCTCAAAGAGGGAACAATAAAAATGAAATATTGACCTGAGTATCAAATTCATAATTGCCAATTTATTACTAGGTTAAAAATGTATTTTCCTTGTTTTTGTGATATTCTTCTTCATTTGTTAGCCATGTTTAAGTAGTTTTGTGAATAAATCTTGGTTTTTTTATGCTACCCAGTCACAGCATTGTTTGTAAATAAAAGTTATAAAAAGGAATAAAAATATCAATTTGCTGCTTTGGAAACAAACTTCATTAAATAAACAGAAATCAAGGTCTAGTTATAAAATCTACCTCTCTTTCTAATGTAGCTCAAGATGGTTTAAAGGGCTGTGGATTCCACATAACATAAATGAACTCAAGGGAGAAGAGCTTCTTAGTGTGTTTTTTTACAGTCTGACTTTCTTTAAAAGCTGAACAGAGGATTTTTTTTTAAATCATCATTGTGACCAGAAAAAAATGAAATATTTTATTTTTTATGAAGTAGATTAGAAATTGTCATTTGATGCACTCTCAGGTTTTCACTTATTAAAGATCCCTACTGACTTTGATAATCAACTTAGTAATTTCTAATTTCTCTCCTGTCAACCATATGTTACACACATATATTTGCATGAGTGCATTGTTATATCTGCTTTATAATAAAATTCATGTACTCTTTCTATTCTATGTATTGTATCTTTACAGCTGCCTGTAATGTTCTCAAAGCGCACAGACTCCAGAGCTTGCAGTAGGTAATAACTGAAATAAAAATATCTAGGCAAAAGTTGTTTGTGTATCCAAGTGCAATGCTCCTTATGAGTGATGAAAACACACCCAGAAGCTATCCGGGCTGCCTCTGGATAAAGAAGGCAAAGTTTTGAACCTTTTATAATCTGTTTTTTAAAAATTTCAAATTACAAAATTCCTAGAAAGATCAAGAAAATATTATTTTTTTTAATATTAATTTGTTATTCATCTCATGAAAGAGGTATGATAAAAACCACCATCAAAACATAGGTCAGCTTTAAAACCTATAGCATTTTGCAGGACTGTAGAATACTTTGTCATCTTTACATTTAAAATTTATTAGACTGTGAACCAGAACCTAACCTAATGAAAGAGGAGAGGATGCCTCCTTCTATAGGAGCCCCATTTTGTCATATACTTCTCTGAAGAGCAAACCATGTGGCAAACTCACTAGAAGACTCATGCTATTTAAAAGCTGTAAACATCTCTCTTATTTAAACAACACAGAAGGAAAATGAAAGTTTGGTGACCAAGTTAATTAAAGCACAGCATGGCACCAAGGGAAAGCAGGACCAAAATATGTTTGGTTTCAAACCCTGTGAAACAAGTCAGTATAAATTTGGCTTGGGAAATTTGTAGAATATTTGCAGGTGAACATTATATAATGTAGAAATAAACAGCTCAAATATTGTTACATTCTTCATCTAACACAAGCAGTTTGCCAACTTTCCCGTGCCGGCAAGTGGTTATTTCACATTGTTAGTACAGGTAAAGCAAGCAACTGACAGGAAATGCGGGATTTTGAATTACAAGTACAATGTTTGATGTTATGAATGGACCTTATGATCCCAAAGAAATATAGATCCCTCTGTTCACTAACTCAATGAAATTCCTTTTCTCTTTACTTCAAATTCTGCATTACGGGTATCCAAGCGTCTGAAACTTCTTGGGTTTTTTAAACAAGTGAAAGGGTATAGTACAGCAGGAATGTGTGAGTGACAGGACCCAGCTTTGGACCGATTGAGTAAGTTCTCTTTCAAAGGTTAACCTCTAAAATACACTAGAAATACAGCATGGAAATTCAGTAAAGTGAATTTCTGCATGAGGACAAAAGAAGTCGAAGATGCTCCTTCCTAAATCAGACAGAAGTTAGTAGTGAGTTGGCATTACAAGAAGTAGTGACCTGTCCTCTACTATTTTTTTCATATAAATGACTTAGATAATGCTTCTGAAAGCATGTGATTCTAAATTAGGAAGAATAATAATTAATGAGGAACAATGCAGACAGTAACAGGACTAATAGATGACAAATGTAGTTCAATGCAGCTTAATGCAGAATAATGAATCTGGTAGAGAAGTGAGAAAAAAAAAAGGGAGAGAAAACCTTACCACCTGCAAGCTCAAACACACACACACACACATACAAGAACAAAATAAATGAACCAAAGAAAGGAGAACCAAGTTGAAGGCATGTCCTTTCCTAAAATGAATTCTTTGCCAGGCTCAAGCATCAAGATCACCCAAGGATAAGAAAAAAGGTTAAAGTTTGGACAAACTCAGGGAAGATATGGAAAAAGAGATGATGGTTATCACACTTAAAAAGAAAAAGCTGGTTTAGCCATCCTTTTCCTTACTTCTCTATTCATTTTGGACCACATTGGGGGAATCCAGGCACTGATCACATCCATCGATGCACAGACAGCAACTGTTGCAGAAATTTGTACTTTATTTTGCAGCTGGTGAGATTGCTCTTTCTAAACAGTTTCAATCCACCTTTTGCTGTTTGTCTTCAGTTAGCCTAGTAGCCATGGTTTCCAAAGGTTCCCTGTCAACACTACACTATTGAAAGTTACTTTCATGAGTATATGCAGTGTTTATATACCCCACTGGCATGACTGCTCTCCAAAAGGCAATTCACAAAGGAGCAACAGTTTTGCTTTTTATTTGTATAAATTCATTCATATGCCTTTATAAATCATTTATATGAATAGCTTTTTGTAATTAATCTTTTCAAGTTACTTCTATCATGTTAATGAGACCAGTATTCTCCACTACAGGAAAATTGCTGTTAATGCTGGTTATTTAATCTTGACAGTTTTAAGCAGTAAGTGGCTGAGAGCATTTCATCTGAAAGCTGCCTGGTGTGTTGATACAACATTCAGATTCACGGTTTTCCTCTGAATCAAAAAGCAATTTGGAAAGCACCACTGCATTGTAAAACACGATCTTTATCACAAGCAACTGTGATGTAGCTTCTCTGTGTTATGATATTGGGATGGTATGGACATTCAGAGCTCTAACGCAGCGCATCGCTTTGGTGCGTGCTTAACATCAAGCAACTGAGTATTTCTTTTGATGTGGATATCATCATGCAGCTTCTTAAAGAATTAGTCTTCCTCAACTGATTTTAATTCTTTTGATGTGTCCTTTTCAAGAGTTACCCATTTTGTTTGGGAAATGTTCTGTTTCCTTAAACTTTCTTTTTCATTGTTGCTCTTTCCTGATAGGAGATGGTGGATACTATTGTAATTCTTATTCCTCTCTCCTTAAAATTACTGGGGTTTCCCCTAGGGCTCTTGTTTTGTACACAAATAACATTAATGGCATTGCATTATATTTTTTTTCAAAAAGAAAGTGTATTCACTGCTTTGAAAGACTAAACTTCTACTTTTCTAAAAACATAAAACATCTATCATGAAAATATTTGCATGTAGTTCTTCTTCTTAAGAAAACACTTTCATTTATTCTAAAAATGATTTTTCACTTTCTATGCCCTCTTTCAGTCACCTATTTCCTTTTTTTTTTTTTTTAGTTTAAGACCAACTGGCTCAAAGTACCATTTTTCATGTGCCTTGCAGAGTTGTTGTGCTGAGCTCTTTGACTGACAATATGCTTCTTTCAAACACCAGACCCTGAACATCAAGGCTGAAGAAAGCTATTTTGGTCAGATGGGAAGGGAAATTGCCTTGATTTTGCTCCAAGCAGGCAATTAAGAAATGATGAATTGGAATCCATGTAAAGCTGGAAACCATAACTCTCAGACGTGCTATGCACTCTGAAGTGTAAAACACCTGATAATTATAATAATAAATACAATTACTTATTGTAAAACAATGGAAATTAGCGTAAGTTTATAAGAATTATGTGATTTCCAAGTTGGAATTTTTTTGAAATTTCCATTTAATCTTGTGAAATTAATAATTTTCTCACTTTTTCTATGTAATATTTAAGTCATCTGTCCCTTGTAATGTAAATGTGATTTTTTAGTGCTTTAACATACATAATTTCTAAAATTTCCATGTGTAGTGTTTCAACTTGTGTCAAGCAGTGGCACAACGGAAGCTGCAGGGAAGTAATGTGGCTTTCTGCTATACTAGGCGGCTGATCTAAGTCATCTAGCATATCAGAAACCCAATTACATAAGAGCTTTTCTTAGTTGTGTTGGCTAGATCTTGAAGCTAAAATCTAAAAAAAAAAATTAAAAAAAAAAATCTCCTACTACATTTTACAGAACATGTTGAATGAACAGCAGTATTTTCCTGAGTGAATTTGTAGGTTTTAAGGCATTGCAAAAGGAAAGAAATGTCTTTCTGTTCATGCAGAGTTCTGATGTGGGAAATCCATTTTCAGTTCTTGCTTGCTTTATATTTACAGACTGTTTTATTTTACTCTTCTCATGCGGAATAAACTGTGAATCTTTTTAAGTTCCAGTTGGTAAGTTCATTGTTAATGCCACTACAGTCATGGATGTTCTTTGTCTTTGTCAAACAGTAGGAACAAAATGATTGCTCATGGAAATTGTTTTCCCTGATAAGGTCTTCTTCCAGATTATTTTGGACTAACACCATCATGCAGGGCAAAATGGCACAGTTCAGGAAAGCACTGCAGCCGCGGGCAGGGAGCACAGCTTGGAGGCTGCTACCTATCACGCATTCTAAATTTCACTTAAGAGAATCTACCAGTTTCACTGACGTCTACTGCTAAGTGAATATTCATCTCCTTGTAGGTATAAAAGTTTTCATAGCCATTGCAGTTTGTAACCTGTGGACGTCTTCTTTTGAATAAAAAAAAAAAAAAGAGATATTTCAGCAGACCTACTCAATGATGTTCATGCAGATATATGACCTACGTGAATACATTATATAGTACAGGGAATGCTGGGAAGGTAATTTAATTATTCTGATTACCTACTCAAGTAACTTCTTCAATGGCCAAATAATGGAATTTACTTGTCTACAAAATTATCTGAAATTGAATATTAACTTTGACATTTTTCTGGTCAGAGTTTGAAAAAGAAGCAAGAGTACTTTGGAAGGTCTGGGATTTCCTTGCAAGCAAGTGTTTTTCTCTTTTGTCTATTTTTTATTTTCCTCTCTATGCTGCACTCTGGAGTAACACTTTGGTACATGGTAGCTAAAAAATGTGGTAAAAACAAAAATAAATATTAGAAATTAATACATTTGTCTTTTCATGTGGTTATCAACAAATATGTGTTTTAGAATAAATTCCTACTTATTTTTTCAATGTTTTGTAGCTTGTTTTTGCTCACAGGTTTTTGAATCTATTAAAATTCAGTCTTTTTAGGATTTCTCTTTCAATTACTTGACATCTTAAATGGGTAAAAAACACACGGTCAGGGACTATTGTATTTTTGTGAAGTATGATTTCTTCTTTCCACCTGAAGTTGATCTTCATTAACTGTTTCTGAAAGAAAAATGGGCAGTGCTTTAATTGGAGCACAAGGAAGTGCAACTGCAGAGAAACACTTAGAAACAGAAGGTATCTGTTAATCACAATTAGAAAGAGCAAAAGATTTAGTTTAAAGGTCATTCAAAGAAAGGGTACCAATGGCTTGTTTTAACTTCTCAGCTGTGGATCAGAGTGAATGTGCTGTTTTAGAGGAAAAGCCCTTCAGATAATTCTAAGCAGCAGTTTAACCCTTCGTTTAAATTCTTGCATGAGAATAGCTCAGATGTTGCTATTTGAGCTATAGATAGAATGCAATTTTTCTCACCTGGAGAGGCAGATGCCTCCTCTTTGGGAGAATCCTTCCTTTCAGCAGCAAGGTGTCTGAGACCAAACACACGTCAGCAGAGTGCCCACCTTCCTCTGCAATGACCAGCTTCAGCTTTGCTCCTAGTTTAGGCAGCTGGTATTACATGGAACTAATACACTATGTCTCTAATTTGACTGACAGTGGTGTGAACAAAAGATACAGTATTGGAGACATGTGAACATTAGTGTGGTTGAAACCCAAGACCGAATTACCTGCTGGATTCCTTGAAATTCTTCTGCAATTAAATGTACTTAGGAGCTGAAACTCTATGAGCTGGCAACAGCCTCTATACCAGTACTTGTCTACCTATGTGATAAAATTTAAGAGCTGCTGTTACATGTAGAAGCGAAAGGGAAAGATTGCCTATCTGTTAACGGATACGGCTTTTTTTGAAAGAAACTATCAAAATGGAATTCATGCGCATGAAATTAAATATGCATATAAATTTTGGAGGTCTGAGGTCTCAAACGGAAAGTTTTAGCAAAGAATTAATATTCATTTGAGCTCTTTTCCCGAGATCGTACAGGCTTTAGTTTACAAATGCTGTGATGTGTTCTCCACATCAGCTTTAATTATACCTAAAATTGTGGAAGGATGTAGAGGAGAAAAGTGTTTTCATTTCAAGCCAGGTAATATTCCAGTCATCTTGTACATGTTGCTTTTTAGATTTTGTTGCCCTCACTATGAGATTTCTAATTTAGAAAGAGAATTTTCATCTCAATGTCAGACTATTCCAGACAATAGGCAGGCCTTTCTGCAGTAATTGAAATTAGAATAATTAATGAGTGTGATTTATTAATTTTCATAATTGTGAAAATGTTTATCTGCATATTCATCAATTAAAGACTCATTTGAAGGTTGATGAATTAAAACCTGTATCCTGTAAATGTAGAATTTTGAAAGACATATGAATATTGATTTTATCATCTTTCTTGTGAGATATTTATACTTTTGTTATGGTTTATTGATGTACCTCCTCAGTAATAATTACTGTAGAAAAAGAGAAAAGAGTCTCTTGCCCTGCGTTGGATTTTTACTGTTCTTAAAATTAAAATATATTCCTTTATGTTAACTTCTTGTAATAAATTTTTTAGGAAGGGGTAAGATCCATAGCTCAAATTCTACAATCCCAGAAATTTGGTGAAGGTATGGGACACAGACTAAAATTTATCTGTCATGTTTGAAGTCCTACTTTTACACTGGTAACCAGGAGCAAGTATTCCTAGGAGAGCCAAACCGGAATACCTTCTCAGAATTTGTGAATATATGACAAGTCACTGGGAGAGCACTGAAAGTTCCAATGCCTGTTTCTTGTCAAAATAATATATAGAAAACCAAACTCTAAGCTAATCTATTGTGGCAATCCTGTGACCTTTCCCCAGGGCATGCCCCATAAGATCAAAGCCATTTCATAAGTCTGTAATTGGACAATTACCTTTTTTCAGCCCGTAAATGCTGACTTGGGGACTTGTCTCCCATTAATCTTATGTTTACCAAATGGCATGTGCATATTTATTTCATAATGGTCACTATACATGCAGGGAAATGGTCTGTCTACCATTTCTTATGATTAAAAGTGTGTTTCAGCTGTCATTTGTCTCAGTCTCCCAGTGACCCAGTGGATTATTGCACTTAAATCCTTTTATTTCTGGAGACCTGGATTCAAATTGTTTGTATGAGTTGACAAGGGTAATGCGTTGGCCTCAAAGTATTCCATACCAGATGTTTGTACACAACAACAATCATCCCTGTAATTCATCATAATTAATAATCTCTGTTCAGAAAAGCAGTTTTAGATACAAAGCAACAAGATACAGTTCAAATTCCAGCTGAAGCACCACAGTTTCTCACAGGAAGCATGATGGGTAAAAAAAAAATAATAGAAAGACATTTTCTAATGCAAATATACTTAAATTCAATAAAATTTTGTTAGAGGGCCTCAACTTTGCAGGTCTTTTTCTGAAAAAATTCCCGTAAAGAAAAGAGAGAATTTTACCTGGAGACAATTTTGCTTGACTGTCCCTGTACATTTTTTGACCTGTGGCTCAAGTGGAGAAAGCCCTATCATCATATTTTTACAGCCACTAAAATCTCAGAAATTCTCTATTACTAAGTGTGTGGGAGGCACAATTACCAGAAAGACACACCAAATATGGATTTTTTGAGAATAAAAAAAACCAAAACGAACAAAAAAAAACCTAAAAACAAACAAACAAACAAACACCCCACTTCTGCTGTGGAGGCATAAGTTCTAAATATCAAAAATCATGTTGTATTTATTTTAAATAGGATCTTGATTTTCTGAGTCAAATGAGTAAAGGGGACTTCAACTAAACCACTCATTTCATGGTCACAATCAATAGCAATTAGGGTTTAACTACATGATTTTTTCCTTCAATCAGGTATTTGGACATCTAAATTCTCCAATTATTTGCACCTGTAGTTGGTTGCCAGTGCAAAATTAGAGGTTGCATTTAAAAATGTGGACACAATGATAAAAAACCGAAGCACGCTAAATAAAAATATTCTATGCTAAGGTGTCGAAATAGATTAAAATGGTTATTGTTCAACTGTGACTTCAGGAAAGCAGCACCCGGCAAGTGCACAGCAGACCCAATCCATTAAGTGGAAATGGTGACTGAAGAACATGGAAAGAATAAGGTTGACCAAAATTATTTTTGTAAATAATAGTCAGAAAAGTTTATTTTCATTCTTTAAATACTTTGCAGACTACTGCTTTATGCATGTGAAAATGTAGTGAGAGCTATGCTGTGCTAGGCTCTATGCAAGCAAAAAGTAGAAATACTGAGGAAGTTTAGAAAATGTAGACAACTAAAAAAGCAGAAAATATTCATGGAACTTCATGGATCAATTATGTAACTTTCTCTCATTTAGAGTTTAAAAACCTGTCCACTTTCCTGGAATTTACAATCCCATTTTCATTTTGTAAATTTTATTGTGAAGTATTTGAGAGTTGGGGTTTGGTTTTGATTTTTGTTGTTTTGTTGGTGATGGTTTTTTTAAATATTTCAACATTTGATAGTGAGTATTTTGACAACAACATCAGCAAAAAGGAAGCATTTTACCATATGTGAAAAAAAAATCTTAATTCTCAGTATCAATATGTTATCAATATCTGGTTTGAATCTTATTTTTCACAATTACTTACTTTTCCCTGCCCACACCAAGAATTTTTAGTGAAAAACTCTTGGTCTGCCAATTTGCTGTCAGGGAGTATGTTTTTTGAGTTTGGTTTTAAATGTATACCAAGATTACAAAAAATGTATATGTTTAGCTGTGAAAACCTTGTAAATAGTCTATAGAGACATATCAAATAAGGGCATTTATGGTCAAGGTCAAATGAAAAAAACATCTATATGTGTGAAATTTCATTGGGGTAGATGTATTGGAAGAACTAACAGAAAAATTAAGAAACTCCCTTTTATTTAATGGATTTTTTTTATACCAAGTTAAGATTGTTATGAAGTATTTAATTATGAAAAATTATGTGGTGTTTTTGTCTTTTATATTCTAGGCCCTTCTTGTCATAGGGTAAATATGGTAAGAATTGGACAGCTAGACTAACTGAAGATGACAACGGGGTAAAGAACAAAGAAAAAAGTCTGTTGTAATTTAATTTTAAAAGGTACCATCATTTATTTTCAGTTGGCATTCAATTTTCAATACACTCATTTTAAAATGCATTACTGTTTAGTTTTGAATGTTATGGTAATTTGGGAATTGACTTAGCTTTTCTCAGAGTTAGAGATTTGAGGCATATTAATGAACATAAGTTTCAGATGACAAATGGTGCTTGAAGCTTCCATGTCTTTTAATTCATTTTTTATTAGAACATGGATGTTTTTCTGAAATATAGATGGCATTTGCCAGGCAAAATGGTCATCTGATTTCAACATACAATGTGATGCTTCAGTGAAGTTTGAACTTTAGAGTGATTTAAAATTCATTGGTAATAGTGCTATAAAGGCCGTGTTCCCTGGCTCGAAATGCAATAAACTGCAGGATAGGATCCCCTTTGCAGCCACACTGAACCTTCAGTCTATCTCATTTAGGGCTTTTTTTTTTTTTTTTTTTAATTCATTAACCTGTGAATTCCAGCTGTGCTTCATCATGCTTGCATTGTCAGAAGCAGGTGTTGGTGCATAAGGATTTTGTTAAGGGAGGGAAAGTGAGTGGCATAAACTGAATTGTATTTGTTTAGAACACACTAGAAATATATTTACGCCTACCCATTAAAAAGCTAATACATACAGATTAAAAGGAATTCTTCAGAAGGTAAATTCATTTTGTTATGTATTTACAAACCCAAACTTATGTTTATATTAGGCAATCTGGATCAGTTAAATTGAAATTCTTGAAAACAAAACATTAAAAAATGAGTTTTTCACTCAATTTTTCTTCCTACTAAGCTCATAAGTTATTAAAATTAAATATATTTTCAAGGTTCCCAATGCTTCTAGAATGCATAAATAAATGAGATGTAGAGGGCCCTGAGACCCCCCCCACCGTTTTCTTCAAGAAGTACAAGCCCAAGTTCAAGTCATATACACAAGGTGAAATCCACCAGTTATATTACCTTTAAAATTGTTTGTCTATACTGTTGTTCATCAGTTGACATTAAATGCAGCTGCTTCGTTTTTCCATTCTGGATACACAAATTACCTTTTTGCTTAGAGTGCTACATGATGCCCTGTGACTTCTCTGCGCTTAAATCTTCTCATGAATCCTGTACTTGCTGGCACATAACAAAAAAAATACTCATCGCGCTTTGCTGGAGTTCTAACAGTTTCAGGAAGTGCCACTTTAAATATGTACATCAGGGAGCACATTGATCCTCCTTGCACTCACAAAGTATTTCACTTACCTGATAGACAATCACGTTCTAATTTATCACTTATGAGAAATTTGCTCAATATATTTTTAATTATTTAAGCCTCTGTTACATCTGTATTAATATTTGAATGTGTCCCTATTTCTCCATCTTTCTATCAGTTACCTTTTACCACATAAGAACATTGCTCTTGAAGGCATAAGTGCAAAATGGCTCATAAACTCAAATCATTCCCTGACAATGAGAGAGGAAATTTTAGAATGTTCCAGTATTCTCTCTTCAGTTATTTTACCCAATGACATGTGTACCTTTCAGAAATTGTTTTGCCTTTTTTACTTGTAAATAATAGTCAAAAAAGTTTATTTTCATTCTTTGAATACTTTGCAGACTACTGATTTATGCATGTGAAAATGTAGTGAGAGCTATGCTGTGCTAGGCTCTATGCAAGCTAAAAGTACTTCTGATGCTTTCTGATGACTTCTTGATGTGCAGGAATTAAGAAAAGACACAAGCTATAGCCATGTTGGTGGCCAAGAAAAGTGTGGATTCTGGCAGTGGTATGCTATTACCTTTGCAGTACATTTCATTATTTTACTTGATTCAGCATTGGAATTACAAGGATATTTAATGACTATAGGGTTGTTTTGGTTTTTTTTTTTCTTAACTTTTTAATCCTACTGATAGCTGTGCAATGAAATCTGAAAACAGACTAGCAATAATTTACTTTGTACTGAATCACTGAATACTTGAATAATTGAACACAAAGATCATTGAAAAGCATGAAAACTGTTCTTAGGATTTGGACACTGCCTCTTGATATTCAAGGCTGCTAGTTGATATCAGGCACAAGACGGAAAAGTCTTTTAAAGCAAAGAAAACATTTCCACCCATCAATGTTTATGGAAAAATTTCTCATTAACTGGAGTTGATAGTTTCATATGCACACTGAACAGGAAAAGGAAACTATATATTGCCTGTTCAAATAAAGTCTTTAGTATTATTGATTTGCTGTGAAACAAACTCAGGTGAGTATGAAATTTGTTTAGGGCTGCACCATACAATCAAATTTAATTCTCCTTAATCACTTGTAAATGCTCTGTTGACTCTGATTATTTTAAAGGAATTATTTATGTGAGTTTCCTATTTTTGATGCCATGAGAAACAAATAAGAAAACTGAAACTTCTCTGTAATAGAGGAGTACTGAGAATCTGAGACAAAGATACTGAATAATTATACTGAAATTGTTTTATTATATGCCATTAATTTTACTTTCTTTTACTGCAGTCAACATATAGGATGTTTTATAGCATGGCAGACTATAAAATTTTATACAGTTGACATCTTACTCTATGCCAAAACATCAAAGAATTATGGTTTTTTTGCGGTAAAGAGCAGGGCAAGTAGTGAGGTGTCAGGAAAACACGTACTCAGACGAGGTTTCTGAGGTGGTAGACTGAGCTCAAGATCCTGAAGTTTAATGCCCAATAATGCAGGAGGCACTGACCACCCAGGCCAAGAGATGGCTTAGTCTGCTAGATGTCAGCATTTATGCACGACCCAGAGGTTCCTCACCGTGCCGAGCACAGACCACAGCTGTAGATGCATCTGTTCAAAGCTACAGGTTGTGATGCCAACTCTACGCGCATGAATCATGAATCTCTGCCAATTATTTTCTAGAACTGTCTTTCTAGACACATATCCCTCTTTACAGAAAAATGCCTCAGCCATAAAATACAGACTATACTGTGGACAAATAGCGGTGAGATGCTCTCCTCCAGCTTTCAAATTCTTGCTGAGCAGAATCAAGATCCAAGAGAAAAGCAAGCTAGAAAAATTTATGCTCTTAAGTCTTGCAACCAAGAGAAAAACGTATTAACACACAAAATGTTTCTAGCTACAAAAAGGGGGCAGAACATGCATATGCAGGTTGGAGAATTTATTGTTAGTTCAATTAAGAGTTTAACAATCTAATCGACAAAGAACAAACCTCTCTTTTTATCAGTCCAACTCCAATAGTATTTCTAGTCTAAATTATGTCATTATTGCAGAAAAACCTCTTCCACAGCTGCAACTGTTATGCTTTCAAATACCATTTTCTCTGATATTGCCCTCACCCCTCGAAAGATTTTCTGAGCCCTAAAATTTACAATTGAGCTTCATTGAACAGTTGTGTACATGGGTGTAGGGATGGGGGTAGGTGTATTTTAGAGAATCGTCATTGTCATGAGTTCTTTGATATGAAGAGTATGATATTCCTGGGGAAGGTCTCTGCCTCATTCTCTCTGTTCACTCATTCTTTCTTTGTTGCTTCTCTGGAAGGTTTTAACTCTCTAATTGGCTAAATACATATTAGTTGTCACCCAGAGTTGCAAGTCCTCTAGTGGACTTCACCTTTGGATATAAAACTTCTAAAAAGGTAATACCAGCAAATATATCATGTGAATTAGTTTCAAGTTTTAAAATCCAGGAGTTTTTATTCATGAACTATTTGGCCAGTTGTGTATGTGAAACCTCTTTTTATGTTACAGCTGTAGAAAATCAAAACAATATTATTCTGCCAACCTTCTATGTCCTTTCCCTTCAAACTAGACATTCAAGAACATACTTAAACTGTAGATCAAGCAGGCCATGGGCTTCATAACAATCTAATGGTAGAATTCATATAAGAATAAACCAAGCATTACAGTGAAAGGGGTATGAAATACCCACATAAACACTTCCAATGCTCCTTAATTTTCACATAAACAAAAGTATTGTTTTCCAGAGCATAACAGTTCACAAAACAAAACCAAAACAGCAATGAACAAAGCAAACAAAACCCCAAAACCAAATAAAAAAACCCTCAGGAAGCGAAATGAATAAAACTTGAAGTAATTTAGATTTATGTTTTCAGATAAATATGTTTCTTTTAAATTGTCCTATAGCAAGATTCCTGAAAGTTAGTGCTTTAAGTTTAATGTACAAGTGAATTTAGAAGCCTTGTTTTATAGTAGGAGTGTATGAGCTTTAAAATCTTGTTTCAGCACCCACTTTGGTTGTAAAGCTAAAATTTCACAGTTGTTCTTGAAAATGCCACTATGTGAATTCAAGTACTTTATAAACCCTTAGATATCCGCCCCATGCTAATAAACTTAGTAGACTGTATTTTTCCCTAAGTACAGCATAGCAGGAATGCAAAAAGGCATTACCTGAAGACATCCTGTGCTGCTTTGCACTTAGCACACTCTTGAATTACCAATGGCATGATTCAAGACAAGAAAGGGTTTTGTAACAGATATTTATTACAAACACTTGCATGGAATGGCCATATGAAAAATTCCCCATAAGAACAGCACAACTGGTTGAAATCAATTATCTGTTTGTTCTCGTATCATTCTTCAGAGGTGGTCAGAGTAGTTGTACAGAGAAAAATATGAGTAAATATACAGATATTTATTCTTTCTGTCATATAATAATTTAATTTATTGTCTTTTCTTCTTCAGTTGTGAATAATTACTCCCTCTGCTACCCACGATCACAGACCATTATATTCCACTCAAGCTCTTTCTTTTCCAGGTTGCATAGTCTCAATCTATCCCACCGTTAAAAAAATTTCAGTAATTGCCATTATTGCTATCTGCATCTTTTCTAATTGTACTTCATGATTTCCGACATTGAACAACCAGGATTTTATGGTATTAAAATTCAAATGTACAACAAAGTATTAAATTGCAAATATTTGTCTCTTACTCCTTTCCTACCAACCCACAGGGTTCATACTCTTAGTTGTTAGGGTTTTTTTAATCACTGCTGAGATTTTGTTACCATAAAATTATCTTATATTACTCTAAATGCTGTTTTCTGAATTGTAATATGTTGTTCTGAACAAACTTCTAAATAATGACCTGAAATATTTCCAGATGCAAGTATTTATATGTAAATCTTTCATGTTCAGTTCAATCGTATTTATAAATCATCTATTTTTGTTGTATTGTGGATTTGTGAATACAAAAGTAAATGTGATTAAAAATGTTGTGATTGTATTTTAAGGACCCTAGATGTGATTCTCCTAGGACTCAAAATCTCTTTTGACCAAAATGATAGCCACTCTAGAAATACCACCAACATGATTATAAAGTGTTTTAACTTAGACAATATTCACATTCATATTGAAACTCCTGATAGAACAATTGAAAAGGCTTTCATTTGCACAGGTTACCTGTAGCTAGAATATGGAGAGATGCGTAGAAATGTACTGACTCATAGGCCAGGCAGCCCACACCCAGGTTTACACAGCTAGAGCACAATCTCTTCTTGGTTATGGACTCTAATACTTGATGCATACTTGCCCTGCTATTCTGTATTTAGTTCCCCTTCACAATTAACAGGAGTTATAGTTTAGAATCAAATTAAAATGAGTTGCAATTTAGCATGAAATTTGTGGGACTGTCATGCCAATGAGAAATTACATCATAAAAGTCTGCACAGTGACTAACTGTATATAACAAAAGCTCCACACATTAAAAAATGGATTAATTAAATAGTTTTTTGTTGCTTCAAGTAAGCAAAATGCTCCTAGAACATTATATTCCTTCAGGATGCAAAAGATTGGTGATACAGAGAAACAGAATGTTTCCATGGATTTTATTTAGGTATCCAAAGTCCACAGAGAAAAACCCCTGTAGTAGTGTGGCTGCAATGCAATAAAGAAACAAACTCTTAACCCTCCAACGTGATATATTTCCCATTTATTCAAAATATCTGTTCAGAAAAGAAAAGACACATCACAGCTCATTGTTTTTGATCTTGTAATGTCTTACTCCTAAACAAAGACTTTTTTCAGTTTCCTAATTTCTAAAAATCAGATTATACCACTGCCCAGTGCGGCTATGAGGCATGATAAATATGCAAACATGTTTTTATTCTTTTTCCATACTAACTATAGACACCCATCTATAATACCCATGAGTTTCAAGATCTCTTTCCTTTTCCTTCCTCTGGTTACTTTCCCATCTATTACTGTCCCTAAACTTCTCTCCCGAGCTACCAGCAGAACTCAAGTGCGATAGCAAAGCATTGAATTCAATGTTCGTAGAAAAAGGATCCTATGAAAGAATACAAGATGTCAAAGCAAACACTTCCTTAATACCGTAAATACATAAGCATGTAATTAAGGATCAGAAAAAACATGATCAGTTTAGCCTTTTCATAATATAAAAGGTTCATTTAAATTTATTCCAACCAAAAAAAACCCGTTACATTACATATGGAATTACTGTGAAAATCACGTTTAAATTGAATGAAATTCAGCCTCACAGTTTTATATAATTACAGAGTGGCTTTTGATTTGCCCCAAGGCAGTTCTGTTGTATCTCCTATTTAAAATCAGTTGCTGCTAATTCCTTGATTTGTACTACAGAGTGACCACTTTGGATGATTAAAAATCCATGTTGGAGTACTTACTTTTTTTCATTAGGCAGTGTGTTAAAGGAAATAGGAGACTGTTTTTTTGGGGACAAAGACCTAAGGGGAATGTTCTGAATTTCTGAGAAACCCTTAGATCTTTGGGGATGGCAGGAAAGGGAAGTTTCTGTTTCTTTTGTTGTTGTGATTTAAATTCTCTGGAGCTTTTCTTTGTGAAAACTTCACAATGAAAATTCTTCATAATATCTAATGAAGATTTTTGAATTTGTCAAGTGCAGTTCTTTAATAAAAAAGATGCAATAATTAAAAAAATTTATTCAAAATTTAGAAACAATGATCAATCACAGGTTTTCAAAGCAGGAAAACAGAAGTTAAGGTTCTGACCCATGCCCAAGATTTCAGGTTCAGCAATTAGAACTGAGATTCTGTACAGGGCCTCTTAGTGCAAGTTGTGTTTTATGACCAGTCCCGCTCAGCACTACTGCTGTTCTTTCACAGGATTTTATGACACCTTAGCTGCTCTTCAGATATCACATACAACAGGCAGGGTAGACCTCCGAAGAAAATGATAAAATCTCAAAGTACGTCGGTGCACTATGTTTGAGCACGTTAACTGAAACTATATCTAAACTGTGGACCTGTTGCTCTGTCAGTTGTAATGTCAGTCATCCTGATCAGAGCTCTGAATGCAACACATTGCAACTCCCTTTGGACCTCTTCTCCCAATTTTTTTCCTGTGAAAACCACGGCATGAGGAAGAGGAGCAGAAGAAACTACCTGTGTCATGTTCTACCGTGAGTCAATACCCATCTGGGAGATGCATGTCACTAAAGGCTGGGAGGCTCATCCCAGACTGAGCCATTCGGACACAGCCTTAGAGAGTCCTGAACAACTGTCTGACTGACAGCACATTCCTGTGATCACTGACAAGGTCCAGCATTCCATAAATGCCCACATTGTTTCCTGTTGCACCCAAAACTCTACCCCTTTTACCTTGTGTCCTGCCATGTATGTTGTGAAATAGCCCTCGGGAGCAGTTTCATAGATATCATTTTCAATCTCTTCTCCAGAGAATCCTGTAACCAGAAGCTGGGATACAATTACTGAAGACATTGCAAGCACAAGGCAATAAAATATTTTGCTTCAGTGTTTCCTGTAAACATGGCCACTTTTGTGACAGTAGATTATAGTTCTCTGCCTCTAAACAATGCCGATACCCTAACTACAACGTTCATCCGCAAAAAAGGAAAAACAACTGACCTAATTTCTTTGCAATATTATATAAGGAAATGTGAACCCAGTGATGTCCTGTTAGAAATATCTCTGCTGATATAGATGCAATTGCCTTCTAGTGTCACTTCTTTTCCCCTCTTGCTAAGAATAAATGGCTTTCCAGCATGATAGTAGTGAACAGTATAGAACAGTATATTTGGCTGATAACAACAATAGGCTAATTCTGTTTCAGAGTATGTATCCTATATATTTTCTCCATGTAGAGCAAACATAAACCTTCTGTCAATGATCATATCTTTTCAGTTACTAGACCAGTGGCCAGTATTCTTGCCACAAGGTTGAAGAGGCTTTTAAGAATCACTCAGGGGAAAAAAAATAAAGAGCTTAGAAAAGTTTGTAAGAAGGCAAAGAACATTTTTGTATCCTGTATTTTTTAGACTGGGTTTTCTATCCTCCAGTTGCCTGCTGAGACTTGTTTGAAATGTTATCTGTCCCCTACCCTTGGACAATAACAAAGCCATACAAAAAATGTGCCCGTTGGAAAGGGGAAAGACTTCCTGAGTACATATCATCGGAAAAACATAGTTATGAACACTGTGACTGTTGCCCCCTGCATGCACCCTACATGTGCTTCATGGGCTCTAAAGTTCTGCTTATCATTGATAGAGTGCCTCATTCACCTGCTCTGCTGGAATATAAATAAGATTTCTTGGGTTGAAAGAAAAGGTTAATATGCAATACATAAACAACATCAGAATCTCACCTTACAGAAAATAACCTGCTATGCTAGTTGTGTGGAACACAAATTGAATTTCCGAGTAAATGCCCATTGTTCGAGGAGAGAGAAGTCAAATTGTCAAGAACACAAAGGGTTAAATCACAGCACAAGGACTGAAAGCACTGCTCATGGCAACAGATATTGTGAGAGAAAGATACCAAGTCATGTGAATTAGAAGGAAGATGAAAGTGAAAGAAACTGCTTAAAAGATAGGTAATTAAATACGTTTAAGAGATTCTCTTAATGTTGTATTATACTGATTTGATTTGAGCATGTAAAGAAAATTTTAATAAGATTTAAAGAAAAAAGCTTTTCCCAGCTTTTTTTTTCTTACTCAAATCAGAATAAAGTTCTAAACTTTTGTTGTCATTGTTAAAAATAGGATAACTTTAGAACTCTTCCAGCTCTTACACATTTTTGTAAATGGAAACTTGTAGTTTCAAGATTAAAGCTATAATGATAGTCTGCTACAAATGCAGTGAGCAAAACAAAGGAAGAGAAGAAGCTTACTGCAAGTCAGAGCTGTTATGAAGCAGAAGTCTGGTTGAAATAATATGTTGTGTTCTCTTTAAAAAGCCACACTGGTTCCTTCATCATTGCAGTTCCTGAAATCAAAGCTCTAGAAGAATCCCAGCAGACCTACACAATCTAGCAGTCTGCTAAAATCCTTTATTGAGCCTCGATCAACTCTTACTCTTACACAGACTGAGTTTTCTTATGGCACTTCATGTTCTTCTATTCGTATCTCCAAACATTTGTTGAGTAAAGTGCTTTATAAAGAAAAAGTTACTTGTTTTCTGTTGCAATCCAAAACAAACAAACAAACAAGCAACTTCAAAAAACCCCACCCAACTGCTCCAGTGTAAAAGTCAGAATACATAAAATACTTGAGCATCTTTATATTCATTACTTAATATTTTTGGTGCCTTCACTTCCATCTTATAGACCCTACAGAAGTACTCAAAGCATAGAGTTGAGCATGAAGGTTCACTGTGCCATAAGGAACGTTAGAATTATCCAGAAGAATGGACTAGAGCTGTTTGACAAGAAGCACAGCAGTATAACTCAAATCATTCCCGGTTGTGAAGGTCATGCACCTGAAGCATAGTTGATAAAAACCTTTCCACATTCTAAAACCTGAATGCTTTATAGAGAATCTTTATACCTACACATAATTCCTGTAGCACCTGAGGACACCCGAGGAAGGTCTTCTGATGGAGATCCTGTGTTTAAGTAATGTACTAATAGAGTTATTGGAATTATTTTTTGCTCAGGATGTAGGAGGTACTTATGCCTAGTGTTTGCTCGATGTTTTTCAGAAAGGGAGTCATAGTCTGAGAGGGAGAATAAGAGAAGCGTGTTCATACCCGTGTTGCCCGGTAATCAGTCAGAACTCTAACATTTAGACCTATTCTCAAGCGTGAATGTAGAGACCAGAGTTGCCAAGACACCATGTTAGTAAGGTATAAAACCATAAAAATTTCTTGTTTTGTCTCTTTCCTGTGGAATGAATCTTACAAACTTTGTTGAACAGTGACCTAGTTTTTTATAAATACAGTGGAGACGTTCCCTAAGGGTAAAAGTATTATGTCCTGGGACCCCTCAAACTGGTAACGCCCCTTCTACTGCATACTCAGAGATTTTTAGAGCATTCTTTGATGCTAGTATGATCAGAGTAGTTCCTTATCCAGCTACATTTTCATATTTGTTGAGAAAAAACTCGCAGCGATAGCATTAACAGTGCTGAAAACCAGAATTCTATTGTTTTCCAGAAATAGTTTTTAAAAGGTCATGCTTGAATCGAAGTAACAAAGGATAGCACACTTGGAAAAGCCTTCTAGGCTGTTGATTGGCTAAATTTTTCCAATTGTTTTCTTTATGTTTTCTTTATTGCTCAGTGTGTCTTTTTGGTTTGCAGTAAAGAAATAATAGGAACATTTTTCTCAACATTGCATATTGGTTCTGCAGCTTTTCCTCACAAGACATGGCACATTTGTTTGAAAGGAAATATGTGAGAATGGTCACTAAAGTGAATAACATGGGCATAGAATAGATTTTATTCATATCCACTTATGCATATCAATTCTGTGTATAACACTTTTCATTTCCAACCAATATTACTGACATTTTTGTCTTTTTTGTTGTCCTTTCTGAGACAAAACTGGGAAGTATGAGTATAAATTCTTCCTTTGCAAAATTCTGACAAACATCTTGAGCCTTTAACTTGTGTGTATGTGGATTACACACCAGGCTAATGGCTGCTCTGGATGGAGTAATCAGTCTGCTGGAGCTGTTCCAATTGCATAGGATCAGCTACACTGGGAAGAGACTTACACTAGTCCAAGACTATTGGCAAACATCCTGAGTCATGGGAAAACAGGGGTGTGAACAAGTTTTTTTTCTATCTTCATGTCAGCTTCAACTTTTATCACAACCTGTCATTAAAAGAAGAAGTGTTTATTTAAGTGAAGTCATTTACCTTGTGCAGGACAGATTGACAGTTTTACACCAGAACACTTGCTGTACTCATACAGAAGTCAACAGCTATGGGCTTAAAGTGAGTGATCTGAGAAAAACTAATTTTTTTAAGACTAAATTTCTAGACTTTAGAATTTTAAATTTTTCATATTGTGGTTAAAAACTGTGGACAAATTAAAACATTGGATAAACTGGTAAAATATTAAAGAAGTTTCTGTTTTGCTAATTAGAATTTTCCAATGGTTTTAAACCCAAGTATTTCCAGTCAGTTCTACAGTAGAGTTACCGCCCTTAATAGCAACAATATGTTTTCTCACTTACTTTCCTGACATACAGCTTATATTGTAGGTTGGTGCCGCTTGTGTAGGTTTAAAATAACATTGTCTAGTTCTTTTATAGCAGATGTGCAGCTGTGCCTGCTATATAAAACCAGAGTTATTCCAACGCATGAAAATATGCATGTCCTCAGTCCGCTGTGATCAAGGCCGATAGAAAACAGCTCTGTTCCTGAAATCTTACAGCCGTATTACAGTGGCACAATACCTAAGTTATTATACCTTGATGTTCAGGTCAGTTTGGGAGCAGAATTAAGTCTTCTGGCTAATGGCTAATATCTTGTTAATTCAAACCATCAGCAGGAGAACTTGCATCAGTTTTAGACTACAAACAAGTTTCCGTCATAACTCCCAATTTTTAAGATTTTGTGTTCATGGAAGGAAACATCCTGCTTTTAGAATATTTTCTACAGTTTTCTCCCTTCAAAAAGATGCTTTTCAACTATTATCAAGCAAAATCCCTTTGACCTTCTTTAATTCACCTATAATTTTAAAAGAATGCAAATCATCAGTTCTCAGTGTAAATTTTACAGCTATTTCCTATTTTAAAACTAATTCTAACCAAAGTAACTGCACTTGAAGTTTGAAAAATGAGACAGAAATAATTTTCTTTGAGTAATGAGATCCTGAGATGAAATTTACCATGCTCAGTCTCTACCCAACAGATAATTTTAGTTCTTTTAGAGTAAAATCCATTTATCTGTTCAAGGGTGCCTTTGGTGATTGTGCTGTGAAGTAATATAACCTTCTCTTTAAAACGGCTGTAGCAATAAGTACTCTGAAGTTTCCATTGAGTAGCAATATTTCTGCTTCATTAAAAATTTTTTTTGAAAATTACAATCCTTTGAAAAAGGTTTTTTGAGCATAAGTGGTAGAAAAAAGACTATTTTGTTGTCACCGTAAGGGTGTTTAATATTCAGTCCAGCCCACATGCAGTCTAAATTACAGAGAAAAATCATGACCAGAATAGTCATCTTACTATATTTCCATTGTAGTGTAACATCCAAAAGCGAAGAATCTCATCCTTGTGAGGGGGTCTGGGGCAATGATGGTCCTATGCAACCCAAGAGGTGAGAGGAAGAAAGCAAGTCCATATCTCTGCAAGTACATGGAGAGCAAGGCTGACTGTCCCTAGGCCATGAGCTTTCCAGTCAATCTTCTGCTCAGGTTCTCATCTGGGCAGGGCTGGCATCCAAGTGACTCTTTTCTACCTTCCTCATCAGAAACGAGTGCACCAGCTATTAAAGCCCCCATTTTCCATGGCAGAAGTGACTTTGATCCAGCCTTGAGGATCCAGACCCTCAAAGTCAAAATAAATTTCTGTCTCTACAGAATTATCTGGGTCTTATGCCTGCATTTTGCCTATGACATGGTGTTCATTGCGACCGAAGAGAATGCACACTCCAAAATGGGTCCTGCAGTTCCTGAAGCAGATTTCTTGATGACTTTTTTTTATTTATTTAGGCACCCATGCTGCATATTAAGAATTATTTGAGATGCATCTCTGGATTTTTTCCCTGGCCATTACATTTTTAACCATCACCACAGACTTCAAGCACCAGTATTCCTTTGGCTGCTGGTGTGTTGCTAGGGTTGTCTCTAGTATCAGCCAAAGCTGAAGTAACCAAGAATAGAATTGGCAACAAGAGGGAAAACAGGCCAGATGCTTTGATTCATCAGTTGTACCAAATTATCTTTATCTTATGTAAGTAAGGCTCCAAGCCTTGTAAAATTATGG
Source organism: Melanocharis versteri (assembly GCA_013397845.1). NCBI lineage: Eukaryota > Metazoa > Chordata > Aves > Passeriformes > Melanocharitidae > Melanocharis > Melanocharis versteri. Next base: position 442,407 of record VZTG01001018.1, on the reverse strand, counting down.
GCTCTCTTTCATAGGCAAAATCACCACAACTGATATTCTAAAGTCCCAGAAGTGTTTCTGTGAGACTGCACTCGAAAGAATGTTTCAGGTACACACTCAGAAGCATCAGGTGGGAACTCTGGAAGGAGGCTAATAGAGGAGCGAGAAACACTCTGTCCAGATAAATCCTGGGGGTGATACTGCTGTAATTATGAGTTTCTCTGCTAACAGATGTTCACATTCAGGATCTGCCTGACTGTGGGTAATAGAAGAGATTAACATTTGCCAAACAGTGACCTTGTGTTTCGTACGGCGTTCCACAATCTACCAGTCTCAGAACAATCAACAGCAGTACTAAATAGGCCAACAAAAATGAAAACTGCACAAGCATTTCCAGAGATCCAAGCTATATCTGTTAAATTTTAATTAAGTGAAAACTGCCTTAAGAACGAGAGACTTTTTGTCTCTTTTTAATTTTTTTTTTTGCACAGGTAGCTTGGAAATGGGCAATTACTTTTCTATTTTTGAAAAGATTCCTGATTTCATAACAAAGTTTTTCTGAGTTGATTTAACTAGGTTGTTGACCTGATTGGCACAGCACACAGTTTGAGACAAGTTAACAGAAGAATTGAAGCAAATTCACTGAAGCTTATTTCAAGTTTGATTGGCAGTGACATCTTGCTTTTAGAAGAGAAATAAGAAAAATTCAAGTGATAATGCTTTTGTTTTTTATACAGAAAAAAATGTACTGATTTTTTTTCCTCCATTAACCATCTAGATATCTTTTAAGGTGCACAAGGTCATGATTTATAGCCTTTAAAAGTAAGTGTGGCTACCAGGCAATAGGGAACAGAGTACAATAAAAAGGATTAAAGATCAAGCTTGGTGGAAGAAGATAAGAAGAGGTTCATTGCCTATTGGGGGATATCAAGACTTAGGAGAATGGTGGAGGGTTTTGTGGTTAGCTAGAACTAATTAGGTAGGAAAAATAATTTCATCTGGTTTTCATTAGTTAGTAAAAAAATATGTTGGAATTCAGTGTAGATAAAAGAGAAGGCTAGTGGCTGCTATGTAATTCTTTGTGCATCTTGCGATGATTTCCAGTACACACGATTATTAGAACAGCTTTTATATATTAGTTGATCAAAGGAGTGTTCTTAAGTGAAGCAAAGTGTACAGATTGAAATTAAGGAGGCTCTAGAAAACATGTTTTGTCAGGAACTGCTGAGGGAGATGGGATTGTTTAGTCCGAAGAACGGGAGGCTCAGGGGGACCTTATCGCTCTCTACAACTGCCTGAAATGAGGTTTTAGTGAGGTGGGGGTCAGACTTCTACCACGTCTCAACTGAAAGACAAGAGAAAATGTCTATAAATTGTGCCAGGAGAGGTCCAGATTACATATTAGGAAAAAAAAAAAATTCTCAGAAAGAGTTGTTAGTCTTTGGAACAAGTTATTCAGGAAGGTGGTAGAGTCACCATCTCTGGAAGCGTTCAAGAGGTGTACAGATATGGCACTTGGGGATGTGGTTTAGGGGTGATTGTGGTGGTGCTGATGGTGCTGTGGGGTGCTTGAGGGTTGGACTAGAGGATCATGAAGGTCTCTTCCAAAGATGATTCTGTGGTTATGTGATTCTGTAAAAAGGAAAAGAGACCAATTCAAATTTTGAATTTATATTTTAGTAACTATTCCAGTTTAGACTCACAAAAAAATTGCTTGAATTTTAGGATCTTCACTCCACTACAAACTCAGCTCATTGTGTTATGCACCCTTCGGACGGATGGCTTAGCATGCAGGATGGCTGACTGGCCCTTACAGAAAAGTCTTCAGCCTGAATATTAATGTGATGGCAAAACATAAGCCTCACACTCGCTGGTTTCTGTCAAACCCCAGTGATTCCGCTTCATATACTGAATATACATCGACCCTTTCCTAGAAAACGAGTTCCTTAACACTAGAAATATGCCAGTAATCTGGCACATGTAATCTTCTTTATCCACATGGAAATTCTTTCCTGTATGCTTTAGTCATTGAAATGTTTAGCAGCATTGACCCAAAGCAAATCATAGTTGTTTCTAACATGCAAGCAAGATAGATTCACTCAAACTTCATTAAAATTTTCAGTTCTACCCTAAAGGAAAATATCAAACATGGCTTAAGTCAATTAAATAAATTCCTGGTATGACATGATTTCAATATATAAGAGTATCTCAAATATCTTGAAAAGAAAGAGACTCAAAGCATGTGTAGCAAAGCTTCAGGATCAAGTGTCAGATTTATTAGTCATCCTTCAATACCTTGAGACCAATTCAATTTGTCAGAGCTGGATATCATTGCCATTTTCCACAGAATTCTGGGCTTTAAATCAAGGCCAACATAGCATCTAACCTTGGAGTGCAAAAGAATTTATAGTATTGCTGGAAGGGCCAGGTCTCAAAGGGATTTAAATCTTTTGAATAATCCATTCTGATGTTTTTTTCCCCTACAGGTGTAAAAGAGGACAGCTGCTACTACGTTTAACAGATTAAGCAATAAAATCACATGTGCAGCAAGAGTGATCCACACAGCAGAAATATTATCTGTATCTTCAAAACTTATCTTGAATTAGGATTTCACACTAAGAGAATCCTGTGTGGTCTTCTAATCTGTTTTATGTGACTGAGACATTTGTTCTCTGCCATGTTTTAATTTGCTTTTCTTGTGCGTGGATGCTTTAGGAAGAATACCATTAATTTTGAATTAAAACTTTTAGAGCAGAAATTACACCGTGACATATTATACCACACTAGATGTATATGGAGTACATAAATTTTGTGTGTGTGTGTGCATGCCTTTCATACACACGTGCATCTTTCAGGATGGTACAAGTAGACACTCTTAAGAGCTGTGTTTCAGTTGTTTACATTTCTGTCAAAATGCAACCAACCAAGCTGAAATTTGCCATGCCCTAGGCTCATAGGTTTAATTTCAGCAAAAAATAGTTAAACCCTATCTGAAAATTAAGTAAAAAGACTAGTACAGAGTTTTTCTTATATTGCAAAATTCCAACAGTCCATCTTTGATGGGCTCAAGCACTGCAAATCCCTGAAGAAGAATTTTGAAGTTCACTGAAGACATGTCTTTTGCCACCTTGTGAATATCTGCCTACATTTGGGTAAAATAGCAAACTTTCAAAACAATATTGTTTGTAAATGCTTAGTGAAAACATTTTTTTAGCTGGAATTCTTGATTTTTCTATGTGCTGAGCATGTCCCACCCTAACGCTGCATGGGACTTCCCCTTTCTCTCAGCTCTGAGCCCCTGCAGCTGGCGTCAGATCCTGGTGCTTGATCTAAAAAGCACTGCCTGTAGGACTGTGCCTGAAACACTATTGGTGCCCTTCCCGCCTCATCCAAAGCATGCAAAGCATCTGTAAAAACCTAGCTGGGGAAAGCGGGATTGAGAAATAAACTGTGCCAGGATTGACAGGGGCTGCTTTTCAGGGAGGCAAAGGAGTAGGGGGACTGCTGGCCATGTGAGGAAGTGGAGGGTGAGAGTGAAAGATGAGAAGAGAGGCTTGAAGTGTCTGAAGAGTTAGGGGAGTAGAAGAGGGTGAGAGATGTGGGAAGGGGGTTATTCAGGAGCTGCAGGGAGAAGCCAAGGAGGAGACTTGGACAAGAGTCATGATGGGTAAGACATATATTAGATAAACGCAGGAAGAGAGAAGATGGATAAAAGGTCAAGGTTTTTTTTCAGAGGACAGGGTTTGGACAAGAGAGCTGTGCCAAAAGCTGAAGAGGTGTGTAGAGAGAGATTGGACCTACACAAGTGAGACGTATAGCTGGCAGTAGATCGGAGAAAGAGAAATATGGCTGAAACTGAAATTCTTTGTATTTCTGTATCCTATACAATGCAATACATAAAACCACCTAGAGATATCTGTGTTAGTTATCACTGATGTATGAAAGAACTCGGTTAAAACGGAGCAGCAGTAGGCTTTGTATTCTGTGTTCCTCTCTTACACGAGCCAAACATTACATTTCTATGTGTACTTAGGGTGTGGGCATCTCATTAACGTTTTACATGCAAAATAGTAAACTTGCCCCTTCAGGAGTAACTGATAGTTAAGTACAAAAAATTAAGTAATTAGACTTTGCTCTTAATCTTTGATCAAAGAATTACAGAAGGAATGTACTATCCTCTTAGCTGAATTACAAATCAAAATAGCGAAGATGATACTTTAGATGGATAATACATACATTAATCAGGTGGCATTTAAAGAACAGTAAATAGGATTTTGCTTGAAATACTGTAATTTTTAGGCGCTTTCCTATTTGTTCATTCAAGGAAGTTATCCAAAGTATGGAATATTAGGAATAAAACAAAGGGTTACGTATTAAGAAAAAAAAATAAAATAAGAAAAATTAGGTTGTTGAGTTGGGTATTTGCTGCTGATGCTGGCAGTTGGGCTGATGGAATAGGTACATGTCCATAATTAATCTCTTTCTATTCTCAAAAATTAAAGTTTCTGAAGACTGTAGACAACAGAATTTCATTTGAGCAAATTACATCAGTGATGTTAGTCAGCTAAAATAAGCAATGTTAATATTTAAAGTTATACCACCTTGAGCTTTAGTAAGCAGAGTATGGCTTATTTTTTCACAAGCTTATAGGGTTCCCCACATTAGACAATTAGATTGCTAATAAAAATAAAATATTATTTTTCAGGCAAAAGCAAATATTAAAAAAAAAAAAGAGAGAAACAAAAATGCTACTAACGTCAAAAGAAATAGTTAGAATTTTTTTTTTTTCCATTCGCAAAGGAAGGCGAAAGGTTTTAGTCTTGGATCACACAAAACAACGTAAACTCTCCAGATCCTCCAAGTTTCATAAACTGGAAGGCAGGAATTATTCTGAAGGCTGCAGAATTCCTTCCTGCTGTTTCCATGCTTAGTCTGAAATAATAGAAAAAAACAAGCCATATCCATTCCCCAGCATCCTTGGCAATGCAGTAATGACAGTGCTATTGAAAACTAAATAAACGTAAAACTATCCTGAGGTTCATAATTTCCTTGCAGTCAAACAGACCCTAAGTAGAGTTCCCACATTTCAAAATATATTCGTTTGTTCATTCATTCATTCATTCATTCATTCATAATTTATTTCTCTATAATGTTTAGTTGAATCTACATTTATTAAACTGAACAGGACTACTGCATAGATAGCAACAGCTGAAAAGCCACACCAAATTGAACAGAATAGTGGTGAAGTATCAGATATTAAACACCAAATAGATGCAGGCACCAAAGGCAGTCAGTGTTCTCAATTTCCAAGTGTGTTAAGAGCAGCATGAGAAAACACTTAGAGCAAGATAAGAGTGCTTCACAGCATCGGGGGTGCTGATTGGCTGGTGATTTGTAAGGTTGAATTGCATGGCAATCTAAATGCATTTTGATTGTAACACAACTTCAAAATTGCTAAGACTTTAAACACTACTGATTATTCTAAATTATTAAATGAGCTAGAAGGAAATTACCTATGAAGCCAAAATAAGCCTTGATGATCTATATTAGCGGCAACAAAAACATGTTGATATTAGTAAGACTGAGAAATGAACAAGTACTTTGCTTCTGGGTCTGAAATTCATGAGAATGTGCAGATGTAAGAGTATTCACGTTTCCCGGAATATATACGTATTTTTATATATAATTTTCCACTGTGGAAGAAAGATTGGGAGTCCTCACATCCTGAAGTTTTCTAACCTTAAACATCTTTTCTGTTAGAATATTTATTTCAATGTAAAAATAATACAATAGTGCAAAGGTAGACAGAGACTGAAAAAGGATGTTTCTTCTTCTGGAAAAACACCTTTCCATAAAGTTACTAAGGAAAAGTCCCAGGTTACATAATATAGAAAATGCCGTACAAATTTTATTTCAAGTTCTCCCAAATTTCCCATGATATAAACTGGCTCCAGAACAAGACATTTTATTGGTAATAATAGTGATAAGCAAAGCACTTCAATTATAAGTTTAAACCTCTTTGAAATTCCATTCACTAAACAAGGTTAAAGCTTAAAAACTGAATACATGCTGAAAAACTTTTTTTCTAAGTCAGGTCCTTTTTTTTTTTCCTTTGCCAGGCTGTTATGTAATTCAGGGCTCAGACACGGATTCTGGTTGCAGGAGGCTGTTGTGATTTAATCTGTGCAGGTAACTAAGCCCCACACATCTGCTCACTCACTCCCAGAATCAGAAGGATAAAAGGGAGAAAACTTGTGGGCTGAGATAAGAACAGTTTAATATTGAAATAAAACAATAAAACAAAACTATGGTGATCATGGCAATGCCACTAGTGTTACAACTACCACTACTACTATTACTGCTACTAGTAATAATTGCTCATATGCAGGTCAGTAGTTTGCGTCTGCAAAAATATGATAGACAGGTCTGATGTCTATCATGGATGGAGCCAGTATGGAAGAGTGCCTTAACAAGAACAGGATGGAACTTAATTGCAAAACAGTGATTCACAAGAAGCCTTCTGAGACAGCCTTGCCCAGACAATCCCAATTTGGTTGTCAAGCTATGTCTAAGTGCTCAGGGTTTTGTTTCTCTCTGTGTCCAGAACTGCTCCAGCTGAGTGGTCCAGTGGATTTCACTGCCACCCCTTCTTTCTGGTCAGAAGTCAGAAACCAAACACTGATGGATGATTCCAGGAGCGCTGAACCTGGTAGCTCTCATGAAACTTGGAACCAATACACAACCAGAAAACCATCTAAAAGAACATACCAGCGGCTATTTTAGTTTTAAAAGCAGGCCTCTTTTCTTCAGTAACCTCGAGCTTTTGTGGCATTTCAATTTTTCTGTCTTTCCTGGAGACTGTATCATAGTACACTTATCAAAATCTTTCTGCTGAAGGTAATGTGAGAGATTGTGTGAATTAAAAACCAGAAAATGCCATATCCATGTACTGTTGCCCTGCTTCCTTACCAAGTATGAGGGAGACCTCATCCTTTATTTTATTCCGGGACCCTTGTACAGACTCAGACTAAACTTCAGACTGTTACTCTGCACACAGCTGATGGTGTAAGTTGAGTGACCGCTGCAAACTACCATCGTTTTCAGCCACTCCTGATTTGGCTTCAGGTTGCTTCAAACCGCAACAGTACATCAAAGATGTTAAAAGTGTTAGCAATTCCTCCTATTAACACATGCAGAGACTTAACTTTGTGAATTCTCTTTCTTGTATATTAAAAACATACAAATTGAAACCTCATTTCGAGCAACTTACATTTTTGCATGGCAGGGTACAATTCATTGATTTTGCAACTGAATTACTCAAGTCATTCATTGGCAGTGAAATTATGCAGCTTCAAAAAAATCTGAAACCAATAAAAAATTCTAAAAGAAAAGTGCCAGGTATACAAAACTGAGGAGTTTAATGAAATGATAATCTTGTCTGCATGTGGAAAAATCAGTAGTGTCTCAAATGTGAAATAATAAATTATTGATAGTCATTAGACCTGATTCACAGCTTGGAACAAATCTTACATTTAATCAATAGCAGCATTTAATTTTCAAAACTTCTACAAATTTGTAAATCCAAAAGAACTTATGACATGGAAAATGATACGTATATCACCTATATTTAAAAAAAGGCTTATATGCTGTTTGAAATACTTAGGTTAATGTTCCTTTAAATATTGAGTATTCTGATGCTCAAGAATTTTCATGCATATGGTAGCTTTCTTAACAATATTGATAACAGATAGGCACCTAAGTACCAGCCCACTGAGAGGAAAATTTAGCCCTTGGCTTGAAGCACTCAGTTTCCATCAGAAATCTTCCTATCTACCCATATCAAATTGAACAGTGCTGAAGTTGAAAGTCTTATGCAGTGTGAAATAAGGAATTTGCAGATATAGATGTTCTGAGTCCAAAACTACTATTTAGAAGTGGAAAAGATCCAGGATATATCCCCCAGAAACTTGACATTTCATGAAGTTTAATTTTATATTGGAATTTCATGACTTAAATTCTTTAGTTGTTTAGATCTGTAGTATAAGCTATGAATAAAGGAGTTTGAAAGTACTACCAAAGCACAGATCAACAGAACCTCAGCTTCCCACAGTTTTGAGCAGACTTACCTTGTTTTGTTCAGATTAGCTATTTGCTACAATTTCTCAATTTTTTTATACCCAAGTACCATGGGCTTTATTTTACCCCCTTTTCACGTGCACTGTGGTGATTCTTTTGTGTCCCACACCTCCCATTTGTTTGCAAGCTTCTCATCCTTCCCTTCTATGTCATTAACATAACACCAAAATGTAATGAGCGGCTCTCAAATGTTCCATTCTTTCCACATTATTCTCAAGGTTTCAACTTGTGTGTGCTTGAATTCACTTTATTATTATTATCTTAAAAGTAATGATCTTTATCATGTTTTGATGGAAGCAACAAACCTAAAAATGATTTTAGAATTCCATTTCATTTTCTTCCAGCAATATCCCCAATCTCCCTTCTGTGGTTCACTACAAACAGGCCTGCAGAACGTTGCCTAAAACTGTGATATTTTTGTCCCCTGAACAACTTCTTTTTCCCCCCAGATTTGGGGTAAAATAAAACAAACAAACAAAAAAGCCCCAAAACACATGGGCAAAAAAAAAAAAAAAAAAAAGAAAAACCTAAATCAAAAAAGATAACTACTTAATCATTCTGAGAAATAAAGGAATTTTTAAATGTTAACAAAATATTTATTAAACAGATTGTTTAATGAACGAAAAAAGTGTTTTGTGAGTGACATCATCATTCGAGGGCTATACATCTGTTTAAAAAGATCTATTTGCCTGTGAGGAGAGAAAAAAGAACCTACAGTTTGCCACACAAGATAAGAAAGCATCTCACCTTTGGCAGTAACTGATAGTAGATGTTTAACAGAAAGGCAAAAGTCACAGTGAATGCCTCTAGACAAGCATTAAATGTTGCAGACTGGGGTAAAAGGTGGAAGGAAATGTGTCTCCTGACCTTTGCAGGAATCACCACACCCCTCAACACACAGATAGGTGAGAAATGCAGAATCCGTCACAACTATTAATCATGTGAATGCTTGATTTTTCAATCTGATGGTTAAAAATGAAACTTAAAATAATAAATAATTATTTTTTCCCAAATTATTTTTTTAATATAAATTCTATTTTTAACTTTTCACTGAAAGTGGAAAGCTTTCTAAAGAAAGAAAACATCTAAATTGGTGCAATAAATGTAAATGCTTATTCTAAAAACAGCTAAAATGAAAAGCTTCAATTTTAATGAATATGTCATCTCCCTTTTTTACTATTCAAAACCCACAAATATATGTGACCTCTTGAACACTACAGCAATTCTGATATTTCTCCAAATGAACTCTCCAGTGTACTTTATGAGATAGAGACACAAAACTTCATTATTTTGAAAAATTAATTTAAGGTGGTGCTTCATGTTTGAAAAGAGAGAATTAGAAAAAAAATAAGAGATTTCTTAGAGCTTGGTTTTATTCATTGAAAGAAATTCTTCTTTTTTTCTTTTTTTTTTAAGTGTTTATTGTTTCTCCTATAGTCTTTCTTCAGTCAGAGAAATAAAGTTATTGTAAATTCCAGAAGAAAAAATCTGTTCCATTTTGAAAAAAACAGCACTTTATTCCAACTCAAAGTGTACAGATGTTATTTCTGATAAATTCTTTTATTCCTTTCAATTGGAGTAAAGAGCTCACAAAATAGTTTTAAGGGATGTTAAGTGAAGTCCTAAAGTTAAAAGGTAATAAATGGCAAAAGCAAAGGAATTGATGAATGGGGGAAAAATAAAAGTTATTAAAATAAAATAAAATAATGAAAATTAAAATAATTGAAAGGCTTATTCGTTATAGAAATCACTGACATTCAGCACATCAAACACACATTCCATGTAATAACTTGAATACTAGGTTGTTCACACTATGAAAATACCTATCTGCTTTCAATAGCACCATTCTGAATCTAAAGAAAGAAAACATCTTTACATGTATAATTGACTAAGAGAAGACACTATGTCTAAATAGGAAATCATTGCATGTAATAAATTTTTAATCTTTTGGGACTGACTCAAAGAATTCATTTGTGGTTTGAGTTAACCAATAATGGTAACTCGTAATTGACTATTTTTTTCCCCACTTCACCACTGCAAGTGGGGATCCCTGCAGAAGAAAGAGGACTTGGGGTTTCAGATGCTGTAGACAGCTGAATATTTTTCTCTTTAAACACAAATTAGCTAGTAAACTTTTTTCTTCTCTACATTTGAGGACCAGAGCAAAAGAAGACAGGAAAAAAATATTTGTAGTTGTTTGGTGATATTTATGTATTTAGTATAAAATTTTCATTACTTGCCACAGAACTACAAGGAGTAAAAACACAATTTAAAAAGCATAACCTTTAACTACGATAGGGTGCAATAATGCATCATTGGCAACAGTAAGGAAAATAACCTCTAGAATTTCTGTTAAGGTAGGAATGTAAATAATATGGCATATTGAGAAAGTTACCTACCTGCGGTTTAATTGGGTAGTTATGCTAACAAGAGAAGATGTGAAAAATTTTGCTCTCTGGTATTCAGATGCTGAGACTTGGGGCACTTAAAAAATTCTTGTGGCAGTTTAAGTCACTACAGGAGCCACCCACTATATTTTACCACTTCCACAGAAGAATTAGCCAAAGAGAACGCATATCCATAGTGCATATGCTTCCACGCAGGGTCTGGCACCTTAATGCAAACCCCGTTTAATTGTATTTTTAAGCCAAGGCATGAAATTCAATCCAAGACTCCTACTGATGTGTAGGCAGGTGTTCCCTTCTGACAGCTTTGCCGTGGAAATAGAAACCTCAAGCAGAAAAACAAGGCAAGCAGCAGCAGTGATACCATCTCTGCTTCAACAGGACTCACCAGAGTTCATCTGTCAATGTTGTTAGTTCCCCAAGCAGAGATCAAAAGAAGCAATTAGAATTCTTTCCATCAGATTTCTCTTTTCAGATAGTATTTCTAATGGGAACTCTGAAACAACATTTTAAATACCTTTCATCTTATTTTCAGATTTAAAAGATTAAGTGTTCTTCAATTTATCTGAAAATCAGGATCGTTTGTGTCTGTCAAGAAATTCCTGGAGCCAAATTAAGACATATAAGCAGAATGCCTTAAACACTGTTAAGTAGGATAAGATACAATGTGAGTATGTCACCGTAGGATTCCCTACTGGGGCACCTAGAAGCAAATGTGTCCCAAGAATATCTACTTTTTGAACAGTTAATTGAACAGAATAAATCCAGGCCCATATACATATTTTTTTAATCTGATCTAACCCTTAGTTATGTGTAGAAACATTTTATTTTTCCTGTAATTTCAGTGGTTTTTTTTTCCTTCACTGAGTCATCTGCTTCTTGCTAACAATATTGTCAAAGATTTCTTAGGTGACATATAGTACATTTTGATGTTCCACACATCAGCTTGCTTCAGCCTACAGCATCTGATGCTACGAGAGATATAAAATATGACATGACCAATGAGACTTGATGAAATGTGTTACAACCCAAAGCATTGCTCTGAAACCTGAAACAACCTTTTCTTCATTATTTTGCAATCTTTTGTTGTTTGTACATTCTCGGTGTAACAGTTTTTTAAGTTTGAAAGGATGGCATTAAAGCAATGCGAAAAAGTTTATATTGAGGAAAGCAGTGGTCCCAAATATTGCTAATGCTGATATGATTCTAAGAAAACAGGACTTTATATGCAAAATGCAAAAAGAAACCAAGAAACAGAGATGGAACAATAAAATAATGTCTAAGCATAATCCACTTCAGTTTTGAAATAATTCATAGACAAAAATGTTTCCTGAGAAGCTGTAAATCTGACTGTAAAACCTGCTAATAAATGTTAACGGCCCCTGTGAACTGGACAGCACACATACGTGTGTGAGCACACACGTTTATATGTGTGTATATATATATATATATATATACATATATGTGCATATACACTACAAGCAAAATTTCTAAATGCTTAAGTCTGCATGGGTAAATGAAAAGATTAAATGAATCCAGGAAAACAGGAATAAAGGAAAAGAAATCTGTGGGAAGAAGAATAGAACAAATGAGAGTATCTAGATTCAGTACAGATACTTATTATCGTGAACCAAGAAATACAAGAACTGCCTGTCTTTGGAGACAATTATCAGGGATTTCACGTGTACCAATGACTAAGGAAGTTCAACTGAGATTGTACTTCAAAAGATTTAAAAAGTAACCTAAAAATTTATTTTAAAATTATAATATTCCTATTTATTAGATGGACTTCACATTTTGTCATAGAAAATGTCACCATATATAAGAAATGCATCTTAAAGTTCTTGATATTTTGCTCTTCATTAATATGTATTTATGTAAATATTAACTTGGCTGACAGTTACAACCATTATTAGGCTGTGGGTGAAAAACAACTAAAATAAATCATTCAAAAATCAACTGTGCTTAACTTGTAATGTAGTTTCTTACACAGAAATTACATTAAATGTTTTATGCTTCATCATCAATCTACTTTTCAGCATCTGCAAAATTCAAATGCATCTGATTATATTAATTTCATTGGAAAACAGTTGAAATGAGAGAGGCATTTTAATAATTGTGCATATTATTTTCAAAACTGAATTCATGAAAGTTAAAATAATGTGAAGTATAATATTACTCATTCATACTTTGTTGTTTTGCCATTGTTTTTAAGTAATTTAAAGTATTAAAATTTTACTTAGGAATTTAATTACAATGCAACTTTATGCTCAGAGTAATAGCACGCAGTATGTAACCTGATTTCCTGAACACTTCAAAAATAGAATGGTGCATATTTCTATTAGCCATAGAGTTTTTGTTACAGAATCTCTGCATATTTATTTTGTAAGTTTTTTGATGTTTCTCAGATATCTCTTTTCAAATTACATCAGTTGACACTGGTAGGAATTATATAAGGAGGGAATTAGATCTTTATTTGAATTAATGCCTGATCTTGCTAACTCTGAGTTTTGGTACTGAATTAATTGGAACTTGAATAAGATCTTTACAACAAATTCTGAAAAGCACCTTTTGATCTCCAGTAGCAAAATTTTATTCTGCTTTACAAAAACTGTGAAGATCTCATGTGATACCAAACTGACATAAGGTCCTCGCAGACAACGAATACAGATCCATGTTGGATTCATATTCAGTAATCCAACTTTTGTATTGTTGTTCTACAGAAAGAAAAAAAAAAAAAAAAAAAAAAAAAACAAAAAAAAAANTTAGTTAAAAAAAAAAAAAAAACAAAAAAAAAAAAAAAAAAAAAAAAAAAAAAAAAAAAAAAACACAACCAAAGAAACCCAGAAACATTATATGGCAGAGAAGCACTTTGTAGACATGAAAATTTTGCTTCCAGGTTAAGATGGAAAAAGGCAGAAACTTGCTGCTTAAGTTTTCCATGAGATATTCAGGCTGGGATGTAGCTGAGATAACAGTATTAGCTTCAAATGGAAAGTAGTGTAGATTTTATTGTGTTTCTAGGACCCTGTTAGAGAGTATGGATGAAGAACATCACTGAACAGCTAAATAAAACAGGGTCTAGAAACAAACCTCAGTTCTAGGGTCAAGTGGTACAGATTAACTAATCCATAATGTTTGGAACGAGTTCTCCCTTAAACACACTGATATTATTTGCACTACATTATTCTAGGTTCTAAATCCCCCTTGGACCTAGGAAAGAAGATATCACTTCTATTTTTAATCAATTTAAAGTTCTTAAGATAACATTGTATATTACTGGAATGGTGACTTAGTTCCCGTGAGGTGGAACTACATGTGTTAAACCCAGAGAATTGCATGTTCTTGTGTATCAGTGCAAGGCATGAAAAGTTTGCTGGGAGGGTGCTGCTGAGCAGTGCCTTAGGGAAGAGACAAACCTTACGTGGTGTTACTCCTGTTGCATCTTGGTGGAAGAATCTGGAATAAACTGTTCCCATGATTCTGTCTTGGCTTTTTCTTGGGCTGTCACAGCTCAAACCAGAGCAGCATGGGGTATTAACTGAGCTCTGTGTCAAGGGCACAGTATTCCTTCCTAGCACCTCACAGGCTGCTGAAGATATTCCTGCTCTCACTCTTCCTCCTATGGCTAGAGTGCATAACTTTTCCAATAGAATAGGAAAAGTCCTTGGAGTGCCTACATGTGCTGGTGTTTTACTACTTTAGGGCATTTCCACAGCTCAGCCTGCCTTCAGGCCAGCTGCATGCACATCACTGCATGTCTCAGTTTTACACTCCTCACTGCTCTTGTTCCAGTGAAAGAAGCTGGAAGCTATTATTACACACCACCAAGGCACTTGCATTTTCTGTGATTTCTGAGATATCTTGTTTTATGCTTTGTTCCATTTCAGACAATGTGTTTCTCAGATTTATTTTTATGCTGTTCCAATTTTTCATTTCTTGTCATTATGAAGATAGTTTTGAATAATAATAATAAAATATTCACCCATTTGTGAAGACTGATCATGACACTTGCTACCTACTACAAATAAGCTTCTGTGAGAATTCCAGAAGTACTCTCACAAGTGTGCTGGCATAGTTTATTGACTAATCAGCAAAGAATTGATGTCTTGATTGGCTTTATTTGTTGGTTTATTGAAACAGGGAGATAGGAAGTACTGGACAGATTAATTAATTTTTGCTGGGGAATCCAAATTTAATCTAAGAGATGCTGTCACTTTGATTGATGGCTGTGTAAAAGAAGAGGTGTTTTGAAAAAAAACCCTCATGGATTGTCACTTTTGGGACACATTAATACTAAGTTCTACCTTTTAACTGCTTCAGTTCTGGTTTCTAATATAAATATCAATTTCAGCATCCAGAAACAACTTCTTGAATATTTATGAAGCAAGGGTTAAACAGAATCTGAAGGGCATTTAGAACAAGCAAGCGAAATGGTTATTAAAAAGATGTGTGTGTATATATACATATATACACACTCCTAAACTGCTTGAGGTCAAAAATAAAGGCTTTTTTACCCTTGTGATTGAGACTATATTTGATAATTATGATAACATCTACATTGTGATAATTTACGACATATAGAAGATAAAGTAATGGGAAAAGTTTTAGTCAGTATTAGCTAATATTTTCATAAAATACGGCCTCAAGAACAGTGGAAGAATGAACACGATTTTCACATTCTCATCAAGTTTGGGAAGTCAGGGTCATAGTTCATGTTCAAAGCTCACTATTCAATTAACTTAATAGTTACTATTATTCTGTGATTTTGTATTTTAAGCTACAGGTCTGTTGTTTTATATGACAAACTCCACGTTTGTGCCTTTCAGACAGATTGGTGTATTAAGCTCTTTCATTAATACAGCATATAAATATTTCCTCTGAGAGGAGCTGAGAGAGGACAAGAAATAAACCAGGAATGTTAAAAGAGATTTCCTGAATTATTGTTCCATAAATACTCAAACATTTGTCCTTATGTGACAAGAAATAAATTAAAGCATTGCAAATTCATAAATTTGTGGAAGAAACTCTTATATCCTTTTCTCAGAGGCACTTTTTTAAAAGAAAGGTCTATTTTAAAGCACTACAAAATAATTTCTTTATCCAAAATCTCTGAAGCAGTTATTAAACCAGCTGTTTTCAAAAGTACACAAATCTGCTAAGTTGCAGTTGGGTAACTGTTAAATGTTAAAGCAGTGAATGATCAGCGTGTAGCAGATGGCCTGGGAATGGGTTAGAAAATGGCAATGTTAATACCACCAGACTGAGATGTTCATTTGTGCTGTGGTATGTGCAGACTGGGTGAATAATGAAGGCTCTGTAATAATTGTGTAAATCCCAACATTATTAAATCGATTCAGCTGGGGTTTCTTAATATATGTGAAGCACTTGATGTACTTTGAGCAACACCTCCTCTTTTTGCTAAAGCTGTTCTCATTAACTCATACTGCTTTATTTGCTGTGACCTCAGTGTTCCTGTTTAGTAATGAGTGGAATAAAAATTAGAAACCCACTTTAACTTTCAATACGAGAGAGAGGAAAATATTCCAGAAAGTATACACCTATCCCACTGTTTTTGCAGATTTGCCATTATTTGAATTGTGCACCTTCTTTTTTGGGATTCTAAAATTAAATTTCTCATAACAGGAATGGGGGAAGGAAAATCACAACCTAGTCAACTGCTAAAAGTTATTTTAAGGAGATCAAAAAAAGAGTACACAAAATCAATAACCCCAATAAGTATCTTGCTCCAACACCTTATCAAAGCTTGTTCCTGCCTATGTAATGCCAAAAGGCAGAATAATTTTTTATAATTAGAGAGGACATAGATCAGGAGTAATGCACCAAGAATATCCTGTATGACAGCCCCCAGAGCACGATCACCTATGATGTTGAGGTAAAACATGAACCAAAAATAAGCAAAAAGTCAACGCACTGTAAACATGCTACAGGCAGATTCATAGCTAGCAGATAGTCCCTGGAGCATCATACTTGGATATGTGCAGGTGTTAGAATGTTTAAAAACTCTTACCCACCTACAGGAGTTTGTACCTGTGAACCGACAATTCTCTTTACCCCTCAGCTTCTACCAGATTAGGTGGAAATTGAAGGTTATTAATTCAATATTATTTTTCAACACTATGGGTAATATGCTGCTTTAACTGCGCCTGATGATACTTACATTGACATCTATGCCAGGACTGCTGGCAGGACAACAGCCCTCTGCATCAGTATGAGGCACCATGCATGATTAACAGTCAAGGAAGATGGAAACAAAACTTCTGCCAAATCCTGTCATTAGCTATTAGGAAAAAAAAAAAAAGGAAAGGAAAGGAAGAATTTATTACTATTATTTCCATTTTATAATTGCCCCTATTACAGTCCTCCAGAAAAATTAAACCTTTCAGAGATGCCTATTTATAGTTCTGTTTGAAAATACTGTAATAGGGTGAGGCACTGAAACAGATTGCCCGGAGTTGGATGCCCCATCCACAAAAGTGTTCAGGGCCAGGTTGGATGGAGGTTTGAGCAACCTGGTCTGGTGGAACCCGTCCCTGTCCATGGCAGAGTGGTTGGAAATAGATGATCTTTAAGGTCCCTTCCCACCCAAATTCTACTGATTCATGATAACTAAAAGATCTAGAGAAGATGTGGTTTTACTTATCTGTAAATCAGCAGTATACTGCTACACACAAAAGATGCAATATCCAAGATGGCAGTAAATTCTAATGCTATCTTACTGCTAAAATTCCAAATGTATGCAAGAAATAAGCAGCCTAATACACCCCCTTCCTCAGCTGTGGATTATTTTGCAGAAGAGAAATCAAGACTTTCTACTAATTTTATAGAAAGCCATCCCAGTCCTTGCCTTTGTGTGAAACAGTTTTTCTTTACATGATGGTGAAAAAATTGAGGCTGGCTAGAATTAATACTAAAGAAAAAGTCACATTTTGCTCTCAGACACGTCATTATAACCCTGCAAAGGTTGTAAATGTCACTCGAAGTGTCACATGCTTAGCTAAGGACAGAAATCGTCACTCCGGTTGCAGGATAAAAAGGAACTGCAGAGCTTTTTAAGATGTCTGTGTTTTGCTTAGCTCTGCAGTATAGTACAGCCTATAGGAAACTTAATGAATTTCCATAGCTGGTCTAGACAGCCATCGTTAACTAGATTTAAGGATGAGCCAAATTTTACAGGGGTAATAAAGTGATTCTTCCAACAGTCCTCTTCCCAACTCCAGTTGCTACTGAGGTAAAAAGTGAGTGAATTTGATAAAAAAGTTCTGCCAGAACATTATTCTATACAAGTCTTCAAATTGTGATTTCAGGTTCCTGTGAAAAGCTAAGGCCAGGACAAATCTACATACCCCTCAGTTTCTCTTATCAGAGTGTAGAGAAATAGCTCTGCATAAAACAGCAGCAAGAAACACAAAGTTTAATTTTAAGGTCTTCAAGGATTGTGTCTGTAATACTTGTAAAGCGTGAACTATCTCAACCTTGTCTATCACAGAAGAGAAACTAAATGGCAGCCCATAGCAGGTGTGTACACTGGATTTTATTTAAGAGCCAACAAGAATAGTGCTTCTAGCTTATTTCATTATTTCATGCTCTCAACTCCCCCAGCATTACCCAGAGTTGCCTTTCCTTTCCATCAATGAGATTGCTGCTGGTCTGGGAAAGCCTGGCTGCAGCTCACTAGGGTAGGCTTGAACTTGAGAATTCAAAGGCTCGGTTTGGGACATTCATGCACAAGCACATACACACACAGTTATCTGCAGCACATCATAATGGAAGTTTGAGAGTGATTGAGTGTGTATCTCTGTAAGGTGAACACACATAGAGTGTATGCAGTGGGGAAGCAAAAGCCCTGGTGCAAAACAGACAAGACAAAACAGCAGATTCCTCAGAGGATAACACATAGTGACTTACTAAATAGTTTCCATTCATCTAAACCTATTTTTACTTTCAGTAAGTTTCTAAAAACTTGCTTATGAGAAGGAGCAATAGAATTGGACCTGCTATGAAGCACAGTTATTCAGATGTGTACCTTTTATGATCTTCTCTTGAAATTGAAGCACAAAAAATGGCTAACATATTGATTGAACTTAAAAAAAAATTCCCAGAGAATATTACTGGTTGTAAAAGCAGCCAGCGCTTAGTTTTGTTTGCTTCATTCATTTTCCCTATTCATCCTGTTTCCAGATCATTAATGAAGACTAAAAACAGTCCCAAATTGCACCATTTAGCAAACTCTATATTTTATATTTCCGTGTTTAGAAAACACTCTTTATTTTGTCAGTACCAATCCATAACAGTAGTTTGCCTCTTATCCTAAAATATCTGTATTTTCACATAGCTTTTAGCTTTTTATGAGGCATTTGATTGCAGCATTTCTGAATAAAAATAAATTATAACTGTCAGTTCCTGTTTACCTACTGTTTTGCTGACCAGCTTGACAATATTTATCAAATAGGTTGGAGTCATATTTTCCCCCTTTTCATAGGTGATCTTGTTTCAGTCATATCTTATCATGTTCCAGTATTTCAAAGAAAGTTTACAAAACAATACAAAGTCTTTGTGTGAAGCTTGTATTTTACTCAAATACGTTAAATAATAGGGTTTACATAATGGAAGAGCATTAACAGTGTTAGGTAGGCAATTGAGCAGAATAATGGTGCTTTAAACTTTTAAAGTGAATGAAATCTATATTCACCCAGATATTTTACAGTTTCAGGATTCATTATTTGTTTCAAATCATTTTTGGAAATCTGTTCAATCATTCAAAGAGTAAGGTAAAAAAGTTACCTTCCAGGACTTTAAAAAAAATGCCATCCATTTTTTAAAAAATTAACTTACTTTTGTGACTGGCGCAGACATGTAATTCTTCAGTTCCTTCAGAGATTTGGGTGGACTAAGTTTTTGTGGCTTTTCCTAGGAAAACTAAAAGAAGTCTGAAATATCTGAAAGGGTTTCATAAACGAAATGTCATTTGAAAAAGAGGAAGTAGTGGAGCATAGAAGAATGTCATTGCATGGGTGTTGAAACAGGAGGAAAAAAGGAATTGAGTCCAGTCAACTTCAATTCTGAAAAAAGTCTGGAAAAGATAATAAAATAAATTATTTGCAAGTGTATGGATGACATTAAGATGATGAACAGCAGCCAAGAACAAATTGTGTCAAATATGCATGTTTGTGCTGTATTTTGGCTGAGATAGAGTTCAGGTTTTTTTATAGAAGCTGATATGGGGCTATGTTTTGTATTTGTGCTGGAAATGGTGTTGGTAATTCAGAGATGTTTTAGCTGTTGCTGAGCAGTGCTTACACAGAGTCAAGGCCTTTTTTGATTCTCATGCCACCTCATAAGCGAGCTGAGAGTGCACAAGGATTAGAGAGGAGGCACAGTTGGGACAGCTGATCCCAGCTGACCAACGAGATATCCCGTATCATGTAGTATCATGCCCAGAATATAAATCAGGGAGAAGAAGAAAGAAGGAAGGGTTGGAGGTGGAAATCTCAGAGCGATGGCGCTTGTCTTCTCAAGTAGTGGTTACATGTGATGGATCCCTGCTCTCCTGGAGATAGCTAAACACCCTCCTGCCTATGGGAAGGGGTGAAGGAATTCTTTGTTTTGTTTTGCTGGTGTGTGTCTTTTGATTTACCTATTAAACTGTCCTCATCTCAAGCCACAAATTTTCTGATTTTTACTCTTCTCATTTTCTACCCGTTGCAATGGGGGAAAGTGAGTGAGTGACTCTGTGGGGCTTAGCTGCCAACTGGGACTAAACCACAAAAAAGATAAAGGAACAGGCGTTAGGATAGGAAAGAAGTAATAGATATTCTGTGACTTTAATCTATTAAATCATGTCTCACAAAACATTCCTGTAAGCAAGCTGTGGGGAAAGATTCTGGATTAAATTTCTATTTTCTTGCAGCAAAACAAGTTGGACTGTTCAATCCAGAAAATAAATTTTCAACAACTCACTTTAACATAGAAGACTATGTCAAGGAGCATTCTGAAAATTATAACAGTCTTCAGTATTTTGATTGATAATCTTTATGAAGGAATACAAAATTGCCTTGCTTCAGCAATGATACCAAGCCAAATGAGGATATGCTGGAGACAGTGTTACAATTAAGAAAGCATAAATAAGTTTGACATATGATCTAGAAAGAGTACAATTATTTTCTATGAAGGTAAACCAACTGCATGAATGCTGTCTAGTATCATTTCTTCAGAAAATGGAACTGGGCTTTTGTGGATCATAAACTGGACACAAGACATTAATGCCACATCATTGCAGAGGGGGCAACTTGCATAGTGGAATAAATAAATATGAGGACAGTCTACAAGAGAAGAAAAGAAATATTTTCACTCCACGCAGCTCAGCTGAACTACAGAATTCTATTCTGAGACATGTGTTTCAATGAAGATGTGAACTAGTTATGCCTGTGATAGGGGAGAGAGCGACCAAGTACTACAGAATGTGACCTAGTTACTGAAAAAAATTGAGCTATTAAATCTAAATAAAAGAAGAAGGCTGACAGAGGATACAGGAATATATTCAAGCATATATAATCAGAATCGAAAGGAATATATAATCTCAAAGGTCCGCCTTGTGTGTTATAATGTTTATAGTAATGGCCAAAAACAGAATCTCAAAGAAAGTACAAGGAAAGATCCCAAACCTTCTCAACCTTTAACTATTTTCAAGAGATGGACTTCCTGAACTGGAGGTAGTTTTCATGTATTTAATAACTCTCAGCAGTTAATGTAGCTAACAGGATTTTGAAAGATTGGTAAAGTGATGAAGAAAAAAAAGGTGTTCTCCATGCACGGGCGGATAGGACTGTGAGTAATGGACTTCAACTACATCAACAAAAATTAAGGTTATATTTAAATAAAAAATATCTACTGGCAATGGATAACAAAGTACAAAGGCAGTTTAGCTGAGGAGCTTGTGGAGTCTTCAACGGTATCGATCACTAAGAAGAGACTAGCACTCTCTGGGATTGATATAAGAATCTATAACAAGTGGCAGATCCTGTACAGTGGCAAAAAGGAGAATAAAACTGCTCATGTTCCTCTCTATTCCTGTCTTTCTGTATTTCTATTGATTTCTGATAAATTTTCTTTTTTTTTTTTTTTGCATTCTTACAGTGACATTGACTGCTCTTGCTTTCCTAAGACATTAGCTCCAAATAAGGTAACTCCCCCAGCAACTAACTACACTATGAATCAATAATTTTAATCTTGTCTATGGTTTACTACAGGAAATTATGGTATGGATACTTTGTTTGTATTTAGATTTTTCATTTTTCCAGGTTACTCTTTTTTAGTTATTATTTTTTCTCATAGGTTTTCATCTATCAGTTTTCCCTCATAAATGAAATAGGAAATCTGTGCATATGTTGTCTACTTTCTACATTTCAGAGTAAGCATCAGAAATGCACTCTTCTAATTAGCGTGTTTTTTATACACAATGAAAATGCCACACTGAAAGAAAATGCAGCCATCTTCCTGTCTGGCAAATAATTCCAGGACCAAATAACTTCTGTGCAGAGAGCAGTATTAAGTCTGCAATACTTAGTAATGTGGTCACGTGTGCCTCTTTATTTCGATTGGATTCTATATTCATTCAACTAAAGATGTCTGTCATTTAAATCTTCTGTTCAAATAATCAGACATAGAAGCGTGTGAACAATTTACGACCCTTGAAAGGCAACAGAAGAGTGGTAGGTAACATTTTCAGAAAACTTGTCCCCTTTCACTCTACTCATAGTAAAAACAATCATTGAGTGTGTGAAAACATAGATATCTGTATTGTCAAATCATCTCAGATAAACAAGAATTTTCTCATTTACTAGCAATCTAGATCAAAATTAAAGCTCTTAATTTATAGGTGAAAGTGTATTGAATAAGTACTAATAAAAATGTCTCACACTGCTTTTCATGAAAAAAGGCAACACTTCTTAAACTGCCATAAACAAGATAGATACATAGATAGATAGCTATTTTTATATAAAAAATATAAAACTGCCAATCATAAATGGTAAGTATTACTAAACTAACACAGTGTATTGCTCAGGAGGGATGTCCATGTCAATCAATGCCAAACCTACAAGCTTAGTCTTGTTACCAATATATTCAGTAAGTTTTGAAAATGTGGAAAAATACCTATTTTTGAGAAGTCTAGGCTGTAACACTAGCCTTGAAGATTTGAGCTACAAACACCACTAACTTAATAAAACTGAATTTAATTACAAGCCTTTTCACTCTACATTAAAATTAATCAGTACTTCCTTTGTGTTTCTCCTCTTCTGCATAACATGTGGGTCCAGATGGTTCTCAAAGACTGTAATTTCTAGGGATTTTGAGCAACACATTTGTATTCTGTAATAGAAGGCATTTGATCCTTTATTTGATGTTGGTTCTCAGAAAATCCCTACCTTTAAAAATTCATGAGAGGATTGGAGCGGTAATCTAAGCAGCTGGTCATTTTCCTGTTCAGGTCTTTTAAATCTAGCCAAAAAAAAAAACCCCAACAAAACCAAGAGAAAAGATTTTTAAACAGGTTCATGGTTTCCAGGTCCTAATAAAGATAATAGACTGTGAAATTTCATCTGTAGAATTTAAAATGTCAAGAATCTCAGCTAATGAAAACAACCATTGACTACAGGGATAGTTATATTACCTGACCTGTTGAAGCAAAAAAACACACTTAACTGAAGGGTTTTTTTCTCCACAACTTAAACCCACATTGTTTATGAGAAAATGGATGAGCCAAGGGGTTGTGAGGAAGATTAGATAGACCTTTTCTGCTTAGCTAAGTGGTCTGATAAGACCCAAATCAGTACAGAGTGACGGCCAATACTACCTGATGTGTACTATGTGGCATATAGAAAATTGGCTCAAGGTTTAATCCTAGTTCAGCAAGATCAATTGTTCATTTTACAAGAATGATCAATTGTTCAACTGCTAGCCGATCAGGATAAAAAACACAATCCAAGCTCATGAAAAGAACAAATAATTTTTTATACTTAAGCATACCTTTTCTCAGAAGGAAAGTATATTTAATTGTACACTTGTGCTTTCGTCACTTACGTCGTGTCTGGAAGTGGAAGTGAAAATGGAAGTTATACCATAAGAGTATATGCAAGTGCAAACACTAAATCCTGGAAAAGGGCTTGTTTATTTTAAAGCACCAATGAACTATGTGATATATACGATGTGCACACCTATATGTACTTGTGTGTCTTAATATTATGTATTATATCCATTATAAATAATTGAAATAAAAGGTCTTATAAAATACATGGTAAATGTGGAACCTCTTAATCCAGTTCAATAATATTACATGGTATTGGAAACCTCTCTGAGAGAATTTTTTATTAAATGAATATGAGGTTCTCCTGCAGCAGAACTTAAGTTGTGAGTAAGGTCATCAGTTTACTCAGATAAATGGGTGAGAGAGGGATGGAAAATATATATTATATAATATGATAAAATATTATGAAGTCTATTCAGAAGATATCTAAATATATAAGTTTTACCAAGTCATGCAAATATGAAGAGAGTTTAAGCTGAGTTTCTGTAGAGTCAGTCCAAAGGCTATGCTATATTTTAATAGCTTTTCTGTCACTAATAAAAATAAAGATGCAAAGCACTGAAATATATAAAGAATCATATATATTTCCTTTATATTACAATATCTGATAAATCTGCACATTTCTTTCCTAAAAAAAAATATTTTAATAAATTGTATGTCTTGATTCCTTATTTTTTATTTTTTAGCTTTTCAAAAGTTAGTTTTAGTTTCAGAATTCCCTATAAAAATTTTATTTGCACACTTTACTCTCATTTCATCTTTAGTTCATTGTTTTCTCTCCTTCCTTTTCTTATCCATATTTTGACAATTATTTCTTTTTGTCTTTGCAATTAGGAAAGTGCAAAGGATTTTGACCTGTTAGGTAGCAGGCTTGGGTATTTTGAGTTTTATTTATTTATTTATTTATTTACTGGCAGATGCTGTGGCAGCATGCAGCAAATTCAAGTGGGAACAGAGGGAGAGGAGGAAGAAAGGAAAAAGATCATCATTTGGGTTAACAGTGATTGCCATAAACATGCATGTGGTACTGCTCTCTCCAAATCTAATTACTGACATGAATAGCAGGAGTAGAATTCTCTGATAGGTTGGTTCAAAAGCACCCAGGGAATTTGTATGAAAGGACAGCATTTGCCAAATCATCATCTGCGTCCCTTTTCTCAGAGAGCTCTGTGGGAAATATCTGAAGTGTAAACATGAGTGGATTATCAGCTTTCATGGTATCATTGCATTGCACCTTTCCCCCAGAAAAGAGAATGAATGACTGACTGTCTTTATAATGATCTCTGGTGAAAGATGGTAGTGCTCATGGATTAGATGGAATTTAACATGTCAGAGAGAATATTTCCTCAGTAAAAATAAAAACTGACTTTCAAGGAGAATGTAAGTTACTGTATTTCGGTTTTAGTGAATTCAAGTGATTAAGACAGCAATTTAGGCTGGATAAGAAAATCCATTTAAAAATTGCAAAGCAGAATTTAAGGACCTGGATGCTAAGGGTTAAAATTCAGGGGAATTTAAACTGGGTTAAATCTAAAGGAATTGCTTCCAAAGAGACTAACACACATCCAATTTAGATTGTCACAACTGAAAAAAAAAAGAAGAAAAAAAAAACACAAAAAAGTGGGAAGTCAAACCAATTTGCTTGTGTGGCTTAGGAGACAGGAAAGGGAAGACAAATTTCAGCTGGGCTATAAAAAGTCCAATACAAAATTATTAGCAGCAATAATAAAAATACCCATGGAAATTTGCTGACAGGAGTGTGAGTTTTGCTGCTTTGCTTGTTTTCCTCAGAATGACATGAATAGGTGAAGTATGTGAGCGTTCAGTGACCTCTGAAAATCAGAACCCTCCAATAAAGTATAGAGGATCTCTTATCTTCTTTTTCTTTTTGTTGTTTTTAAGTCAGCCTCCCATAAATTCACATTACAGTGCCATTTAGTGGCAAACAGAACAGGGGTCAATGCAATCAGTCACAGGGTCAGAGATTTGAAATGATGCAAAACACAGACTGCAGGAGCACAAGAGCTGCAGCAAGGCAGTCATTTGGAGAGACTGAAGGCTGATCCCAGCTTCTGCCCAGATTAGTCCCTTGCAGGGGAATGAGACGTCGCCATCAGCATTATTGGGAACAGCAACTTTTGAAAAACAGCATCTCCTCGGTTCTGTTGATATTTCAATGCAAACTTAACCTCTAATTTGGAAAGAAAAATGCATCCTGGCATACCTCTTGCTGCCCTTGGCTTAGAGGATTTCTAGCACAATACTGAGCATTTCCCTAAAGACACAGAAACCTGTATGAGGGGAAGGACATGCCTCTGTGCTCTCTTTCTAGTAAATTCAGTAAATAATCACATTCTGTAATGCTGTTGCCAATGTGAAAAGAGCTGGCAGAGAAAGAGGGAGAGAGTGAGAGAGGAATAAAGGAAGGGAAGGGAAGGGAAGGGAAGGGAAGGGAAGGAAAGGTATAAA